>CM076582.1:1445063963-1445663963 GCA_034641835.2 Pinus albicaulis | reverse complement strand
AATTGGAGATGTTGCAGTACTTGATCAGTTTCTGGGACGTTGATTAGGAAAAATTCATCATTCATGACTAGGAACTCGAGATTGAAGTCTCAGACGTTTATTTCATAACCGAACTTTCACAGAGGGAGGTAGTACCGATCCTGACTAGCACCCAGCCCTCAATGGAGAACATGAGTATGATTATCGACAGGGTGTGCCCAGGGGCAAGGAAAGGATCGGGAAGTGGAAAAGTGGATATCCAAACTATCCCGAACTTGGCACTAAAGTTAGTTCTGCACACCATCACACAAGTTGCAGGATTGTAGGTGCCGCACAAGGCCACAAATACATAGCTACTTCTTGTTATAGATTGCATGGCACCGACCCTCTATAACTAGGAAGAGGCAGTGACCATCAACATGAAGCATCAATTGACAAAGTGCAAGAAAACCAAGTTGAACCAGTTCAGTTACGGGTCCATTCTAGTATCGTTCATCTTGGAACGAATACCAATATTCCAGCATCAGGATCTGATAGTCTGACACCACTAGCACAGGAGCCACGAATGGCCTGCTGGGCAGCTCTGATGCCAAGGTCAGGGGGCAGTCAACAGATGTCCTAGAGACCAAATTTCTTTGAGTGGCTCTACTGAAAGCTGATTGTTGTGGAGGATTGGACCTATTGTGGCACATATTTTATTGGTGATGCAGATCTCCCACTCCGAGAGGGAGAGGATTGGGATGAAGTACTGGGTAAGACTCATTTTTTATTTTCATGAGTATTATTTTTTTTTGTTATGCATGTTCTTACATTAAATCCATGTAATTACAGATGTTGGCCCAGAGAGACCTAAAGGTATGTCCCCGATAGTGAGGCGGATCTCTCGCGACTTTGATATTGCCCCTCATGGTGAGGGAGGTGAGGAGGAGGAAATCATATGCAACTTAAAGAGAATCTCCGGTGGGATCTTGCACTATGCGCGATTTGATGACGTTCCTCGTGCATACGAGAGACACACTGCATGGGTGTCAAACCAAGTTCACCGCTTATTGAGGTGGTTTGTATGAGCCATGAGATGTTATCATGAGTGTCACGCCGAGTAGACACCTAGGTTTTATTTCCACATATTTTTGAGAGACATGATGTCTCAGAATGTAACCGAAACACACATATTTTTTGAACTTATGATGCACACAGATGCAAGCATTTGATATATATACATCTATTTTCCTACATAGATCTTGTCATATGATGATGATTTTTACAAATTACACAAATGACTATCTAATACAATGTTAGATATTGTATCAGTTAATGCATTCATTCGTCTAGGAATATGTTGATAAGCAATGTAATCAAAATGTCTTTCTAGTAAATAAACATGCAAATGCAACCTTAAGATGTGAGGGTTTCTAACTGAATAATGTCCATTAAGTTGAAGAACAACAAGCTATGAGTCTAGGTTAACAACCAATGCACAAATGTCGAGGGTAATTACCTTGGTTAATAGTTCAATAACAAGACTATATTCAGCGACATTATTTGTAGTTCAACCTAGACAGATACCTTGAAGGTCTATCAACTCACCAGCAGGGTAATTACCTCAGTTAATAGTTCAATAACAAGACTATATTCAACGACATTATTTGTATTTCATTCTAGACAGATACCTTGAAGGTCTATCAACTCACCAGCAGGATCATAAATCACCCAGGATGTTGAAGACAGGTTCCAGGTACTGCGAGAAGCACCAGCCATGAAACCAACATAAGGGGTAATAGACATCTGCACTATAAGCAACAATCCAATAAGCAGGAAAATGCTTGCAAAGCACACCAAGCCAAAAATGTACAAAAAATGAAAAGAACCGCTATGTACACAAAACATGCACAAATGACTCATGCATAGTACCTTTTAAGATACAACCCATTTCTGGGCTGATCTAGAGGATGACCTTCATAATCAATAAGCTCATAGGCCCCATTTCGCAAAACACGTTTAATAATGTAGGGCCCATGCCACACGGGTTGAAATTTTCCTGCCCCTAGCTTATTGTGGGCTTGGTCATAAAAGAAGGATGAGGTCTCCTTCTATGAAGGAACGAGGGGAAACTGACTAGTCAAAATGAGCTTTGACCCGCTTTTTCTGTGCTTCAATGACCAAAGCAGTAAAGTGGAGAGTTTCATCCAACCTTTCTAATTAGAGAAGACACTCTTCTTTGGTGAAGTATTTGGCAACAATTCAACAACTAACTGGAGAGAAGGTATTTCACACTCAATTGGAAGGGTAGCTTCCAGACCGTAAACAAGCTGAAATGGAGTAAATCTAGTCGCAACCTTAATTGAGGTTCGGTATGCCTAAAGAGCCGAAAATAACATGAGATGCCAGTTTGATTTGTGCATCCCAATCACACGTTGAAGCATAGTGACAATAACTTTATTCACGACTTCAACCGGGCCATTGGCCTAAGGATAGTACGACGTTGAGCTGTCGTGACATAGACCCAACTTTGAAGTCAACTCCGCTACCATGTAATGCCGAAAATGGGAACCATTATCGGTAACATGTAGAAATTATATAACTTATGTGTTATATATCCGAGATTCTCCTGATCACACACTATTTTAACTTCATGCACAATACAGAATCTATTCCACCATTGATCATCACATGCAGAAATTAAATCAATTGCAATGCACATATGAAACAATAAAAATTCACACACATTAACACATCTGTTTAACGGGAAAGATTGAAGCTGAAAACCCCAACTATATGTATATAATATACGTCATAGAGATCATGAAAAAATCCTCATATAAAGCTGATCATATCAAGCTCTCATTACAATACAATCACTACACACTAATCAGGCCCGATCTTGCAAATCCATGCACCGATCTTTGTCACTTGCTAGCCTCCCTCTACTGCGCAATCCTTGCTAAAGAATGGCTCTGAATGAACTTGAATTCAGCCAACCTTTCTCACGCAATCCTCATTGGAATATCCACTGAGTGTTGGATGCAATCAATGCATCACTATAGTCACAACTGATAGTCACACTTGCTCTTTCACCTACCTCTACACTGGTCTACACTGAAACTGCCATGCACTGTAGTTAACTGATGTATTCTTCAGTTGATTAATGAGTTATTATTTAGTGAATTAATTAAATAATTAATTGCTACCACTCTCACTAGTGTATCATACAATCAGTTGTTTGCATGCAACAGCTCGATTGGGTCTACAGTTGCCAAACTGATACAACTCCACCTAGCTAACACCAGCTCACTGAAACCATCTGCTGGGTTCTAGCCCGAATTTCCTCACTTGCAGTGGCTCTGAGTGGCCTGGGAATGGCGTAATTCCTTTGTGGTTCACTTGTGCACATCTGTGCACTTAGCTGAAGTGCTCAGAATAAGATAATGTTTAAGGTCCAAATATTATTAAAGGCTATAATAATGTTGACATGTCCCATTTTGACTGCTGTTAAAAATGAATTCCGCTTAATGCTCTCCCTAAAAATAGAAGTCCATCTATTTTTTCCAACTTTACCAACCATCCACAAATAGCATCCTGCAACTCATAGAATATGATTGACATGTCTAAAAATAGACATAGTCTAAAAAGAGACTTTGCACCAAAAATAGCCTATGGGCCCACTTAGTGAAGGCGACTCTTTTCACTAAGCTCATCATCTTGTTGAATCTCAACACTCCCTCTCAACAAGATAGGGATTATATGCCACCCTGATCCTGTCTCTATGGTATTCGAATTTGCTCCTGGTGAACACCTTCATCAGAATATTTGCATCCTGATCCTCCGTAGGAATGTAAGAATGTAACATGATCTTCCGCTGCACATAATCTCTGATATGATGGTACTGGATTTAAATATGTTTAGATCTATCATGAAATACTGGATTAACCAAGAGTTTAATGCAACTCTTATTATCACAATATATCACAGTAGTATCTAAGTGTGAACCAAACAACCCAACCAGGATCTTCCTCATCCATATAGCCTCGCATGTAGCCAAACTTGCTGCCATGCACTCGGCCTCCGATGAACTGAGTGCCACGGATCTGTGTTTCCTGCTATAGTAGGAAACTGCTTTAGAACCGATACTGAACATCCCTCTAGATGTGTTCTTTCTGTCTATTGGGCTCCCTACCCAATCTGCATCTGTGAAGCCATGCAGCTTCAACTCATCCGACTTCCTGTACCACAATCCATATCCCAATGTGCCCCTGAGATACCTCCAGACATGCTTTCCTGCCTTCCAAAAGAGCTTGGTAGGCTTCACCATTGCTTGTGAAAGCTGGTTCACAGCATAGAATATGTCCGGTCGTGTATTGACTAAATACATGAGCGAACCAACCAACTGTCAATAAACAGTGGCATCCACTACCTCTGCCGATGTAGCATCCTCTTTCCTCCAACCACCAGGAAGAGAAGTGTCGATAGGCTTGTAGCCTTGCATATGAAACTTCTCCAGTATCTCCCAAGCATACTTTCCTTGAGACAAAAACATTCCACCCTTCCGCTGCCAAATTTCCAATCCCAGGAAATAATGAAGGAGGCCCAAGTCCTTCATCTCAAACTCCTTTTCAAGATCAGCCTTGCATGAGTGTATCAACAGTTCATCACCTGTCAAAATCAAATCATCTACATAAAGTACAATGATCAGCAACTTACCCTCCACCACAATCTAGTATAGGTTCGGATCCGCCTCACTCTTGGAGAATCCAAGTCCGGTGAAATAACTGTCTATCCGTGTGTACCAAGCACGAGGTGCTTGTTTCAACCCATACAACGCTCTGTTGAGCCTGCACACATGCGACTCGCTGCTGAAGATCTCGAAACCTTCGGGCTGCTCTATGTACACCTCCTCCTCAATGAATCCATTGAGGAACGCAGTCTTCACATCCCTCCAGTTGGATGCTTTGAAACCATCTCTAGCAGGAGAGCAGGGATGGTCGTGTAGAATACCCTTGACGGTACAAAAAAAGTTTCTTCATAGTCAATCCCTCGTCTTGTGAGCCCCAAAAGGAAAAATATTGTGTACTTCTTGACGCTCTCATCAACATCTTCCTTCACTTTGGGATCTAATCTTGAACCTAAAATTTGGTTTCTTAGCCTTGGAGAAAATATCCTTCATCTACCTCATTCTGAATCATACTCTTCCACCATGGCATCTACCCATGCAGGATCCTCTGACCTCAAAGAGGATGGATTTATCCATGTCCACTAGGTGCTAAGCCCATATGCTCCATTAAGCCAGTCAAGCCATTGTCTTTGTCCTAGCTGTGATCATGAGGTGCTCCTACATTATATCCAGCTATATCAAATCGATCTCTCGGCTCTATAGTGCGCTTCCACCCCTACGATGGTTGGCGCTGCATGAGTGGTTTCTTCCACTCCATGAACCTCCTCTTGTGGTTGATCCACATCCAGAGGCTCATCTTTAGGAACAAGTAGCTCCTCATCTGCATGCAAGTGTAGCTCCCTCTCAAGTGACAACTTCATGGCTTTCTCCTCATGAAATTTGATATCCCATCGCACAACAGTCATTTGACTGTCTGGAAAATACACATGATAATTGTGGGGTGTTTCTATGTACCCCACAAATATCCCAACCTCTACGGTCGTGACCAGCTTCTTCCTGGCATCCTTTGTCACATGAATGTAAACAAGTGAGCCAAAAATCTTCAAATGAGAAATATCAGGCTTCTTACTAGAAAACACCTCTTCAGGTGTACTCGTGCCAAGTACTCTATAAGGACAACGATTTTTCACATAAACCGCAGTGTTGCATGCTTCAGCTCACAAGTGTATGGGAAGGGCTTGATCATGCAGCATCGCCTATGCAACACCCACAATCGTTCTGTTCTTTCTCTCTGTGACCCCATTCTGCTATGGGTTATGAGGTGCTATAAGTTCTCTTCGAATTCCTTCTGTGCTGCAAAAGTCTTTGAATTTTCCAGAGATGTATTCACCACCATTATTGCTCCTTAGATATTTCACTTTATTCCCCAACTCTTTCTCAACCAGCGCCTTGAACTCACAGAAATTTGAGTATGTCTTGCTCTTCTTCTGCATGAAGAAGATCCAGCACTTACGAAAAAAGTCATCAACAAATATCACATAATACCTGTGCTTTGTTGTTGAAGCTACTAAGAAAGGTCCACACACGTCCATGTGAATTCTCTCAAGGATCGTCATGGCACAACTATCATTCTCATGAAAAGTGGTCTTCAAAATTTTTCCCAAAGTACATCCCTTGCACTGATCTGACTACGCAAGTGTACCCTTGGGAAGCTCGGTAGAAATCTGCTGCAAAATTTTGAAAGCGCCATGGTGAAGATGGCCCAATCTCTTGTGCCACAATTCGCCCTCATCCCGACTCACCACTACTTCTACTTTTCCTGCTATTGCTGCACATCCATCTACCTGCAATTGATAAAGGTTCTTAACTCAAACCCCTATCCTCCGGGTTTCACCAGTTGTTTTACTTCACAGGAAGGCTTTTCCCTTGCTAAAAAAAACATCATAACCCTTGTCTTCCAACATCGCCACAGAGATCAGATTCTTCTTCAATCCTAGAACATGCACGACATCCTTCAATATGAAAGGTTTACCAGACTCCCTCTCAAAGGAAATGGTCCCGATACCAGTCGCACTGTATCTACCATCATCACCCATCTCGATGTGCACTCCAAGATCCTTTTCATCCAGAACATTAAACAAATATTTTTCTCCGGTCATATGGAAAGACACAGCATTGTCAAGAAACCACACTGATCCCATCAGACTTGAAACCAAGCATGCGATCAGCAAAAAATACAGCTCAAACTATGAGGCTAAGGCCTCCCCAGCTGCATATCCAACAACCTGCTTATTTTTATTTTTCTATGGACAATTAGTGCCGTAATGTCCATGCTGATGAAAATGAAAGCACTTCACCTTGGACAAGTCCTGCTTCTTGCCTTTCGCACCGGATTGAGAAGGATTTTTCTTTCCCTTCCATTTCCTTGCTTTGGTAGCCAAAACACATTTTTTTTCATCTCCATTCTTCGATGAAGATCCATCCTTGGTACCCCGCCTTATCTCCTCCTGCACAAGATCTGACCAAAGTCGCTCCCATCCCGGTAGTTTCTCCTGACCATTGAAAGAGTCCTCGTAGCTATGCCAACACTTCGGAAGCCCAAGGAGAGCCAAGCTCACCAAGTCCTCTTCATCTACAGTAACCCCCACACTTCCCATCTCATCCTTGTAGTGGACGAACTTCGTGAGGTATTTTGGTATACTGTCACCTTTCTCCATTTTTATTTTTCTGAGCTTGTCTTTAAGCCCCAACTTCCTCTGGTCGCTTCTACTTTGGAAAAATTCTGTCAAAGATTTCCACATTAATAATGGAGTAGCTTTACCATGAAGGTTGGACACTATGTGATCCTTTACACCTTCCAACAGAATTCTTCGACACTTCGCTACCTTCTTTTGCCATGCGTCAAGTGCAGCTGCATCGCTAGAACCAGGCTTTGGAATATCAACATCTATGAACTACTTCAACCCATTATCATCCAGCACCACCTCCATCCTCTCCTTCCATGCAATCATCAAGGGCATACTCCAATTGCAATCCTTTGAAAGACATTTCAATGAATGCTCAACTTCGACACCAAGAAAACACTGCACCAAATTCGAATTCCACCAGCACAAAACTCAACCACTTCAATAATTACAATCTTCTATGATCAATATCGTTCTGATACCATGTAGAAATTATATAACTTATGTGTTATATATCCAAGATTCTCCTGATCACACACTATTTTAACTTCATGCACAATATAGAATCTATTCCACCATTGATCATCATGTGCGGAAATTAAATCAATTGCAATGCACATATGAAACAATAAAAATTCACACACATTAACACAGTTGTTTAATGGGAAAGCCTAAAGCTGAAAACCCCAACTATCTGTATATAATATATGTCATAGAGATCATGTAAAAATCCTCATACAAAGCTGATCATATGAAGATCTCAGTACGATACGATCGCTACACACTAATCAAGCCCGATCTTGCAAATCCATGCACCGATCTTTGCCACCTGCTAGCCTGCCTCTACTGCACAATTCCTGCTAAATAATGGCTCTGAATGAACTTGAATTCAGCCAGCCTTGCTCATGCAATCCTCATTGGAATCTCCACTGAGTGTTGGATGCAATCAATGCATCACTATAGTCACAACTGATAGTCACACTTGCTCTTTCACTTACCTCTCCACTGGTCTCCACTGAAACTACCATGCACTGTAGTTAAATGATGTATTATTTAGTTGATTAATGAGTTAATAATTAGTGAATTAATTAATAATTAATTCACACCACTCTCACTAGTGTATCAATCGGTTAGACTAGATACAACTAGCTCAACTATGCTTAACTGAGTTAAACTGAATACAACTCCACTAACTTCCTCAATCAACTCCACCAAACTCTGTCACATGAGTTCTAACTGAAGTATCCATGCAATAGCTCCACTTAACCCTCAGGAATAGTGTAATTCCTTCTTTCAGCTCCTGTGCCACATCTGTGCACTTAACTGAAGTGCTCCAAGAGAATAAGATAATGTTTATAGTCCAAATATTATTAAGAGCTAATAATATTAGACATATCTATTTTTAGACTGGCAATCTAAAAATAGATTCCGCCCAATATGTCTAAAAATAGAAGTCCATCTATTTTTCCAACTTGACCAACCATCCACAAATAGCATCCTGCAGCTCATAGAATATGATCGACATGTCTAAAAATAGACATAGTCTAAAAATAGACTTTGCACCAAAAATAGCCTACGGGCCCACTTAGTGAAGGCGACTCTTTTCACTAAGCTCATCATCTTGTTGAATCTCAACATAAAAATGGCTTAAGGGACACCAAACCTATAAATGATATGATTGAGTATAAACTGAGCTGTCTTACCATCAGCCGTAAGTGTAGGCATTTCTTCAACCCATTTGGTGAAGTAGTCAATGGCTACGGTAATATAAGCATGCCCCCCGACCGAGTGAGGGTTACACATCATAAAATCGATGTCCCACTTCGCAAAGGGACCAATGGTAATGACAGGGTGAATATGGGAAGGCGACGCACTTATCTAGCACTGATAGATCCGGCAATCATGAAACTTAAGGACAGAAACAATGCAGTATTTAAAGATGGTGGGCCAAAAATATCCAACACAAATAATTTTCTGTGCAGTAGCATAACCAGACATGTGACCACCACAGGTGCCACTGTGATAATCATTCATTGCTTTCTCAGCCTCCTCAAGATTAAAACACTAGCGGAGAATGGAATCAACTTCGATGTGGTAGAGTGTATCTTCGACTATAAGATAGGGTTGCGATTGATGACAGATGCATCCAGGAGCATCCTTCATCAACTCAGATAGGAAGGTAGAAGTCTGAAGATATACGATGATATCACTGTACCAAGGATCTTGGGTGCTAATTAGAAAAAGTGTGTCATCTGGAATGCGTTCCTTGGAACCAGAAGAAGCGGAGTCGGAAGGGAGAGAGCAGATTAAATTAGCGAAGACTAATGACTTCTTCGACTTGGCAGTAGCGAACTCCAAATTGAATTCTTGGAGGATGACAATCCACTTCGAGTGCTTTCCCCCCAGCAAGTGACGTGACAATATGTAAGTCATAGGGTTGCAGTCATAAATCACAGTCACTGTACGCAACAGAATGTAGTGATGAAAATGTTGAAAAACTTGAACAACAGCCAACACCAACTTCTCGACATGTGCATATCGCGTTTTAGTATCGAGAAGGTTACGAGATAGATATTAGATGACATGCTCATCACCATCATCATCATCTTGTACCAAAACCATGGAAATTGTGCTGAAAGCGGCGGCCAAATAGAGGGAATAATCACGACGATAATTCAGAGGACGTAACAGAGGAGCATTGACAAGCAACATCTTTAGTGCATCGAAGGACTTCTGGGTGATCTCATCCCAAAGGAACGGGATGCCCTGCTTTAGTAATCGCGTAAATCCATTAGCCACTTTGGCATAGTTAGGTATAAAATGGCGTAAGAAGTTAGCCTTCCCCTGTAGACTCTGCAACTGATTTAATGAGGAGGGAGAGGGGAGATTAATGATAGCTTCAAATTTGAGTGGATCGAGACTAATCTCGTCTTTGGAAACGATAAACCCTAAGACTCTACCGGAGTCAACGCAGAAGATGCACTTATGCAGATTTAGCCGGATGTTATAGCATCGACAGCGAAGAAAAATCTACCAGAGATGGTCAGGATGGTCTTTACGCTTAGCTGAATGAGTCGGAAGGTCATCCAAATAAGGCTGAACAATGTGCTTGATATTGTGGAAAGCACATGACATTAGTCGTTGAAATGTAGCCCCAGCATTTTTCAGACCGAAAGGGAGATTTTCATAAGCGAAATTACCCCAAGGACAGATGAAGGCGGTCTTATGTTGATCAGTCAGAAGAATTTTAATCTGGTTGTAGCCATAAAAACCATCCATAAGGGAGAAAATCTCACTCCCAGAACAGTCATCAATGATTTGATAAATAAAGGGAGTAGGGAAATTATCGTTAGGGCAAGCACGATTAATATCGTAGTAATAAACATAGACATGAATGGTACCCTATTTCTTATCTACAGGCACAATATTGGAAACCCATTCTGTCAAGGGAATCGGATAGATAAAACCAGCTTTAAGAAGTTTTTCAACTTCTCCCTTAATAGCGGCAGCCTTTCTAGGGTGCAGAGGATGAAGACGCTGGCAAACAGGCTTCGCACCAGGATAGGTAGGAATCTCATGCAACACTATACTTGGATCAATGTCAGGAATCTCTTCATAAGACCATGCAAAGACGTCATGAAACTCACAGAAAAGGCTAGTATAGACCTAAACCTCATTTGAAGAACAGGTGACCCCAATATGGATGTTCACGACAGTTCTCGGTTTGACGGAAATGTCGATAGGCATCTTTTGTGTGATATTACTCAATTTACCTTCTGTAAAAACTTCATGTGTCAGAATAGGAATTTGAAGTAGGGGAGAAGGAACCTAAGAAGAAAACCTCTCATGACACGTAGACATGGCCCCAAGGCGAGGCATGAACGAGGAATGATGATGACTATCATCCCAAGGAGGATCCTTGAGAGACATAGTTTATATGATGCCTTCATCAGAATGAAATATCTCTTTCAAGGGATCGGGCGAATCTGAATCACCGAGCCAAGGGGATTGAGAATAAGTATCAAGAGACATGACCAAAGAAGCATGATTAGGAGGTGGAGGATCTGAAGCCGAAATAAGTTCACAATAGTCAATCTTGATCGGACTTAACGACATCGAATCTACGAATGAATCAATCTGCTCAGGCGAAGGGATGATCCACGGATTGTCAAACTGGGAGATCATATTAATCTGAACAGTGTTGGGTGAAGGAAGAGGAAAAATATCCATGAGGGTAGGATCTTTGAAAAGACCTGACCCTATGCTCTCGTAAGGCATAGGAATTTGATCTACGTACGGAATGTTGTTCACGGAAGAAGAAGTGAAGAACGACAACTGATCGATAGTAACGATCTTTCCTTCATGCGGAAATCACAAAACATGAAAGAGAGTGGATGGAACACACAACATGGAATGGGTCCAACTGAGACCAAGGAGAAGATTGTAATTGAGCTTGGCATCAAATAATTCAACCTCGACGTTGACCGTCTTCCCTTCTAGATGAATCGGTAAACTAGCGAGAACACCAAGAGGTTTAGATTCCCTTCCATCAAATGCTTCTAGAACATTTGGAGATGAATTTAAAGCTGGAGAACCAATAGCTTTCCAGCAGGTAGATGACGTGACGCACGTAGATGCACCCTCATCCATGACCGCTCGATGGATATTCAGTCCATTAATGCCAACTTTTATGATGATCGCAAGCTGGTGAGGGAGACGTGGGATGAAATTCTCCAAGTCGAAAGTGATATGGCTCAAATCAGCAGGATCAACCCCGCCAATCGGAGATAGAAAAGCCTTCCGTTGAGATGGATAACTCTGAAGTACTTCTAATGCATACATCATAGATGGTGCCTAAGCAAAATCCTCAACAATATTGTAATGTTGAGCAACACTGATGTTAGGATTGTAAGAAAACTTATGGAGTACACCTTTAGAAGGTGGTCGTACAACGGGCTCAGTACTAGGCCTTTCAATTTGAAGGGGGCCAGAAGCAGGCAGAGGAGGACCATCAACAATCTCTTTCCCCACTGCTTGACATGGTTTGGTATAATCTTTCAATTGGGTAGATATGGAAACGAATGCAGAACCATTCATCATGAAAACCTGAGAGCCAAAAGGGGTAGAGGAATGAGGTTTCTCTACCAATTGAGTTTGCTGTGATGGATAGGGTTCTTTGAGAATGACCGAAGTTTCTTGGGTACCTTTGAGCAAGAGACTCAATTCGGCCCATCAAGGAAATTCCTTGGTGTAGTGCTCTTCGTCACAAATCAAGCAAGGATACTTCATTTTACGCTGTGAACCATCATCAGGACGAGATTTCTGAGAATCCTATTTCGGGGTATTAGCTTTGGCCTTACCTTTACCCTTATTTTTTCCCTTGGAAGTTTTATACACTGGATTGGCCTAAACGAAATTGACTTCCGTGGTTTTACCAGAATTTAAGGTTGGTTGAGAAGTAGTATCATTGGAAGGAGTAGATTTTTTCTTCCCAGGATTCGGAGGAGAAGACTTCCGAGAAGTCTGAGACATAGAATTAATGATACCGTGTAATGTTCCGAAATGGAAATCAACAGCTTTTACACCACCGAAGAAATCCTTTTGTTGGAAATATGAACAAGGCTATTTCAGAGATGGGCTGAGAGGGCATTTACCGGATATATCACCTCTAAAAAGAGGGTGAGAACCGGAGGCTATCTGGCCCTTTCTCAGGCTCTGCCTATAGCTATGTAAATACTTCTTCCGTAGGAAGATCTTGCTCAAAGGATGAGCTACAGCAACATCTAAAATTTAACAAGCAGCAACAACAATGAAATAATGCTCATAAAATGTGAGAAGAGTGTAAATCTGATATATAATCTGTAGCAGCAAAAGATATACAAACTCCTTGAGGAAAAGACTTCTCAAAGTGGGCTCAAATCAGCCTCAAAGGAAAATGTACATGCAATGGAGAAACACTCTGCTACATAACCCAACAACACTATAATTGCATATTCTATAAGGGAAAATTACTGCAAACTGATATAAACACAAGGATATAACAATATCAGCTCAAATAAAGATAGGGGAGCAAGATCTAAACCCTAGAAAACAATACAACAAAAATCCTCCAAGGGATTGGCTAAAATACATAAAACAGAAAAATGCCGGAGTTGTAGTGTAGCAGCTGCAAATCAATAATAATACATGAAAGGAGAAGGGGAAGAATGCTACAAAAAATATGATGACCTCCTCCAATGATCTCCAAGTGAAAGGCTACTCCCCTCACTGAAGATTGCACTCTCTAGTGCACAATGTGAACCCCTTGTGCATGTCTCCTCTGTAGATAACATTGTAAGGGAAAGAGACTGCACTGGGCATGAGAAGAAACATATGGCCCAATGCAAAAATTTGTAATAGAGCTCTGGAAATCTCCTTTACTGATCTCCTAGAGAAAGAGAGGGCTCCTCCTCTACAAAACATGCTTTGGAAATGAGTGAAGATGGTCCCTCACTGCAACACCAACAACTCCAACGTTTCTGCCCAACAGAATAATGCAGTAGCTGAAGATGAATTCTTTGGCCTCAAGACAAGATGTTAGGAAGATGAAGAAAAACTCCCCCAAGGCCTCCCAAGGAAGAGAAGGGAACTCCTAAACAGGAATCCCTCTAGTGCTGAGCAGCACAAGCTATCTCAGTTTAACAATTGAAGAGAGTTGCAAATTGAATTCTCAAGCATGAACTGAACAATGGCTCTCCTTCACCCTTTTATGCCAAGTAATGCTTCCTTGCCATGGACCCTACCCATTAGGGTTTCTCTCATCCTATATTTTCCCTCCATTCAAAACTTCGCAGTCTTCTTGAGCAAGCTTCTCCTCTTAGCCACGTTGTTGACTTGGTCAACCATGGCCTAGTTTACTTGCTTTTAGCCCTTTTCACACTAGGGACTGCCAATTTTAGCCACTTAAGTGACTCATGCACCTTAGGAGAGTTTTATTTTACTGCTACATGGGCTCCCTTACCCATTTTGTTCCCTTTTATTAAAACAAAGGAAAAATTAATGTTCCAATTATCATAGTGAAAAAATTGGAACATTACAGTCCTCCCCTCCCATTGCTTGTCCTCAAGCAAGGGTAGAACTGAAAAAGGTCCTCCAGTCAAGGCATGGAGTTTGAAATATCCTCGTGTAGATCCTCCATCACCCAAGCAATCAACCAAGCAAAATGAGTTACTCTCCAACTGAGCAACTCCTAAAAATCATCCTCCACCTTGTGCTCCTGTAGAATACGTGGGCTGAAATGCTGAACATGGTAAGCTTCATAGCCTACCCCATGCTATCATATTCTCCACTTATGATAAGTGTGGAGTGAAAGCTGAATGTGGGCTACAATAGTGTTTCCTTCAAGAGGCAATATGAAGTCTAGATCCCCAAGGATCTCTCCTCCAACGCTACAAATCAAGCTGGCCCGAATCATCTCATATGTGATGACTTGGAATTCATCATCATATGGCATCCAAACAATCATATGGTTCACCTCATGGGAAAAAAAATGGCTTAACATGGTTACCATATCATCTCTAATACTCCCCTTGGAGCATAAGCTGCAAAAAAAATGGAGGTCTCCTCTCCCAAAGGGCACATGCACCCCATGAGTCCCTCCCTCCTCTTGATACATATGGGGTTGTTGTTGATATATGGCTGAAACATAATGGCCTTCAAAATAGACCCAATCTACCCCATCAAACATATAAACCATGAAGTGCCTCCTCCAAAAACTCAAACTCTCCAAACAGCTCCTCTCGCATGAAGGAAAGAGGTGAGGCTTGGAAATCATGGGATGCCCATTGTTTCCCCTGGAAAATACAACATGTAAAATAGGGAGAATCATACTCCCAATGGGCCTCTTCAACTCATGTCCCACTTTCCAAACAAAGCTCCCCATGTACCAAGAAAAATATGCAATGCATGGAAGCAAGAACCAATAGAAGCAAGTTGTCATATGACAACCAGAAAGTGGATCATTGTTCCACCAAGGGAACTTACGCAGTGCACTCCTTGCCTACATCAAAATAGAAAGTAACAAGTGCTTTCCTAGCCACTTTTTTGCTGCTACAATCTTCTCAAAAGATGTATACATGAAAGTACAAAATGTTGTAATTGGTGCACACCAAAAATCATGTGGCTTTCCCCCACAATCCACTGCTAAAATAGCCATCATATTTGCTGCAATAGACCATGAGCATAAAAAAACATAGTGTGCAAGAAGGAAAGATCCTCCTTGATATAATATGCTGCTCATAAAAATAAGAGGGTGCCAAACATAAAGCAAATGATTACCTCCCTCATCATGTACTTGGGTCTTTGAGCTGAAATGGCTCAAGTGAAAACTCTCCCTCACTGCTACAAAGTAGGGAAGTGGTTGTGCCAACCATCTCGTCATCTCTTGGGCTATGCATCTTACCATATGCTGATATAAATACATTAGGATTCCCTCCCAAGTGGACTCCTCCATCAGTAGATAGTATGCATGAGAATGCATGGAAGAAGAATCCAAAGTTGCTACATGTAGGTGTCTCTTCTTGTGCTTGTGAGCCCAAGCCAAGAAGATCAAAACATATCAAGGATGCTGCCATCCATTACTTCCTCATCCTCATCTCCTACATGCCTCCAAGACACATCACTTGTGAAGTGGTTTTGAGAACACTCCAACAAGTAATCCAAGCCTTCAAGTGACAGTGCTGCTGGCCTTTGGAGTAGGGCCACTATCATCTCAAAGTTCCATTCTTTGGCATAAATCTTGCCAAAGACTCCTCTCATCATGTTTCTACAAATTTAGAGCCCCTTCCATGAAGAAGGTGCTACTTGGGCATCCAAGATCAAGTATCAATCCCCTTGCACTATGCTAGTGCCTCCTCTTGCTCCCGCAACAACCAAATAGAACTTGAGCAACACAATTGTTTGCTGCCCCCTCATACTTCCACCATACCCAATATGAAATGGGAACATAATGAATGGTACGAAAAATTCCATCCCATCATGATGCACCCATGCTCTCCTTTGCTCCATGGTGTAAGTATCCTGCCCTCCTCCTTTCCTCTTCAAACCCCATGAAAAGGAATAGGTCATATGTTGGCCAAACTCTCTCAAGAGCAACCGACGCAACATGGCTCCTTGCTGCCCTGTATCATAAATCTGCAAGAGGCTCACCATCCTCTTGCCTCCCATCCACATCCACTTAGCTCCTAGTGGATGCTCCTCATCACTCTGCAACTTGGTATCTCTCCAATAAGAGCTACCATCCTCCCAAAATAGATTCTTATTTTTTCATTTCATGGGAGATTGAAATGCAATTTCCTTCATGACCCATATCTCAAACCCCAACCTCATGTGTGGTGCATGAATCATCAAGGGTGTATGAGAATGATGGCACAACGTAGTGAAATTTCCCTTCCCAAGGCAATCATCATGCAATAATGTACAATTGTAATATCCCAAATGAGGGATTTTCTGCAATGTCGGGAATATCTTAAGATATTCCTATTTTCCAACTCCGAGAGTATTAACAATCAACACTGGACTATTTCAGAGATTTAATGTTAGGGGAATTTACTGGATATTTCACCTTCAAAAGGAAGGATGAGATCCAGAGGCTACTTGGCCCACTAGCAGACTCTACCAATAGAACTTGTCAAGAGCTAATAATTCCCTTCAAGGAATTTCTGCCACAACTGCCCATGAGGACGTTGTATAAGGAATCCCATGTGAAAATAAGGAAATCCAATGCTGGGATGCCTTGGAATACATCTGATACAAACTCCCTGCAAAATATAAGCCCAAAGAAATAACCCTAAGGGGGTTATTCAGATCTCCCACCAACAAGTGTACCGAAATAATACTCAATGAGAGAACCTTCAGCAGTATGAAAACTCCAATATGTAATAGCAGTGAAATAGTGCCTCATATAATATAAGAAGAGTGAAAATATGATATATAATCTATAGCATCAAATATAATACAAATTCCTTGTGGAAAATACCTCTCAAGGTAAGCTTAAATTAGCCTCAAGGGAAAATGTACATAAACAAGGAAATACACTGCTGCATTAACCCAACTACTCTGTCACTGTGCAGTCTATGAGGAAAAATGACTAAAAATTGATATATATGATATGATATAGCAATAAAAGATCAAATAAATATGGGGGAGCAAGATCTCATCCCCAGAAAACATTATTACAACAATCCTCCAAGGGATTGGCTAAAATACATAAAACAGTAAAATGCTGGAGTTGCAGTGTAGCTGCTGCAACTCAATAATAATGTATAAATGGAGAAGGAAGTAGATGATGCAATAAACAATGATACCTCCTCCAATGATCTCCAAAGAGAAGGGGTTGATCCCCTTCCTGAAGGTTGCACTCTCTAGTGCACAAAATGAACCCTTTGTAAAAGCCACCCCTGAAAATAACACTGTAAGGGAAGGAGACTGCACTGGGCATGAGAGAAAACATATGGCCCAATGCCAAAATCTGAAATAGAAGCTCCGGGATGTCCTTTGCTGATATCCTAGAGAAAGAGATGGCCTCTCCTCTACAGAACAACTCCGGAAGTGAGATGATGGAAGTTCCTCACTGCAACACCAACAACTCCAGCATTCTCTTGCTGCAAGAATAACGTAGTAGCTGCAAATGACTACTTTGGCCTCAAGCCATGATGTGAGGAAGATGAAGAAAAATCTCTCCATGGCCTCCCATGGAAGAGAAGGGCATTCCTAAATAGGAATCCCTCTTGTGCTAAGCAGCACAAAGTTGAAGAGAGCTTCAACTTCGAATTCTATCTTCAAAATTGATCCCCAACAATGGCTCTCCTTCATCTTTTATACAAGGAATTCTTCCTTGCCATGGACCCCACTCACATTAGGGTTTCTCTCATTTCAAATTTCCCTCCACTCCTACTATGCAATCTTCTTGTGCAAGCTTCCCCTCTTAGGGTACGTTGTTGACTTTGGTCAACCATGTCTAGCTCACTTGCCTTTGGCCCCTTTTCACACTTGGGTTGCTAATTTAAGCCACTTAAGTGACTTTTTGCACCTTAGGAGTGTTTATTATTTTGTTGCATGTGCTCCCTCACCCATTTATTCACTTTTATTAACATAAAATAAAAATTAATGTTCCAATTACCTTATTGCAAAATTTGGAACATTACAACAATCCTCCATGATAGATAAAAACTTAGGCATACCTTGGAGGGATTTGGAAGAATCTTGTGTTGCTGCAAGAGTCTCTTCCTCAAGTGTGCTGGATACCTCCATGTCTATAACAGTGCTGGTATGTGCCTCTTCAATTGGTGGTGAGGGCTCCTCCCTCCTTTGGCCAAATCTTTTGATCAAGATTTGAGAAAAATAAGCAAGAGTAGAAACCCTTGCATGCCTCCCATGGCTGGACCACCAAGCCTTTGCTTCTCCCTCAAGGTGCAGCACTACAATTGCTATAGCCTCTCTGTCTACTACAGGATGTAGTAGGAAAAAGGCCTCTAGCTTCTTCACCCAAGCCTCTGCTGCACATGTGAGTAACCCATAAAATGTAGACAATAGAAATCTATTGCCTTTCATCATCCCATGACTGTAGGGTCTTCTTTCCTCTCTCTTCTAAAAAAAGTGTGAAAAAGATAGAGTCTCTTGGAATACTCTAGGGTTTGCTCTATATTCAGCAAGATATTCACTTACAATTTCTAATTCCAAGTGCTCTTCATGCTTCTACTCTGCTTCTCTATGAGAATAGGAAGTTCATGGTCCTTCCTCTTCTCATTTTTCTGTCTTCTCAACCTCTTTGGAGAGGTTCTTGCTGGATATGAAAACTTATGAGATCAATCTCATCCTCTGCATCATCTTGACCTCTTCTTCTTTGAAATTCGAACTTCACAGGCTGAGCCAAGTTTGAAGCTTCGATACCACTATAATGTTCCGAAATGGAAATCAGCAACTTTTACCCCACTGAAGAAATCATTTTGTCAGAAATATGGACAAGGCTATTTCAGAGATGGAGTGAGAGTGCATTTACCGGATATATCACCTCTAAAAAGAGGGTGAGAACATGAGGCTATCTGGCCCTTTCTCAGGCTCTGCCTATAGCTATGTAAATACTTCTTCCTCAGGAAGATCTTGCTCAAAGGATGAGCTACAACAACATTTGAAATTTAACAAGTAGCAGAAAATATGAAATAATGCTCAAAAAATGTGAGAAGAGTGTAAATCTGATATATAATCTGTAGCAGCAAAATATATACAAACTCCTTGAGGAAAAGGCTTCTCAAGGTGAGCTTAAATCAACCTCAAAGGAAAATGTACATGCAATGGAGAAACACTCTGCTACATAACCCAACAACACTATAACTGCGCAGTCTATAAGGGAAAATGACTGCAAACTGATATAAACACACGGATATAACAATATCAGCTAAAATAAAGATAGGGGAGCAAGATATTAACACTAGAAAACAATACAACAACAATCCTCCAAGGGATTGGCTAAAATACATAAAACAGAAAAATTTCGGAGTTGCAGTGTAGTAGCTGCAACTCAATAATAATACATGAAAGGAGAAGATGAAGAATGCTACAAAAAATATGATGACCTCCTCCAATGATCTCCAAGTGAAAATTTTCTCCCCTCACTAAAGATTGCACTCTCTAGTGCACAATGTGAACCCCTTGTGCATGCCTCCTCTATAGATAACGCTATAAGGGAAAGAGACTGCACTGGGCATGAGAAGAAACATATGGCCCAATGCCAAAACCTGTAATAGAGCTCTGGAAATCTCCTTTTCTAATCTCCTAGAGAAAGAGAGGGCTCCTCCTCTACAAAACAAGCTCCGGAAATGAGTGAAGATGGTCCCTCACTGCAACACCAGCAACTCCAACGTTTCTGCCCAACAGAATAACGCAGTAGCTGAAGATGAATGCTTTGGCCTCAAGCCAAGATGTGAGGAAGATGAAGAATAGCTCCTCCAAGGCCTCCCAAGGAAGATAAGGGAACTCCTAAACAAGAATACCTCTTGTGCTAAGTAGCACAAGCTATCTCAGTTGAACAATTGAAGAGAGCTGCAAATCGAATTCTCAAGCATGAACTGAACAATGGCTCTCCTTCACCTTTTTATGCCAAGGAATGCTTCCTTGCCATTGACCCCACCCATTAGGGTTTCTCTCATCCCCTATTTTCCCTCCATTCAAAACTACGCAGTCTTCTTGAGAAAGCTGCTCCTCTTAGCCATGTTGTTGACTTGGTCAACCATGGCCTAGTTTACTTGCTTTTAGCCCTTTTCACACTAGGGACTACCAATTTTAGCCACTGAAGTGACTCATGCACCTTAGGAGAGTTTTATTTTGCGGCTACATGGGCTCCCTTACCCATTTTGTTCCCTTTTATTAAAACAAAGGCAAAAATAATGTTCCAATTATCATAGTGAAAAATTTGGAACATTACATACCGTCGACGTATGGCGTCGTCGGTGCTTTGGAAGTTCCAGGTCTAGGAGCATCAAGCAAGAGATCATACAACATGCCATACTGAGAGTACACAAGATCAAGGTACTGGGCACGAGAAATGGCTTGTTCCTCAATGACGCATACCCCCATAGCAATGTCCTTAGCAATAGGACTAATGAAAGAGGTAGTAAACCAATCAGTTAGGAGATGATCAGGAATCTCAAAATTGATCAGACGATGATGACACCTCCATTCATGAATATGATCTGAGATATGAGTAGCTCGATCTTGCTTCAAGGATGTGAGGAGGTGTGTCCCGGTTTCATACCGAACCGGTAACTGAAAGTGCGTGAGAAAGGCCATGGCTAAAGAATTTAAATCCTGAAAGATGCCATGAGATAACTCAAAGTACCACTTGGTAGTGGCACCAGTTAGAGTCCATTGGAAATATGGAGTTGGATAGAATATTCAACCCGAGAGTTAGAGGAACACCAAATATGGTATGTCATAATGTGCGCTTGGGGATATTCTCTGAAATTTACCTCAAAATTAGGACAATCAACAAGAATTTTGGTTGGAACTGGAGGCCAATACGGGTTGTGAAGGATGGGATCGTTCGTCAAATTTGACAGATCAGACAGTTCCAATGTAGCGAGAAACGACAATTGAGGATTAAAGGGCATTGGAGTTCGTTGATAAGGACCAGTGTTAGCATTCCACCCAGGTTGATAGAAATTTTTCCCCCATATGTTTTGTCCTAGAGGATTATGTCCATAGGGGTTATAAGCTTGATAGTTCTACCCATACTAGGGTTGAGGACCGGGATATTGATTCTGAGCATAACATTAAGGTCCTTGCAGAGCAACATACGAAGTCTGCTATGGAATGTAAGCATTGTCTTGAGGTGGATTATATGCCATCGGGGATTGACTTTGAGGGTAATAAGTGAAACCTTGCAGCGCACTACATATAGCCTGAAATTTACCTTGAGGAGGGTAAGTAGCACCTTGAGGTTGAGAAGGTTTTCCTTGTAGAGAAGGTTGAGCGGGCTGCTGAGCTGGTTGAATAGGTTGAACTGGCTGCTGAGTAGGTTGAATAGGTTGAACCGGCTGCTGAGCAGGTTGAGCAGTTTGGATTGGCTGCTAAGGTTGGGCAGGCTATTCCTGCGGAGCAGGTTGGCCTGGATACTAAGGGCCACTAGGTTTCCCTTGTGGAATAGGTTTGCCTGATGGTTGATATGGACTAGGTTGCCCCTAAAAAATAGGTTTACCTAGAGTAGGACTGTAGGGTTGTTCTTGTTGTACAAAATCTTGGCCTTGTGGAACGTAAGGTTTCTTCTATTGCACAAAAGGTTGTCCCTATGGTGGATACATTTTCCCCCCAGAAACATAAGACACTCCTGGTTGAAACTGAGGTTGACCAGACAGACCGTAGGGTTGTCCTTGTTGGACCAAAGGTTGTCCCTATAAGGGTTATCCTTATGGATCGTAAGGTTGTCCCTAAGGACCAAAGGTTGTCCCTGTAAGGGTTGTCCTTGTAGACCCGAGGGTTGTCCCTATAACAATGGCCCTTGATGAGAAATGTTCTAATAGCTATTTTCTCAAGGAAAATAAACATCTTGATGAGGATTGATGGGAGGCAAATATACGAGATTACCGTAGACATCATAATGATGGGGAGGATTTCCAGGAGCTTGTGGCTGTTGAGAACCCTGAGTTATATAATTTTGCGGCAGAGAATCAGGAGAGGGAGAATACCATCATTGAATATCCAATATATAGTCATCAAATGTATAAGTAGAATCCATAGGCGTGGTAGAAGTAGATGGGGTTTCCACAGCATGAGGTTGTGATCCACTCATGGAAGGCCTAATAGGAAATGTTGGATTGATAAAGATAGACCTACGAACAACAGCAGAACCTGACGATGGAGTCGTGCTAATAACCGATGCAGATGAAGCCACAAAAATAGTAGGTCAGACCGGGACAGATGTAACAGTGGCTGATGAGATAGGTGTAGAAGGCGACATTCCTAATGTAGGAAAAGCCAAGCTTCTAGTGGGAGCCACTGTCCTGGACTGTGCTACGGATGCCACACCAGATATAATCTGACCCAAAAGTAAGATAAGTGGGTGGAAGAGACACTGATTGGGGAGAGGGTTGATTGGAGACATACAGGAATTCTTCTGGGAAAATTTTATATTCCCTTGTAGAATCATGTAGCTCTTCACTGCCAACATGACTAGAAGAATCCATATTTGAAGAGGTCATAAGATTATCGAAAAGACGAAGAGGCTAGGGGGTATAGCAACAGCTAACAACAGTTATCCCGAAGTGAGAGGAGGGAATTCTTCCTCTCTCCCAAAACCAGACCAAGCACCCTAAGGTGGCCAATTGAAATCAATCGACCCTTTAGGAGGAGATCGGGTAGTGAGAGGTAAGAAACTTAGGAAAATAGGCTGCGAAAACTCGGCAGACCTAGTGGAATGAGATGTTTCCAAGGAAACGTCAAGAAAATGACTACCATTAGGAGGCAGTGGAGAAGACGACGAAACTGGTGGTTCTGCCACTGTGACAATATTTCAATACAAGAAGAAAAACGAGATAGCCTATTCGAGGCTTCAAGATCAAACTCTAAGGAACTACAAAAACAAGCCAAGCATAAGACTTTTAATGGGCGTGTGATCATAGGCAGTTAATTTTATGACATTGAAATAAAACTTTGTTGTTTCAAGTTTTAAGAGTCGAGAAACAGGCAAAAGATGACTCTATTCACTTTCAGATTGAACGAGCGTGAAAGGACAAGTGCTCGATGATATTTTCACTTTTAAAGGAGTCAGAAAAAGATTGAAATGACTACTCAGGTACTCTGTTATCACCCAAAAATTCTCAAAAAACATCATTGTGTCATGTTTATTTTTGGTCATGATTTCAAAATGGGTTTAGAAGTCATTTTAGGATTTGGTTAAGGGTAGGTTAGATTTTTACAAGTTCAAAGGTCATCATTAAGTTCAAATAAAGTCTTTTAAAGTTTCATCCATTGTCAAATATCCATATTTTCCATTTGGGAGTCATTCCATAAGGTTTTGGGTTAAAACTCTGCAATTAGCCAAGAATCCTCATTTTCGTAGCACCGCTAGTTCAAAAAATTTGATTTGTGATACTATAGTGTTAATAGTTTCGCAGCGCAAACTGGGAAAAATACACTGTGGGTGCTACGAAAGCATAGTTTCTTAACCGTCTTGTCATTTGAGCTGGAAATTGTCAGAATTCATTAGGAAATGGTAGGTTAGTGGTATGATAGGTTAGTTAATGATTAGATTCGATGTACTTACCCATGTTGCAGTCATCATTGTCATGATAGGGCATGAATGAGGCATAATTCAGCTATGAGATGACATTTCAAATTCAAAATCCTTCTTAATTGGTCATACTCATTTCTCTTGCTTCCATTCGAATGTCTAAGCATTGAAGTGTCAAGCCAAACCTGTGGCTATTTCATACAAAGCTTTTCTTCATCCTAATCAAGTGAGGCTGATATAAACTATTCAAGCGAGGCTGTTTCATTTATTCAAGTGAGGTTGACAGGTTTTTCTAAGAAGCATGGTGATGTAGGGGCAGTAGACACTAGCCAGCAATGTAGGAGGTTTTGTCCACATGTTGTGGCTAGGAGGGTTCGAAACCTTTGAATTTGTACCAGCAAGGTGTCAATACCTTACCTGACTGTTGCATTTAGATTAGTTAGAGTTACTAGAAGTCGAATAGTTTAGTTCAGTCCATCTGTCATGTTCAGTTATTCAAATAGTATGATTAAGTTTTGTTAGAAGATAAACGATCCTCATTGAGGAACCAAAGAGACACATTGTAATGCATATAAATCGAATCCCCCAAATGTATTGAGAGGAGGAGATTCTAGCAATAAAATCTGTGTGTTAAGCAATTGCTTCCAGTTGAATAAATTCAGTGCTCGTTGATTACCAAACTGTCTTGAATTGATACCTGTGAGGAATTTGTTTAATTGTGAGGCGATTGAACACTGTTCTGTGTGTAATTGTTGAATCGAGTTGTTGTATAATCTCCACATCTCTCTGTCCATTTTTTTCTCTTGAATTGTCTGAAAAATTGAAAGAAAATCCCACTCAAGCAGAGGTCTGTGTATGATCATGGTCGTTGAGCTCTGTCCCGTGGTAGTGAAAACCCCGCTTACACAGAAATAGTTCGGTTGGTTGTGAAATGAGAATGCTATCTCGAGAATCGAACCTGTGTTAGCGAACGGGAGAGCATAGAAAGGAAGGCATTAACCCATGGTCAATCACTATTCAAAGGCTGGAAGCGGTTTTGATCGCACTGCCTTTGTGGGATGAGCGGTATTCAAGAATTTGAAGCGATTCCATAGACTGGAGGACACGTGGCATAAGGCGGGTTTCCAAAACCTCCCTCATCGCACATTAACTATCGACTGAGGAGGCAGTGTGATATCCACATACGCCGTTCGATCTGGAGGCTAGCTATCGAGCGGTGATCTCTCCCAGATATGCTCGGGAGATAAGCCAAGGTACGAATGTTTATTTTGTTGGATCCACATCGTGTAGGTGTGGGCCCGGGGCCAAAAGGTACATTAAGTGTTCCATTGGTGATGTAGTCGGGTTATTCACATAAACCCTGAAGTATTTAACCTTCATCATAAGGTTTGGGTGGGGATACCTGTTGGTTGTCGACCTCAATATAATTAAATCCCGAAGTTGGTGCCAATTCTATATTGGAGATATTACGGAGTTATAAGGTTGATACATTTAAATCTTTCCAATTTTGCTTAATGTATTTATTGGTCAATTTCTCTGAAATTTATAAATAAAATTATAGAGAAGTTGAGGAAGACTACGTGGGATGAGCTGAGTTAATTCGAGAGAAAAAAGCTGACAGAGCTACATTAGAGACCAGCTCTCCTTAGGGGGCTGAATTCAGTTTTGTTGCTGTCAATAGTGGTATCAGAGCGTGTTTTGAGTTGTTTTTGCATAAATTTAACATGTCAATTCGAGTTGGTAGAGGTGCTGGCAGAAGGAGAGGCGAACCTATTGCCAATGCAGAAGTGTTGGGGATATTGCAGAGGTTTGAGGCCAGAATGGATGCCATGGAGCGAGGAAAACCCAGAGATCCTGAAGACATTAGTGAACCTAAATTAGAAGAAGCTAAAGAAAATGCTGAGATTCCTCCTGACATGAGGCTCCTTAAAACTGTTCTGGGTTCTATAGTTAAGCCCAGGATCGAAGTGTCAAGTTTTGCAGGAGGACTGAATCTAGAGGAGCTGGTGGAATGGATTAATGAAGTGAACAAGTGCTTTGAATATGAAGAAATGAGCGAGGACAAGAAGGTTAAGTTTGCAGTAACGAAGCTGAAGGGACATGCTGCACTCTGGTGGGATAGAGTGCAAGTAGAAAGAAGGAGAGTTGGCAAGCAGCCTATCAAGAGCTGGACCAGAATAATGGCTAAGTTAAAAGGTAAATTCTTGCCTAGTGACTATCAGCTGACATTGTTTAGGCAAATGCAGAACCTAAGATAGAGGTTGCTGACAGTAAAGGAATACACATAAGAATTCTATAGAGTAAGTATAAGAGCTGAGCAATTTCAAGACACACCAAAGAAGACTGCCAAATATGTGAATGGTCTCAAGCTGGAGATCCAAGATGAGATTGGCCTTCTATCTTCTAAGACAGTTGAAGAGGCCTATCAGATGGCCTTGAAAGCAGAGGAGAAACTCCTGAGGAAGTAGTCTGCCAAAAATAGAGGTACTTTCCATGGAAAGGGAAGTCAGGGTGGTAGAGGAAAACCTACTACACCTAGAGATGGAGCTAACAGTAGCTCACCTCAGAATGCATCTACATAGGGTGATTCAAGAGGCAGAAGGGGTTCTTATAGAGGAAGAGGAGGGAGAGGCAGAGGTATATAATTGAGGTGCTACAGATGTTAGAAAGTGGGACACAAGCACTATGAGTGCCCAGAGAATGTGGGTGCTGGTCCAAGAAATGTTGTTGTTGCCCAGGCTGGAGAAGAGGTAGAAATTGAAGAAGAAATTATACTAGAGAGGGGATATTCCTTGGTGGTTAATAAGGTCCTGTTGAAACAAGCCAAAGAGGTCACTGAACCTGCACAAAGGAAGACTTTGTTTAGGAGCATATGCAAAGTCCAGGGGAAATGCTGCCGGCTAGTCATTGATAGTGGCAGCATAGACAATCTGGTTTCCACTGAGGTGATAGAGAAGTTGAAGTTGAAGACAAGGGAGCATCCAACTCCCTACAGGGTGTCCTGGCTGTATAAAGGGCACCAACTGATTGTAAAAGAACGGTGTGAGATAGAGCTCCAAATGGGAAAATACAAAGACAAAGTCCTGTGTGATGTGATGCCCATGGATGTGTATCACATACTGCTAGGTAGACCTTGGCAGTTTGACAGAGCAGCAGTGCATGATGGCAATAAGAACACTTACAAGTTCTTTAAGGATGGGGTACATCATACCTTGATACCCATGGAAGAAGGAGAGCCATCAAGTAGAGTGGTTGATCCAAAGACCTTGTTGCTGAGCGGGAAGCAATATATATAGTAGATTGAAGAAGAAGAGGTAAGATTTGCTTTATTTTGCAAGCCTAAGGTAGTTCTTACTTCTACAAAGATTTCTGATTTGCCAATAGAAATCCAAGAGATGTTAGACAATTATTGTGACATTGTTGTGGATGATTTACCTGATGAGCTGCCACCTATGAGGAAGATCAGCCATCAGATAGATTTTATCCCCGATTCAAATCTGCCAAATAAGGCAGCCTACAGAATGACTCCCACAGAAAATGAGGAAATCAAAAAGCAAGTACAGGAATTGGTGGACAAGGGACTGATCAGAGAAAGTTTGAGTCCATGTGTAGTACCAGCAGTATTGAGCCCAAAGAAAGATGGAGGCTGGAGGATGTGTATTGATTCCAAAGCAATCAATAAGATAACAATCAGGTACAGATTCCCCTTGCCCAGAGTAGAGGATTTAATGGATTGTTTGAGTGGTGCTAAATATTTTTCAAAGATAGATTTAAAAAGTGGATATCATCAGATTAGAATAAGAGAGGGTGATGAGTGGAAAACTACCTTTAAAACGAATGAAGGACTGTATGAATGGATGGTAATGCCTTTTGGGTTGTCAAATGCACCTAGCACTTTCATGAGACTTATGAATGAAGTATTGAAAGAATTCATTAGTAAATTTGTGATAGTGTATCTAGATGATATATTAGTTTTCAGCAAAACTAAAGAAGAACATTTAAGGCATCTTAATTATGTCTTGAAGAAGCTGCACCAAGAGAAACTGTTGATAAACTTAAAGAAATGCTCATTCATGAAGGAAGAGTTGGTGTATTTGGGCTTTATTGTTTCTGCAGAAGGATTGAAGATGGACCAAGAAAAGGTAAAGACAATTGTGGAGTGGCCTTCACCCATAAATGTTTTTGAGGTAAGAAGTTTCCATGGACTTACCAGTTTTTATAGGAAATTTATAAGAAACTTCAGTAAGATTAATGCACCCATCATTGAGACGATAAAAAAGAGCAAACAACCATTTAAATGGACTACTGAAGCAGAAAGAAGATTTAAACTTTTGAAGCAAAAGATAACTAAAAAGCCTGTGTTGATTCTGCCTGATTTTGCTAAAGCATTTCAAGTGAAGTGTGATGCCAGTAGAGAGGCCATTGGAGCTATGCTGAGTCAGGATGATAGGCATGTAGCCTATTTCAGTGAAAATTTGAATGACACCAGAAGGAAGTATTCCTCTTATGAGAGGGAATTCTATGCAGTTGTTCAGGCATTGAAAAAGTGGAGGCATTACTTGATGTCTAGAGAATTTATATTATATTCTGACAATCATGCTTTGCAGTACATTGTACAGTAGCCCAAGTTGAATCATAAGCATGCCAAATGGGTTGAGTATCTCCAAGGTTTTAACTTTGTTTTGAAACATATAAGTGGCAAAGAAAATAAAGTAGTTGATGCTCTGAGTAGGAGGCACATGCTTGTTCAAGAAACCAATTTTGAAGTTGTAGGATTTGATTTTCTCAAAGAACTGTATAAAACAGATTCAGATTTTAAGGAAGCATTCAAGGCATGTTGTAACCCTCTTCTAACAGATAGAAGCCAGTGGCTGGATTATTTATTGCAGGAGGACTTACTATTCAGAAGAAACCAACTGTGTGTACCAAAATGTTCCATGAGAGAAAATTTGATCAAGGAAAAGCATAGTGGTGGACTTGCTGGACACTTTGGTACTGACAAAACTTATGAGCAGCTGAGTCACTTCTATTATTGGCCCAAGATGAGAGTAGAAGTGGACAAGTTTGTGAAAAATTGCAAAATCTATCAATATGCCAAAGGAAGGAGCCAGAATGCAGGATTATACACTCCCTTGCCTATTCCAGACAGGCCTTGGGACATGGTGAGTATGGATTTTGTTCTAGGATTGCCCAAGACTCAGAGAGGGAATGATGAAGTCTTTTTTGCAGTGGATAGGTTTTCCAAAATGGCACATTTTGTTCCATGTTATAAAACTAGTGATGCTACCCATGTTGCTAACTTGTTTTTCAAGGAAGTTGTTAGGTTGCATGGGTTGCCCAAGAGTATTGTTTCAGACAGAGACACCAGATTTGTGGGCCATTTTTGGAGGAAAATGTGGAAGAAAATTGGTACCAAACTGAGTTTCAGCTCAGCTTATCATCCTTGAACTGATGGACAAACTGAGGTAGTGAATAGGAGTCTGGGAAATTTGTTGAGAAGTCTTGCAGGAGAGCATCCCAAGCAATGGGATCATATTTTTCCTTAGGCAGAATATGCATATAATGACTCACCAAACAGAAGCACAGGGCAGAGTCCATTCCATATTGTTTATGGAATGCACCCCAGAGGAATATCAGAGTTAAGAAATCTAGGAAAGGTATAACTAAGAAGCGCTGATGGTGAAGAATTTTCTTCAGAGATCCAAGCCATACACGAGGAAGTGAAACAGCAGCTACAAGGCAGCAACATCAAATACAAAGGCAAAGCAGACTTGAGCAGAAAAGAAGTCCATTTTGAAGTAGGAGATCTGGTTTTGGCACACTTGAGAAAGGAGAGATTCCCAAAGAAACAGTACAACAAATTGAAGTTCAAAAAGATTGGGACATGCAAGATACTTAGAAAGTTTTCTGCAAATGCTTATGAGATTGAATTTCCTCCTGATGTTGGAATATAAACCATTTTTAATGTTGCAGATTTGTACAAGTATGAAGATGATGGTGCAGAAGAGGGACCAGCAGACAAGGAACGGATTGAGTGGGAAAAGAAGCTACCTCCAGCACAACCATTGCAACCAAAGAAGATATTGGACAAAATAGTGTTCAGGAAGACCAGAGGGCAAGAGTAATTTCAGTACTTAATCAAATGGAAGGAAAAGCCAGAGGAAGATGCCACTTGGATGACTGAAAGAATGTTGTAGAAGATAGGAAAATTAGTAGAAGAGCTCATGGACAGGAGTCCATGAAGAAAATTTCCCTCGAGAGTCTGATGCAGGGGAATTAGACACTAGCCAGCAATGTAGGAGGTTTTGTGCACATGTTGTGGCTAGGAGGGTTCGAAACCTTTGAATTTGTAACAGCAAGGTGTCAATACCTTAGCTGACTGTTGCATTTAGATCAGTTAGAGTTAGTAGAAGTAGAATAGTTTAGTTCAGTCCATCTGTCATGTTCAGTTATTCAAATAGTATGATTAAGTTTTGATAGAAGATAAACGGTCCTCACTGAGAAACCAAAGAGACACATTGTAATGCATATAAATCGAATCCCCCGGATGTATTGAGAGGAGGAGATTCTTGCAATAAAATCTGTGTGTCAAGAAATTGCTTCCGGTTGAATAAATTTCAGTGCTCGTTGATTACCAAACTGTCTTGAATTGATACCTTTGAGGAATTTGTTTAATTGTGAGGTGATTCAACACTCTTCTATGTGTAATTGTTGAATCGAGTTGTTGTATAATCTCCGCATCTCTCTGTCCATTGTTTTCTCTTGAATTGTCTGAACAATTGAAAGAAAATCCCACTCAAGCAGAGGTCTGTGTATGATCATGGTCGTTGAGCTCTATCCCGTGGTAGTGAAAACCCCGCTTACACAGAAATAGTTTGGTTGGTTGTGAACTGAGAATGCTATCCCGAGAATCGAACCTGAGTTAGCGAATGGGAGAGAATAGAAAGGAAGGCGTTAACCCATGGTCAATCACTATTCAAAGGCTAGAAGCGGTTTTGATCGCACCACCTTTCTGGGACGAGCGATATTCAAGAATTTGAAGCAATTCCATTGACTGGAGGACACGTGGCATAAGGCGGGTTTCCAAAACCGCCCTCATCGCGCGTTAACTATCGACTGAGGGGGCAGTGCGATATCCACATACGCCGTCCGATCTGGACGCTGGCTATCGAATGGTGATCCCTCCCAGATATGCTCGGGAGATGAGCCAAGGTACGGACGTTTATTTTGTTGAATCCACGTCATGTAGGTGTGGGCCCGGGGCCTAAAGGTACATTAAGTGTTCCATTGGTGATGTAATTGGGTTATTCACATAAACCCCGAAGTATTTAACCTTCATCATAAGGTTTGGGCGGGGATACCTGTTGGTTGTCAACCTCAATATAATTAAATCCCGAAGTTGGTGCTGATTCTATATTGGAGATATTGCGGAGTTATAAGGTTGATACATTTAAATCATTCCAAGTTTCCTTAATGTATTTATTGGTCAATTTCTCTGAAATTGATAAATAAAATTATAGAGAAGTTGAGGAAGACTATGTGGGATGAACTGAGTTAATTCGAGAGAAAAATGCTGACAGAGCTACATTAGAGACCAGCTCTCCTTAGGGGGCCGAATTCAGTTTTGTTGTTGTCACATGGCAGAGGAAAAGAAAGTCCACAGAGGGGGACACTTCTTAAGATATGAGCCTGAAAATATGAAGGCCATAATTGAATACCAAACAATGATGGAGGCATTCAGTAGAGTAGGTTGTCTCCAGTTTTGTGAAAAGCTGCAGGGTTGCCACACACAGGTGTCTAAAGAATTTTCCTTGCACTTCAATGGAACAACTACCAAGTTTGGGATGCTAAGTGTGCCAATTACGCCATAGATTATTGCTGCTATGACAGAAATACCAAGGGGACAAGAAACTTGGTTCAAAGGTATTAAATTTAATATGGATCCATGCAAGGAATTCATGAAACCTAAGTATGCAGATATGGACCTCAATAATGCAATCCCTAGAAGCTGCATCAAAGACACTTATGCAAAGTTTTTGTTCAACATTCAGAGATACTTTACATGTGAAGGCAGATACCATAAGGTTTACACATATCATTCAAGTTTCTTCTGCATTTCACTGGTAATATTTCACTCGATTTTCCCTTTTATCTGCATAGAAGTCTTGCCAAAATGGCTGATAAATTACAAGCCAAATCTGATGGTTTTGAAATATCTTTGTTTCATCATGCTTTGATGAAGTTATTTGTTTTGAATGAGCTTCAAAATATAGGAAGGGATTCGTCATCCTTTTTGTTTATAAATGGTTTTGAGCTGGAAACCTTAACCCTAGCTAGAAACCCTAAAACCAAAGGAACTCCTACACCACCAGTAGTAGAGTCTAGTCAACCTGTGGTTGCAAAACCAAAGGAATTTGTAAAACTAAAGCCCAGGAAACAAGTTGAGAAAAGGACAGAGTAGACACAAATGATTGACACATCAACTCCATCACCTACAAAACATAAGTCAAAGAGTGTCAAAGAGGAAAAATAAAAAAATGTTTCTAGCAAGTAGGAAATCAAAAGAGTGACAAGCAGCCAAGCAGTGGCATCAAAAAGAAAGACAGTTGTTTCAGTTTCAGAGGATAGCCCAGTAATTAAGGGAAATTTAGATGACATCCTTCATGCAATTGATATAGAGGAAACACCCATTGTGCAATCTAACTTCATTGGAGTAGATGAACACAAACAGAAAAAGGTTAAGTCTACAAAGAAGCTTGAGTTTGAGGGTGAAAATGCAGCATTTATCTTCAAGCAAGGAAACCTTTAACTAGGCATGCTAAGAAACTCATGGAAGGAAGCAAGGAAGTCCAAGAACCTACTGAAATAGCTAAAGCCCTTGAAGAAGTGGTTGATCTCTCATCACCTATAGTAGAGCATGCAGCCAGCAAAACAAAAAAGGGAAAAGAAGAAATGACAGAGTGTCAACATCTTGAAGAGAAATTGAGGTTAGCAAACCAATAAATTGTTGAGATAAGAAAGAGGGCCAGAAAGCACAATATTGAGAAAGCAGAGTTCAAATAATGAAGGCACTGTGGGAAGGTCAAACTGGTTCTATTTCTGAAACCCCAAGCAGTGTAGAACAATTTTTCACATGGACAGTTCCAGCCATCAAGGAAGCTAAATTTGTCAGAGTAATAAATACTCACTTGATAGCCAGTAACAAAAGACTTATAGATCAAGTGGAGGACTTGGAGCAACAGCTAAAATTGACTCAGGATGAGTTAAAGAACAAAGATGCATAATGACAATTATTCAAAAATCAAAAGCTAAATCAAGTGAAAATTAAGAAGGAACCTCATGAAAACTATGTTTTTTAGTTCATATGGCTTTTTGATTTGATGAAATCAGTGTTATTTTGAGTTTTGGCACATTTATAGTTTTCATTTTGAAAAAAATTGGACAAAACTGCTCACTCAGCAGTTTTGTAGTGCAAGCAGTGTAAAAAGAGTGAAAAGCGCTACGAAACTGCTGTAGCAGCTTTTTTCACTCTTTCTCATAAATTTTTGAAGGGAAAAAGTATGAATTATGACCTGAAATTGCTAGGGAGGTTGTATTAAATGATAATGAAGATAATCCTGGAGGAAAGAAATAAAAATTTTGAAGAAGAAAGGGTAAAGGAGCTGCTCTACGAAACGTGCTACGAAACTGTGTTGTTTTCATAGCACAGTTTATTTCAGCTCATTTGAATAGTTTGATGATGGTTTTGGACAACTGGGACTTAGTGAGGATTTTGGGCAGGTGTTATTTCAGTTTCTAATAGCAAATAGCCTCAAAGTGATGAGTTCATGATGGTCAGAGTGTCTCAAGAATACAAAGGACCCTTTGCCTAGAAAACAGGGGACAGTTTCCTAGTTTAATGGAGGTCAGCATTATGGTCATAAAGTTTTGAAGCTTATCATTTGGATTCGACCATACGTGAATACACTTGGGAAATGATGTAATTTAGTTTAGATAAGGTTTTTTTGAGTAGAGATAAGGAGTTTGAATCCTATTTGTAATAGGACTGTTTATTAGATTAGCAGCTGTCTTTTTGTAATAAATACCATTTCATATGGTTATGCAAGGTGTCAAGAGTCAGGAGTTCAATGTATCTATCATTAGATAATTTTATCTCATGTTCTAAATGGTCTATAAAATATCAAGAAGTCAAATATGCTAAATTTTGGACATTTTTAGCAAAAGACTGTGTTTATTGTCAGTGACTGGTTTTCAGCTAAATACAGAGATTTCTACTTAGCCAACTTGAGATTCATAAAGAGTTCTAGTGTGTTCTTGTTCTAATTCCATCTTTTTACAATCCTATTGCAGTGGTGTTTTTTTATGTTACTCAGAATTCATCTTTGATGCTCTGACTTCCTATATAGACAAACTGACTACATTTTTTACAGTTTCACATGTGTATCTCTTGACTAAAACTCTGATATGCCTCGACTTCCATGCTAATTAGATTGATTAGTTTTACTGAAACTATTTTGACTGCATAAGCCCAATGTGTACTTGTTGATGTGATTTTCAACCTACTTTAAATCATCCATCTGATTATTATCGCACATAGAGCTATCCATCTATATTTCTATCAAAAATCATTAACCCTTGAGAGATCCCTCTCAGGTTGAGGAGGCTAAGCCTCAATCAAAATATTGGTTTGAAACAGTTACATGAGATTGATTTTATTAGCAACCTATCAGGTCTAATTTTGTGATACCATACTCTAAGCAAGAGGGTGTACCAAGTTTCCGTGATCTGCCATATACACCTTGGTGATCAAATGAAAGAAAAATGACCAAGGACTTGATGTACGTGTAGGTAGTCTCCCCGAATGTTGTGTTCAGTGTATCACAGTTTTAGGGCGGCAGACTCAGCTTCCTATGGATAAAATATTTGAACCTATGAGGGTCTCCCTTTATATACGCGATGGTACGGGGAGCACAAGTCCATGCTACCGTTGTCTAAATCCAGGTGGCGAAAGATAAATACTAGGTTTAACGACGTCGAAACACATCACTATCCTAGATCTCTAAAATATGCACGTTAGGTTTCAATGATTCCTTAGATTGATTGAATTGATTTTAAGGTTGTTCTTGAATTAATGTTTCAATTTCAAGGCCCTACCGAATGTGATCTCGAACTCCTAAATGCACACTAGATGCAAAAGAACATCATTTCCGTTCGATGAATGCTAACTAGGAGAAGGATAGGAATCTTGAACAAAGTAGCAATAAATGAAAACAAAAGAAGAATTTCACTAATGCATCTAATGCAACCAATCGAGAAAATGAAAAATCTTTCCTAGTTCACTAAGAGCTAGTTATGGAAAAGAAATTTCAATTTTCAATCCAAACGAAAGAATGCAATTTTTTGTTCTTTTAGGTTAATGAAGCACACACTGCATTATTGCACGAAAAAGCAAAGAGAACACTAGCTTTGAGCACTACAAATGTAAAGATCTAAAATTAATAACTCAAAAGCAATACAAAAATAAAAATGCACTCAAAACAATGATGCACTCTTCCAAGAAAACAAGAGGCTTTCAAAATGATCCAAACGAGCAATGTGATCTATGCTCAAAGTGACGAAATGGAGAGTTAAACGAAAACAAAAGTGATCATCCAACAAACTAAAGACACGAAGAATCAAGAAATACTAACGCAATCAGCCAGCAAATTGAAACGACAGAGATCAAAGTGACTCGAATCCTAGCTCAGAAGGCTCAGTGAGAAAAAGACACCTAGAAAACCTAGGGCTACAAACTTCACTGACAAGATAACGGAAAAACACTGAGAATACCGAGTCTACAAAGTCAAAACAACTTCAAAAGACCAATTGCAAAGAAAAGAAACAATCCAGAGTCAAGAACTAATGACAAAAACTCAGGAAGAAGGTCAAACCAAATCCTATAGGATTCAGCATGACTGTTAGGCTGTAATCCGCGCCTAACAGGGGTTGGCGTACCTGTACCAAAAGAAAAAAGCGCTAATTGGCGTGACTGTTCAAAGAGAAAACACACCAAGAAAGAAAAATATATGAAAGGATAAAACCAGTGAGCAGAGATTAGACTTGACACTCTGGAACTGAATAGGAGGATGCAAAACAGTCATGCAAGACAAGCAAGGCAGAAAAGCAATCAAATGACCGAAGTCGACTCGATAAGTCAAACTCTCAACGAATAAATTATAGAGAATCCATTGATAATTTTATTAAAAGTATGTATAGAGACTACATGGATGAATAACTTGAGAAATAGAATAATATTTATTTTTAGTTGTTACTATTGGGAAAAATACTGAGACGGGGGGGGTGAATCAGTATTTAGTGCAGACAATAAAACTTTTACTTTTTCCTTTCTAAAATCCCATACGCTACTTTCCTGAAGCCAACTCGCATATATACGCGGATATCCTTTACAAAAATCGCGTATGTCCAGAGATCTAATTATGCAGTTAATTCTTAACTTAGATCATTGCATTATTCATTCATCAGATGTTTTAGAAAACAGTAAACAGGTGCAGAAAGAACAGAATAATCATCACACATAAGCAACACACATGAACACTAGGATTTTAGGTGGAAACCCAATTCGGGAGAAAACCACCACTGCCATCATCTCAGTCTTCAATATTTATTATAAAGAAAACTTCTTACAACCATGTACTGGCGCAGACTCATGCCAGCACCGAGGCACCCACCTGCAGAAGGCTACAACCTTCTCTCATTTACCAGCCTCTCCTGGAAGGGAGCTACAACCCCTTGCACTAGTTTACCAGCCTCTCCTGGAAGGGAGCTACGACCCCCTGCTCTCGTTTACCAGCCTCTCCTGGAAGGGAGCTACAACCCCCTGACTAAAGGCTTCAACCCTTAGCACCACTGCAGACCACGTTTCATCAATTTTCAAACTGAATCACACAGCTACAACCCTTCACTTATCAATAACCATACTTTTCCCATTGCTACCAACAAAACAGTGAAACCACTGTAACCAGAATATCAGAGATAACCCAGACTTCAGAATAGATATGCAGAATCACATTCAACCTTGAGCAACTATAAGTTTAGATACCATACGCGCTTTTATTTAATCAGACCTACGTATACACGCACTTTTCATGAAGCGAACCCGCGTATAAATCTGTGCATTTTTCAGAATAACCCTAACTGCCCATACACACCTTTGTTTAAAGAGATCCGCATATACATGCGCTTTTCACAAAATGAACCTGCGTATAGATCTATAAAAGATAAACTTTGCAAAACAGACCAGATCTATGAACTTACCCAGATTACTTCAATTTCTTCAACAGATTTGCACCAGGTCTTCATTACTTCTTTTCAGATCATCCTAGAGATTCATCATTTCCAGATCTAGAGATTTTGAACCTTCATCATATTCATAGGTGCATCATAGATTCATATCTATCGAATAAGAACAGAGTTCAACTATACAGATAAACTTCAGAGTGAAGTATTAATTAAAGCCCAGACACTTGCACACCCTTTGCACAATGATTTTCTTCTCCTTATATAGATTTAGCCTTTGTCAATACCATGAGCCAAAACTACATCACTTCCGATGGTATTCCTGGACGGGATCAAATAGACAATCCAGTGCTCAATACAATGGGTCAATACCATGGTAAAGTCCCTTGGTTTTACAAATTTAGAGCGCAATTAGGCATACGCGACTTGGCACGTACTTTTCCGCGTGCATATGCTACTTCTCCCGAACAAACCCGCGTATGCTTTGTGACACACACTTTTCATCATTGTTCTAACCCTTACTGATATTTATTTCTCTGGTACTTCTGAGTTGCTTGTAGAACATCAGATTTACATCATTAATAAACTCATCAAGCATCAAATAAAACTTCATCAAGTAGGTTTCCATCATATTCATCAAGTGGGTTTCCATCAAGGACAACACTCTATATCATATTGCCAACAGTTACGGATAGCATAATACAAATAATCTTTCGATTTATTGAAGAAATTGTGTATTTAGTTGTTTGAGCCAAGTTTGCCCTTTTATTAACACCTACTCAATTCTTTCTATGTTAATATCAAAATTATGTATCAACACCCTAAGTGAGGGTGTGAGGACCTAATGTTCAGTCAACACTTAATTGAATCTGACCAATGCGAAGTGGAAAGACTCCTCTTCGACAATTCTGGGCAAGGACATGCGGTTTGAGGGTAGGAAATCCTCAATTAATAACTTGAAACTTGAAATTTATCCAATACGTAGGCAAGTAATATAGGCTATTAAATTCATCTATGAATGATAATTGAACCTTTTTAGGAGGGTTAGAGGAAACCCTAGTCCGAATTTCCCGAGGAACACAAAGACGAATGCAAAACTGATAAATAGTGATAATAGTTTTATTCCTGCAATGTGTAATAATTAATTTGAGGGAAAATTTTAAGTCTCGAGAGGTATTTACAACAAACAGGGAACCAAACTTCTAGTTAAAGTAAATTTTGAAACATAAACAGTAAAACATTCATTGAAAACATCGAAGAAAATTTAACCAGAAGTCCTCCTTCTTCATCTTGAATAGTATTAAAACATTTATAAGTCAATAAAGGTTAGTAACTGAATTTCTTAGTTACAAAAGAAATATTATTATCGAATGTCCTGCACATAATATAAGGGTCTCTATAAATGCTAGAAGAATATACCATAAACGAGTTTAAGAACATGAGGCCAAGAAACTTAACGACATCGGCGGCATCTGTAATGGCTTCACCGTCTGGATTTTTGAGTGGCATCGTAACCACTAGAGAAAGGAACGCCAGAAAAAGAAAATAAAATAGAACCATTAATCAATAGAGAAAAAAGGTGAATCAACTCTGTAAAATTTATACATATTGAATAGGGAATACCTGTAGCGAACCCCTCCAGGACGAGTGAAACTTTCCAAAAGAGAACTTCACGAGACTGTTCTGAGTGCAAATTTAAACAAGTGTTGATGCAAGACAAAACCCTGTACAGAGGAAAAATGGAAACAATTTCATACTCACTCAAAGAAAATAAGGGGTAATGAAACCAATGCACATTAACAAATCTTAGGAAACAAAAGAAGCTAACTCTGATACATGTGGTATTAGTAAAGGTCGTTACTCCCTACTTAAGACACCTTGAGTTTCCAAATTGTAAAGTATTACCAAGGTAACCATCGGCAACAGGTCAAAAAGGTCACACTAGGTCGTGGAGCGAAAGACCCTAGGGTGACAAAGAAAGAATCTACATATATACCTCTATGTTAGTGTAGTTCGAACTATAAAAGAAGTTAAAGGGAAAAATTACTCAAAACTATTGATGGCATACCATCTAGGTTCAATACATGTGCAAGAAGAATTATCATCATAAGCAAAACCTTGACCTCCTGAACCAATTCACGGGAAGGCAGAGCCATCAAACTCTCATCAGAATTGACAAAATGATCTTGGGATGCAACCCTGGGGGTAGGGTTCGGTACCTCAATGAAATCCTTTAGTCCTCAACCGTTCAATCATGGAGGAGAGATTCATCGTCTCTTAGGTAGCCAGATGTCCTTACATATAATAATTTTCCAGACCGATATACCTCGAGGATTAAAGGAGTGTTAAATACAGTACATTGGTAGCATTAACAAACAACCCACGATCATTTAACATCTGGCATTGGACTAGATCATGACATATCATCCAAAAATACTGATGATATATGAGATGAACTTAGAATAAATTCATATGATCAATCATTAACCTAAGTTTGTAAATTAACGAGTCTACACCATGGTAATTATGTAATTATACAATGAAATTTAAAGTTATAAAAGTTTATGAATATTTTTACCATGAAATAATTTTTTTTGTGTATAGATGTTACATATGGAAATTAAATTAATTGAAAAAATATATTTATGCATTATTATTTAAATATTTATATACTCAAAACGGGTTCAAATAAATAATGTTTGAGATATAAAAATTACATGACATTTAAATGATGATAATATAATATTTCAACATGAATTTGGTAATCCGTAAAAACTTTTAACCCAAAGAAAAGGTAACTCAAATAAATTAATAAATTATAGTTTTTTTTTGTTTTATACTAAGGTATGGATAGGTTGGAGATTGCAAAATTCATGTAGTTGAGGACTGCTTATGTCAGTTTCAAATATTCTTGGAGAAAACTAAGGGAATTTGAATGTTGTTTTGAGCATGTTGTGGATAGAACCTTTGATAAAGATTGTAGACTTGTATGTCATTGTTACCCTTACATTTGGTATGAGAATGAACCAGTGTTAAAGGATGATTATAGGTAAAGAGGCATCCTCATATCCTATTTTTTCTTTTGAGGGGACATGAATTACATTGAGTCATGCATGGAGATGAAACTTACTCTATTCCTATGAACTTAGATGCATTTGTGGACATTAGAAGACCATATTGTTTCCATTTGAAAGAAAATGTGTGGTGGATAATTGGGGGAAATGTGATTGTCCATAAAATGTAGATCAAATTTGGGGATCTTGTGGTTTTTTTCCTTCAACCCAAGCAATGCTTGGAGGTTGCATTTGAGGGGTTAGTGACACAAACCTAATATGACCAAGAATATTAGTGTTTGAGTAGAAATTATTTGGGAGAAAGGCTTAGGGGTTATAGGAGTTAAGGGTTTTAGGGGTTTAATTGTGGGGGGTTAATGGTAAAGGGTAAAGGGTTAAGGCATAGGCAATTTACGGGTTAAGGGGTTGAGGTATAGGGGTTTTAGGGGTTAGAGGCTAATGACAGTGGTTAAGGGCTTCAAGGGTTAAGGGTTAAGCACCATGGACTTAGGTGTTAGGGTATTTAGGTGGTTAAGTGCTTAAGTGTTATGGGATATATGTGTCAAAAGGATAAGGGGTTAGGGGTTAGGGTTAAAGGGTTAAGGGTGAGGTTTAAGATGATAAGGGGTTAAGGCTTAGGGGATTCAAGGATTCTAAGGTAAGGGTTAAGGGTTAAGGGGTAAGAGGTTAGTGTCTTAGGGTTTAAGGGATCAAGGGGTTAATGGGTTGTGAGTTATGACTGTAGGGGTTAAGGGATTATGCCTCTGGGGTTAAGGGGATAGGGAATTTATTGATTATGGGTTAATGGATTATGGGTTATGATAATGGGGCCCCTAATCACCTTATCAAAAGTATTGGGGGTTACCCTATCAATTTATCTTGATGCTTTCCCTCTAGGCCTCCCTCCCTTGATACAGCCTCCCTCACACGATATGACCCGAATGTGTCTCTTGTGGCACCCTCACACAGCACAATCCGACCCGCCCGAACGAAGGCACAAGGGAGAAAATAGAAAGGAGATCACACAAACCTGCACAAGGAACACAAGCAGTCACAACTTCACATTTTTTCATACGACCACCCCCACATGACCCGACCTCACACGACCTGCCCGAACACGTTTCCTTGGGCTCCCTCACACGACTCGACCTCACATGACCCGATCTGACTCGACTTGACTTGACATGACCTGACCTGACCCGACCCGACCTGACCTGACCCTCACATGGTTTCATCGCTATTCCGATGTTTCCAACGTTTGAACACGTTCATTGCAAGTCTGATAAGTACTGAAAAAAAAAACCTGTTGTCACATTATAAATATAATATAAAATAAGTATTGAATATCTCTTGACTAAAACTATGATATGCCTTGAATTCCATGCTAAGTAGATTGATTGGTTTTACTGAAACTATTTTGACTCCATAAGCCCAATGTGTACTTGCTGATGTGATTTTCAACCTACTTTAAATCATCCATCTGATTATTATCGCACATAGAGCTATCCATCTATATTTCTATCAAAAATCATTAACCCTTGAGAGAGCCCTCTCAGGTTGAGGAGGCTAAGCCTCAATCAAAATATTGGTTTGAAACAGTTACATGAGATTGATTTGATTAGCAGCCTATCAGGTCTAATTTTGTGATACCATACTCTAAGAAAGAGGGTGTACCAAGTTTCTGTGAATTGCTATATACACCTTGGTGATCAAATGAAAGAAAAATGACCAAGGACTTGATGTACGTGTAGGTAGTCTCCCCGAATGTTGTGTTCGGTGTATCACGGTTACAGGGCTGCAAACTCCGCTTCCTATGGATAAAGGATTTGAACCTATGAGGGTCTCCCTTTATATACGATATGGTACGGGGACCACAAGTCCGTGCTAGCATTGTCTAAATCTAGGTGGAAAATGACAGCTATTAGGCTTAACGACGTAAGAACACCTCACTAGCCTAGACCTCTAAAAAATGCATGTTAGGTTTCAATGCTTCCTTAGATTGATTTAATTGATTTTAAGGTTGATCTTGAATTAATGTTTCGATTTCAAGGCCCTACTGAATGTGATCTCGAATTCCTAAATGCGCACTACATGTGAAAGAACATCATTTCCATTTGATGAATGCTAACTAAGAGAAGGATAGGAATCTTGGACAAAGTAGAAATCAATGAAAACAAAAGAATAATTTCACTAATGCTTCTAATGCAACCAATCGAGAAAATGAAAACTCTTTCCTAGTTCACTAGGAGCTATTTATGCAAAAGAACTTTTCATTTTCAAACCAAAAGAAAGAATGCAATTTTTTGTTCTTTTAGGTTAATGAAGCATGCACTGCACTATTGCACCAAAAAGCAAAGAAAACACTATATTTGAGCACTACGAATATAAAGATCTAAAATTAATAACTCAAAAGCAATACAAACATAAAAACGCACTAAAAACAATGATGCACTCTTCCAAGCAAACAAGAGGCTTTCAAAATGATCCAAACAAGCAATGTGATCTATGCTCAAAGTGACGAAATGGAGAGTTAACAAAAACAAAATGGATCATCCAACAAACTAAAGACATGAAGAATCGAGAAATACTAACGCAATCGACTAGCGAATTGAAACGATAGAGATCAAAGTGACTCGAATCATTGCTCAGAAGGCTCAGTGAGCAAAAGACACCTAGAAAACCTAGGGCTACAAACTTCACTGATGATATAATGGACAAACAACTGAGAATACTGAGGCTACAGAGTCAAAACAACTTCAAAAGACCAATTACAAAGCAAATAAACAATCCAGAGTGAAGAAATAATGACAAAAAATCACGAAGAAGGTCAAACCAAATCCTACAGGATTCGACATGACTGTCAGGCTGTAATCCGTGCCTAACAGGGGTTGGCACACCTGTACCAAAAGAAATAAGTGCTAATTGGCATTTATGTTCAAATAAAAAATGTGCCAAGCCGGAAAAATATAGGAAAAGGATAAAACCAGTGAGCAAAGGTTAGACTTGACACTCTGGAACTGAATAGGAGGATGCAAAAAAGTCATGCAAGACAAGCAAGGCAGAAAAGCAATCAAACGATCGAAGTCGACTCGATAAGTCAAACTCTCAATGAATAACTTATAGAGAATCCATTGATATTTTTATTAACAGTATGTATAGAGACTACATGGATGAATAACTTGAGAAATCGAATAATATTTATTTTTAGTTGTTACAAATAGCATAATACAAATAATCTTTCGATTTATTGAAGAACTTGTGTATTTAGTTTTTTGAGCCCAGTTTGGCCTTTTATTAACACCTTCTCAATTATTTCTATGTTAATATCAAAATTATGTATCAACACCCTGAGTGAGGGTGTGAGGACCTAATATTCAGTCAATACTTAATTGAATCTGACTAATGCGAAGTGGAAAGACTCCTCTTCGACAATATTGGGCAAGGACATGCAGTTTGAGGGTAGGAAATCCTCAATTAATAACCTGAAACTTGACATTTATCTAGTACGTAGGCAGGTAATATAGGCTAGTAAATTCATCTATGAATGATAATTGAACCTTGTCAGGAGGGTTAGAGGAAACCCTAGTCCGAATTTCCCGAGGAACACAAGACGAATGCAAAACTGATAAAAAACGATAAAAGTTCTATTCCTGTAATGTGTAATAATTAATTTGAGGGAAATCTTAAGTCTCGAGAGGTATTTGAAAAAAACAGGGAACCAACCTTCTAGTTAAAGTAAATTTTGAAACATAAACAGTAAAACATTCATTGAAAACATCAGAGAAAATTTAACCAGAAGTCCTCCTTCTTCATCTTGAATAGTATTAAAACATTTATAAGTCAATAAAAGTCGGTAACTGAATTTCTTAGTTACAAAAGAAATATTATTATCGAATGTCCTGCAAAGAATATAATGGTCTCTATAAATACTAGAAGAATATACCATAAACGAGTTTAAGAACACGAGGCCAAGAAACTTACCGACATCGGCGACATCTGTAATGGATTCACCATTTGGATTTTTGAGTGGCATCATAACCACTGGAGAGAAAGGAATGCCAGAAAAAGAAAATAAAATAGAACCATTAATCAATAGAGAAAAAAAGTGAATCAACTTTGTAACATTTATACATATTGAATAGGGAATACTTGTAGCGAACCCCTCCAGGACAAGCCAAACTTTCCGAAATAGAAATTCATGAGACTGTTCTGAGTACAAATTTAAACAAGTGTTGATGCAAGCCAAAACCCGGTAGAGAGGAAAAATGGAAAAATTTTCATACTCACATCAAAGAAAATAAGGGGTAATGAAACCAATGCACATCAAAAAATCTTATGAAATGAAAGAAACTAACTCGGATACCTGTGGTATTAGTAAAGTTCATTACTCCCTACATAAGACACCTTGAGTTGCCAAATTTTAAAGTATTACCAAGGTAACCACCGACAGCAGGTCAAAAATGTCACACCAGGTCGTGGAGTGAAAGACCCTTGGGTGACAAAGAAAGAACCTACATATATACCTCTATGTTAGTGTAGTTCGAACTGTAAAAGAATTTAGAGGGAAACATTACTCAAAAATATTGATGGCATATCATCTGGGTTCAATACATGTGCAAGAATAATTATCATCATAAGCAAAACCTTGACCTCCTGAACCAATTCACGGGAAGGCAGAGCCATCAAACCCTCATCAGAATTGACAAAATGAGCTCAGGATGAAACCCTACGGGTAGGGTTCGATACCTCAATGAAATGCTTTAGTCTTCAACCATTTGATCATGGAGGAGAGATCCATCGTCTCTTAGGTGGCCATATGTCCTCACACATAATAATTTTCTAGACCGATGTACCTAAGGGATTAAAGGAATGTTAAATGCAGTACGTTCGTAGCATTAAAAAACAACCCACAATCGTTTAACACCTGGCATTGGACTAGATCATGACATATCATCCAAATATACAGATGATATATGAGTTGAACTTAGAATAAATTCATATTATCAATAATTAACCTAAGTTTGTAAATTAACGAGTCTACACCATGGTAATTATGCAATTATACAATGAAATTTAAAGTTATAGAAGTTTGTGACATACTTTTGCCATGAAATATTTTTTTTTTTGTGTATAGATGTTACATATGGAAATTAAATTAATTGAAAAAATATATTTATGCATTATTATTTAAATATTTATATACTTAAAATGGGTTCAAATAAATAATGTTTGAGATATAAAAATTACATGACATTTAAATGATGATAATATAATATTTCAACATGAATTTGGTAATCCGTAACAACTTTTAACCGAAAGAAAAGGTAACTCAAATAAATTAATAAATTATATATATTTTTTGTTTTATACTAAGATGTGGATAGGTTGGAGATTGCAGAATTCATGTAGTTGAGGACTGCTTATGTCAGTTTCAAATATTCTTGGAGCAAACTAAGGGAATTTGAATGTTGTTTTGAGCATGTTGTGGATAGAACCTTTGAGAAAGATTGTAGACTTGTATGTGATTGTTACCCTTACATTTGGTATGAGAATGGACCAGTGTTAAAGGATGATTGTAGGTAAAGAGACATCATCATATCCTATTTTTTCTTTTGAGGGGACATGAATTACATTGAGTCATGCATGGAGATGAACCTTAATTTATTCCTATGAACTTAGATGCATTTGTGGACATTAGAAGACCATATTCTTTCCATTTGAAAGAAAATGTGTGGTGGATAATTGGGGGAAATATGATTTTCCATAAAATGTAGATTGAATATGGGGATCTTGTGGTTTTTTTCCTTCAACCCAAGAAGTGCTTGGAGTTTGCATTTGAGGGGTTAGTGGACACAAACCTAATATGACCAAGAATATTAGTGTTTTAGCACCAATTATTTGGGAGAAAGGCTTAGGGGTTATGGGAGTTAATGGTTTCAGTGGTTTAATCATGGGGGGTTAATGGTAAAGGCTAAAGGGTTAGGGCATAGGCGATTTAGGGGTTAAGGGGTTGAGGTCTAGGTGGTGTAGGTGTTAGAGGCTAATGACAGTGGTTAAGGGCTTCAAGGTTTAAGGGTTAAGCACCATGGGCTTAGGTGTTAGGGGATTTAGGTGGTTAAGTTCTTAAGTGTTATGGGATATGTTGTCGCTCCTAGAGACATCCCTGAGTTGTGAAGGACCAATGCCTAGGTCATCTTAAAGCCAAGAAGATATAAGGAAGTTTTCCATGGTCAGTGGCAAGTACCTTCTTGTTCAAAAACAATTTCTATAACTTCATAAATTGGGACCAAGATCTCGAGAAAAGAGATGAATACACAACAATACCCGATAGCAAGAAATTAGGGTCATTTGGAGATATTACCAAAGAGAAATCAAAATCTACAAGCTGTGAGAAGGGCCAGATTGTGAAACGCAGCACACAGATATAAAAGTGTAAAAAGCGAAGTAACAATGGCAAAAAATAGAGAGAATATTAACCATAGATAGGCTTAACATTGCCTAAGAATCTATCGACAGTCAACATAGGAGGAAGGCAGATACATGAAGTGGAACATATGAAAATAACATCATAGCTCTGAGCCATATTTAAAGCACTGTAGACTAAAGACATGAGTATCTGGAAAAGATAAATTCATCCCAATTAATCGTGTGCTCACATTCCAGAAGTGAATGACATATAACACAGAAATAGTGACAAGGTGCAAAAAATGTTTGTATTCGATTTAAACAAGAAGTACAAACTGCAACTGGTCTCACCAGGAATCCATCTCACAGCAAAATTGTTTCATTATATTCTTTCCCATCGGGATTCTTCAACATCACACATAGGAAATCCTCAAAACTCTACAAAAAGGGAATTTACTAACAGAAATCTCTATTCTCCAAATTCAGAACCTTCTTTTAGACTTGGGGTCCTCCTTTTATACTTTTCTTTGTCCATGCTAGCAAAAGATATTTTTCTGGATCAACATTTTTCTTCGGAAATATCTTTTCTATTACCTGTCTTTATCAAAATAGAAAATCGATAATGAGGAAGAACGCCTCTCATCATCTCTGTAATGGCCTCAGCATGAGTGCCAACCGAAAATAAAACTACTTAAACAGAAAATAAAGGTGCATACGGTGAAATTACAATTTCACCGAATATTACAAAGTAAGAAAATAAAAGAAAGGAGGCCACTAGGGCCAGAACATGATCATCACTTTTTGGTAGAGAGAGGTGTGGTAGAGGTTGACTAAGTTGGAAGCACTGATGACGCAGAAGAGTCGGCTTTGTTCTTCTGAGGTGGCGTAGACTGGATGGATGGTGTGACGATTGGAATTTTTGCGAAATTACTGCACTTTTGCCATATGGCCGCTCCTGGCAGGGGCATCGTAACGAAGATTTCCACTGAGGCTTGCATATCTATCAGTTCTGAATAATCCACCTGTTCCATCAAGCGCTGTCTGGTCTGGAAGAGGAGAGAAATTTCTCTTCCAAGGGCAGCAATTATTGTTTCAGCCTTCAAGAAAGTGGTTTTCTCATACGAAAGATTTTTCTGATTCATAACTGCTGCCAGGTTCTCTTTGTAATTATTTAAACTTGAGAAAGTGGCAGTTGTAGAATCCCAACATGATGGGAGGCCTGCTCTCACCATCTCATCCCATTCTTCTTCAATCTTCCCTATTCCCTTAGCGACACAATCCAAACCACTCAAAGCATTCACGCACGTTGTCTCTTTCTCGATTATCCGCATGATTTCCCTTATTCCCCTAAAATGGTCTTCAATTCCCTTTCGTTGCTAAATCCTCAGATCGTAAACCATTTAGGTATGAAATGTATCAGGAAAACGACATGGGGAGGGAGCTAAAAGCGACCTGCCTTTGAAATCAAGACTTTAACTGCGGGGCGAAGACGTAAAAATGAGTGATTTACCCAAATGAGTATCTGGTGGAGTTAAACAGGCTGATTTTACGTAAAACGAGGCTTAGTTGACAACTAGGAGGGTTGACGTCATAAGGACGTCGACACTTAGGGACGTGGCACCGGGCTATTGGTTATTCAGGACCGGGTGGGTGTGTGCCACGAGCCGGGCTTAAAACTAGTACTGGTCGTGTACCAAGTTCCCTAGCATACCGTACCCTCGCCTTTTAATGCGCCACCTATTCATTCTGAGGGGCCCACCATATAATTCTAGTGGGGGCTTGGGAAATCCTTTTGCACTACATCGTCAACCCGCGGAATGAAAGAAGTGCGGCCCCACTAGGCTGTGACATCATGTCATTCTGAGGGTCGAGGCTCCTGCCTCTCCATGCTTCCCTTGGTACCCCCGGAATGGTTCCACATGGCTGCGCCTTTGGTACTTAAACTATTATATGGCCCGCTAACCCTTTCGCTTAGTTCTAACTCCTTTTCCAATGTCTTTCACGTGTCACCTTTTGTGCAAAGGGACCATGTGCATTCCATTTATGCGACTTTGCTCGTATATATCTTACCATAGTATCATTATGCTTGCTTTCAAAGTATTTTCTTACCAAACCTTTTGTAATGAGGGGTACCATGACAACATTGGCTCCACTTGGGGGTAGCACATTCATATTAGGAAGTGTCGAGAACTCTGCAAACCAATTGCCATCTATTCTGTAAAGATCAAGGTACCTTCAAAATTTATAAAAGCATGATCATGATGAACCCAACATCAACTTAGGGAAAAAAGAAATGACGATTAATTATATGTAAACTATAATATAAAGGTCCCTAGGACCTAGATCAAGCTTGGAAATAGGGCTTCAGAAACTGCCCATTTACAGGCATCTCAATCACATCACCTTCCAAATTTTCCAATATGAAGGTGTTGTTACATTTAACCTCAACAATTTTGAATGGTCCAAACCACAAAGGGTCAAACTTCCCATGTTTACCTTTGTCTGCTCTTCTGATATCCCACCTCAGTACTAAATCCCCTAAGAGAAATTCCTTATCTTTTGCGTGTTGGTCAAACAGTCCCTTCATTTTCTCTTGATACTCTGCCAAACATTCATTTACCTGACTGCGAGTCTCATCTAACTCGACCAATTGATTCATTCTCCGGGTCAGGTTATTAGGCTCTTCCTGGCTGTCCTGAAGGAACCTAGCCATAGGCAAGGACAGTTGTATTGGAAAAATAGCTGCTCTACCATAAACTAGTTCACATGGAGATTTACCTCTTGATCATTTATTTGTGATTCTGTTTGTCCACAGTGCGAATTTTAACTGAGAATCACAGTTCTTCTGGCTTTCATTTATTGTCTTCTTTAATGCCCTTACTAGTGTTTTATTAGAAGACTCAGCCAATCCATTTCCCTGAGGATAATAGGATGTGGAATGCCCCAAGGTAATATGGTATTGCTGACAGAAATTAATGAATTTCGCAGACTTAAAAGCTTGAGCATTATCTATCACAATCTTCATCGGGTAGCCAAACCTGGATATGGTATTCTCCTCTAAGAACTTGATCACCACTATATTAGTTGTGTTCCTTGCTGGCATGGCCTTTACCCACTTCATAAAGTAGTCAGTAGCAGTTAGTATCCATTTATGTTGCCTGCTAGATTGGGGATGGATTTCTCCTATGAAATCTATCCCCCATTGCTAAAAGGGCTCTTCTATGTGTACGGGAATCATAGGGAGTGGGGCGAACTTCTACATTTCAGCAAAACTATGACATTTTTCCCAAGCCCTGACTTGAGCATGTACATCCCCAAACAATTTGGGCTAGTAAAAGCCAGCTTTCAATATTTTATGAGTTGTTGACCTCCAGCTGTAATGCCCCCCACAAATTCCTTCGTGGAACTCAGCCATAACTTCCTCTACTTACCTTTCTATTAGGCATAGAAGCATGATTCCCGAAGGATCTTTCCAATATACTCAACCATTAGCGATGATGTACTTCTATGAATTTAGTCTTAACGTTTGATATTTAGCCCTATCAAAGTTCAATGGGCACCTAAGAGTCAAAAGGTATTCTACGATATCTTTATACCAGGGCCTGACAAGATATTTCATGTGAGTCTTTTGCACAGACGTTTCTATCTGGGGCCGATCCTCTGTATCTCCAACTAACTCCCCAACTCCCATAGATAGGTTTATTCCTAAGTCTTGGCAATTTGAATCAGAAAGAATCTTGTCCAGACCCTGTCCCTTGATGAACTTTGTGGGACAAATGTCCAATTCATATTCTTGGATCTTAGCTATCCATTTTCCCCTTTTGCCTTCACTGTCCCCCTGGATTAGGATATATTTGACTGAAGCTATGGGAACGAAAGCAGTGATAGCTGACTGTAGGACATACACTTGGAATGTTTTCAAGGACTTCAGTAAAGCATATGCCTAATTTTCTAGGATATTCTATTTCAGCTCAGCATCTCAGAGAACCTGGCTAAAAAATGCGATGGTTTGTTCATGTACTTCCTCATTTTTCTGTAAAAGTACTGTAGCAATAGAATTGGGTGAAGCAAATGAGAAGATCATTAAAGGTTTATTATAATCCAGTCCTGCTAATACTGGAGCTTCCGCGAAGGTACCTTTAATCCTATTGAAAGCTTCTCTTGATTCATTTGACCATTTCACCTCATTTTTCTTTCTGAGCATATCAGTGATATGCCAAACTATCTCTGCATAGTTTGGGATGAACCGTCTTAAAAAGTTTATGCACCCAAGAAAAACCTAAAATTCTTTCTTATTACAAGGTAAGGATATACCATTTATCACTTCCACTCTTTTTGGGTCAATTTTTACCCCTGCTTTGGTAACGATATGCCCCAATAATTTCCCTTCTTCTAAGGAAAACATAGATTTCTAAGGATTTAAGGACAGGCCATACCTGCGGCATTTTTCAAAAGTTCTTTGTAGATGTTCCACATGTTCAGCATCATCTTTTGAGAAAACTGTGATATCATCTAAGTATACCACTGCGAACTTGTCCTGCCCTCCCATAAAGGTGATTTCCATAGCCCTCTGGAAGGTAGCCCCAACATTTATTAGACCGAAAGGCATATAGGTATACATGAAGGTGCCCCATGGCGTGGTGAACTTTGTTTTCTTCTGATCTTCTGGTGAGACTGCTACCTAATTATACCTCGAGAAATCGTCCATCATGAACATTTGGGAGGACCCCACTACTTTTTGCAGTATGTGATCCATTTTAGGGAGGGGATAGTTATCTTTAAGGGAAGCCCTATTCAAGTTCTGAAAGTCCACACACAACCTGATTTCTCCATTCTTCTTTCAAACTGGCACCAAATTGGCCACCCATTTGGAATACCTCAAAGGTACAATAATCTTAGCCTTTAGCAGGTTCTTAATTTCATTTTCTATAGCGGGGAGCAACGGTGGTTTAATCTGCCTTAATTTTTGCTTATGAGGTTTGGCTTCAGCTCTCAGTGGTATCTTATGCTATATGATGCTTATGTAAAAAGTTTTAAGATCTTGGTAGGACCAAGAAAAAACATCCTTATAAGAGTGAAACAATTGAACATATCTCTCTCAGTGTCCTTCTGGTAGTCCTTTAGATAGCTTGATTATCTTAGGGTCTTCCTCTGTCCCCACATTTATATCCTCCACCTGTGTTTCTGGTGTTAGTTTATTTGAGCTGATTGGGACATAATTCTTATCAAACAACCTTTCCAACGGTACCAACCCTCTGGGGATCACGTTTCCTTTCAACTACAGCACCTTATGACTGGCCACCGTCTCCTGCCACTTATTTTGGGGTCTTTCTTCAGTGTCATCCTCCTCCCCGATATCATAACCAAGTTAGTGAATTCCCCTACAGTCTCCATGAAACGTTTCATCTTCTCCTCATCCTCAAACACCTACCAATGTTTTACATTATCAGGAATGGAAGGACGATAACGCACCTCTACTTCATATGTTAGAAGTGGGTTCTGAGGTGGGTGGAAATTGTTTGCTTCCACAGCCAGTGAATCCGCCATTCTGTTCTGATCCCTTGGCATAAATTGTATGTTGAAAGCTAAGAAGAAGTTCTCCACCATATCCCATACTTCATTTTTGTAAGCTCTCAGTCGAGGATGTTTAGCTTGACACTGGTTCTTTATTTGTCTCACCACCAGCTCTGAATCCCTGAAAAATTTAAGGCTTTGAATGTTCATATCCTTAGCGGTTTGGAGACCCAGGAGTAAAGCTTCATACTCCGCTACATTTTTAGTGACCTCATATTCCAATTTGAAAGAAAAATGTACTAACTGTCCTTTATGAGAGATCAAGAGAACCCCTGCTCCATTTCCTTCCCTGGAGTTAGCCCCATAAAAGTGTAAAACCCGCATCCCCTTCCCATCTTCATCTGAGGAATGTTGAGGTTTTGATAGACTATATGATGGTTCTTACAAAAGCTCTATATCTTCTTCCAGCATTAGACATGAGAACTCTCCTTCCTTGCTATAGACTGGTTAGTTTACAGAGCCTTCAGCTTTAGTTACCATTTTGACAAATCTTGACTCCCTATACAACCTTATTTCTTGTCCTCCAAACACTGGAATGGTTGCATAAGTCAGATCTAGTTTAAATTAGTACCCCAAGATCTGGATAGGAGCATTCCGAAACGGGCTGGGATATCTGTAGCCACTATATCCATGACAACTCTCTTGGCCGGGATCTGAACCAATTTCACCACTAGGTCTTTGATCATCCCTAGACACTTAACCCTTTTGGAGTCAAATGAATAGAGATATTTATAAGGGCGGGTGATCTGGAGGCCTAACTGTTACATGACTGAAAGTGGTAATAGATTGTGTGAGGCTCCTGAGTCCAACACACAGTTATGTAACAATAGATAGTGGATGACCAAAGAAACATAGAAAGGTGAAGTAGTCGAGTCCAATTCTTCTACATGGGGGCCAAAAAATACCATGGGTCTTTCTTCTTGGAGGTTAAGGGAGCCTGGGGATGAAGTTACTCCATGGGGGAGCATGAATTGGGAGACTTGAGCCTTATAGGAGGGTTGTTTAAGAATTTCAACCAGAGGAACCAGGATCTTCACTTTCTCTAACTCTTTTTGGAGATTAAACACAACACTACCTTTCTCTACAGAGGTATCTTTTAATTATTTAATGAAGATAGGAGGCTTTTCGATATTTGACATACCTTTAGCATTAGTAAGAGGCTTGAGAGTGACTTTCAATGAGGATGTAGGAACATCTTTTAGTGCAGAAGATTCTTCGATGGGTTTCTTGCCTTTGTTATCGGTCTTTGGAAAGATAGTTTCCTTAGAAGGTTCTTCTTCTTGTTCTTGAGTATGGGTTTGCTTTCTAGAAGATCGTAGATCATACTTCTTATGAAACTGGGCTTGCATAAAGTCAACAAACTACCTGCAGTAGTCATCTATGTTGGGTTCTTCAGTGGAATTCACTTTTCCCTCCTCTTCTTATTTTTCTTGCAAGGAAAGAGCCACGTCTTCTCCTTTTGAATAAGCGAAGCACTGCTCCTCTTGCCCATTAGGACACTCTTCAGTGGGGCCTTCTATTTGTCCCTCCAGATATAGAGAAGGTTGGATATGATCTTGTTGCTCTTTTCTGTCTCTTTGCAAGATCTGGAGAGGAGGTTTCCTATTCTGCTGATTGTAACCTCTATTAGAAGCGGGTTGGGCTAGCCAAGAAGAGGCATTCTTAGCTTCGAGCTCCATCTTCACCAACTTGCTAGAAATATTTTTAATCATCTTATTCATCTCCGCAATCTTGTAATCTGATGCTTCCTTTTCTTGAATCGACGAAGAGGCTTCTTCCTTCCCCTTTCGTTTGAAATCATGGTCCAATCTACCTTTTGACTTTCCTGCGGAGGCAAAGTTAGCTTCTACTTCTAGAGCATTAGTCTGAGCTTGGTCGAGCGTAGTAGATTTTCTCTCCCTCAAGGTGAAGCCAAACTCAGACTCAAAAGCTCCCATGAACACCACTTTAGCGGCAGCTTGGGGTGGCTTCATGTCAGCTAGAAAATTAGTGTATAGCTTATTAAATATCTTTATAAATTTAGCCACATCCTCATTGTGTATTTTCTTGGAAGTATTTAATTCTATAAGACAATAACCATGGTCCCTCTTTTCTCCCCATTTCCGAGTGAAAGCATTTTCCATATCTTCCCAGTTAGCGATGGAATTATCACCAAGGGTTTTGAACCAATTTCTGGATTCTCCATCCAAAGATTGGACAAATAACCTCAGGACCACATCCAACTGCTCTACATTGAAATTTTCTGCAAAGGCGTAGAAATCCTCCAAATGTTTCTGTGTTGTACTGATGTCTTTCCCAGTAAACTGGGCCAAGTGCTTCATATAGTCTTGCGGCATATTGTTCAGATTATGTGGCAATGCCAGAGGGGCATATTTATTCAGCAAGAAACTAGGGATTGCCATGAGAGGTGGTGGAGCTAGAGGAGGGTTTTGTTGGGTGGTACTGGAAATATGCTGGATGGTGGTTTGTAAATTAGCTAACCCCGGTAGGAACTGAGTAGTAGTTACTTGCTTTATTTCATCAGCTTCTGGGGTAGAGTGGAGGACCACTCTGGATGTGTCTACAGACTCAGCCTCATCTTTCAGCTTTAGTTGTTCAAGAATGGGGTTGTCTGGTGGGTATTGAAGGACTCTAGTAGTGGATCCAGGGTCTTGAAGCTGAGCTAGTTGGGAAGAAGATGGAGAATCTTCAAGAGAAAATTTAGGTATATTAGTCTGTGCAGGCTACGTTTCCTTCCAAATCCTCTTGAACATAATTTTTTCTGGATCAGATACAGAGGGTGTTCTAAGCTAAGACATATCGAACCTTAGGTGATGCTTTTGATATGCCAGGACTGTAAATGGATTTAGAGATTTTTAATAAAAGTGGAGTCACCAAGGTGAGGTATATACAACTCTCAACCATTTATAATCACCTGGTTTGCAGAGTGGATATGATGTTGTCGTACCGAGGAATAATATTCAAATTCGCTCCCTAACAATGGCGCCAAAAAGATGTTGTCGCTCCTAGAGACATCCCTGAGTTGAGAAGGACCAGTGCCTAGGTCATCTTAAAGCCAAGAAGATATCAGGAATTTTTCCATGGTCAGTGGCAAGTACCTTCTTGTTCAAAAAAAATTCTATAAATTCATAAATTGGGACCAAGATCTCGAGAAAAGAGATGAATACACAGCAATACCTGATAGCAAGAAATTAGGGTCTTATGGAGATATTACCGAAGAGAAATCTAAATCTACAAGCTGTGAGAAGGGCCAGATTGTGAAACGCAGCACACAGACATAAAAGTGTAAAGAGTGAAGTAACAATGGCAGAAAATAGAGAGAATATTAACCACAGATAGGATTAACATTTCCTAAGAATATATCGGCAGTCAACATAGGAGAAAGGCGGACACATGAAGTGGAACATATGAAAATAACATCATAGCTCTGAGCCATATTTAAAGCAATATAGACTAAAGACATGAGTATCTGGAAAAGATAAATTCATCCCAATTAATCATGTGCTCGTATTCCAGAAGCGAATGACATATAACACAGAAATAGTGACGAGGTGCCAAAAATGTTTGTATTAGATTTAAACAAGAAGTACAAACTGCAACTGGTCTCACCAGGAATCCATCTCACAGCAAAATTGTTTCATTATATTCTTTCTCGTCGGGATTCTTCAACATCACACATAGGAAATCCTCAAAAATTTACAAAAAGGGAATTTACTAACATCAATCTCTATTCTCCAAATCTGAAACCTTCTTTTATACTTAGGGTCCTCCTTTTATACTTTTCTTTTTCCATGCTAGCAAAATATATTTTTCTAGATCAACATTTGTCTTCAGAAATATATTTTCTGTTACATGTCTTTATCAAAATAAAAAACCGATGATGAGGAAGAATGCCTATCATCATCTCTGTAATGGCCTCAACATGAGCACCAACTGAAAATAAAACTACTTAAACAGAAAATAAAAGTGCATAGGGTGAAATTACAATTTCACCGAATATTACAAGGAAGAAAATAAAAGAAAGGAGGCCACTAGGGCCAGAACATGATCATCATTTTTTGGTAGAGCTAGGTGTGGCAGAGGCTAACTGAGTTGTAAGCACTAATGATGTAGAAGAGTAGGCTTTGTGCTTCTGAGGTGGTGTAGATTGGATGGATGGTGTGAGGACTAGCATGTTTGCGAAATTACTACACTTCTGCTATATGGCCGCTCCTGGCAGGGGCATCATAATGAATATTTCCACTGAGGCTTGAATATCTGTTAGTTATGAATAATCCACCTGTTCCATCAAGTGTTGTCTGGTCTGGCAGAGGAGAGAAATTTCTTTTCCAAGGGTAGCAATTATTGTTTCAGACTTCAAGCGAGTGGTTTTCTCATATGAAAGATTATTCTAATTCATAACTACTGCTAGCTTCTCTTCATAATCAGTTAAACTTGAGAAAGGGGCAGTTGCAGAATCCCAACATGATGGGAGGTATGCTATCACCAGCTCATCCCATTCTTCTTCAAACTTCCCTATTCCCTTAGCGACATGATCCAAACCACTCAAAGCATTCACGCGCGCTGTCACTTTCTTGATTATCCACCTGATTTCCATTATTCCCTTGAAACGGTCTTCAATTCCTTGCATGGCTAACTCCTCAAATTGTAAACCATTTAGGTATGAAATTTATCAGGAAAACGATGAGGGGAGGGAGCTGAAAGAGACCTGCTTCTGAAATCCAGACTTTAACTGTGGGGCGAAAACGTAAAAATGAGTGATTTACCCAAATGAGTCTCTGGTGGGGTTAAACAGGCCGATTTTATGTAAAACGAGGCTCGGTTGACAACTAGGAGGGCTGACGTCATAAGGACATCGAAAATGAGGCATGTTGCACTAGGCTATTGGTTATTCAGGACTGGGTGGGTGTGTGCCACGAGCCGGGCTTAAACTGGTACTGGTCATGTACCAGGTTCCCTAACATACCGTACCCTCACCTTTGAATGCGCCACCTGTTCGTCCTGAGGGGCCCACCATATAATTCTGGTGGGGGCTTGTGAAATCATTTCGTACTGCATCGTTGACCCATGGAATGAAAGAAGTGCGGCCCCACTAGGCTGTGACTTCATGTCATTCTAGGGGTCGAGGCTCCCGTCTCTCCATTCTTCCCTTGGTACCCCTGGAATGGTTCCATGTGGCTGTGCCTTTAGTACTTAACCTATTATATGGCTCGCTGACCCTTCCGCTTAGTTCTAACTCCTTTTCCAATGTCTTTCATGTGTCACCTTTTATGTAAAGGGACCACGTGCATTCCATTTATGTGACTTTTCTCCTATATATCTTACCATAGTATCCCTATGCTTGCTTTCAAAGTATTTTCTTACCAAACCTTTTGTAATGAGGGGTACCATGACAACACGATATAAGTGTCAAAAGGTTAAGGGGTTAGGGGCTAGGGTTAAAGGGTTAAGGGTGAGGTTTAAGATGATAAGGGGTTAGGGCTTAGGGTCTTCAAGGATTCTAAGGTAAGGGTTAAGGGGTTAGTGTCTTAGGGTTTAAGGGATCAAGGGGTTAATGGGTTGTGAGTTATGACTATAGGGGTTAAGGGATTATGCCTCTAGGGTTAAGGGGATAGGGAATTTACTGATTATAGGTTAATGGATTATGGGTTATGATAATGGGGCCCCTAATCACCTTATCAAAACTATTGGGGGTTACCCTATCAATTTATCTTGATGCCTTCCCTCTAGGCCTCCCTCCCTTGATACGGCCTCCCTCACACGATACGAATCGAATGCATCTCTTGTGGCACCATCACATGACACGACCCAACCCGCCCGAACGAAGGCACGAGGGAGCAAACAGAAAAAAGATCGCACAAACGTGCACAAGGAACACAAGCAGTCACAACTTCACATTTTTTATACGACCACCCACACATGACCCGACCTCTGTAATATTCATACTTAGCCCAAGCTAAGAGGAATATTCACCTCTATTTCATTTTCTATTGATTGAATAAATGAATAAAGGAGGACATGTAAAACTCCTAAAAATAATAAATAAATCAATGCCCATGTAAACAAAGACAAATCTGGGCCATTTAAAATAGACACTTGCAGGTGTGAATGGGTTTGAACTATGAGACTGGGTCAACCTTGACCAAATCTACAGAACAGTCTAGATGCAATGTAACTCATGGATGCACACCACAATTCTAGATGGAGGCTCCACATGTGAAAGGAGCTAACTCATTGAAGTGGTTTAGGGTTTGAGAAGGCTTTTATCATATAAAAGGAAGAGGAGAGCAGAATGAGAGGGTTGTTCATGATATGTTATTTTCTACATATATTTTCTGGTTAGACATATATCATTCTCTAGCTATTTAGCTGAGAATAATGTTGTTTCGCATAGGGTGTTCCTGAGCGGGAATCCCACCTCCTTCCTAGAGCAACTCTTGGAGGAGCCTTGTTTGTCTTGTCCACTATCTAGTGTTTAGCCAAGCTTCACCTTGCACCTACAACATTGATCCTATTTAGGATTGGGTTGTCCTTGTGAGCTGTAGCAAGTGGAGGATACATCTCTTTAGATCTATGCATATCTAGCACCCCTTTTCATTGGGAAAGTCTTCTATCCCTTTGACAAGAGTTTTCTAGACCCTTGGCGCTTTAGATCCATATCTTGGCATTAGGCCAAAGCATTCTCAAAGTCTACATCATAGTTACTTTCCCTATACTGCGTTATTTCCAAGAGCAGAGTTGCAGGGAGTTTTGGCATCATCTTGGAGGAGAGATCTCTGGTGATTGGATTCTTCCTTTCACTATGTTGATCCATGGATTGGCCATCCAATCCATGTATGTTTAAGATTTGACATATTTTACTTCATATGCTTCATATTTTTCTGAATATTACTGCAGATCTGTGACTTAGATCTCAGATCTAGTCACTTTTATTCATGTTTTGCTGAAATCCCCAAGGGGAGTGTATAAAGGATTCTTTCTTGTATACAGATCTGAAATAGATCTATCATTTTGTATATAGATCTACTCTAGATCTGATTTGTAACATACTGCCACTTCAGCCAATGAAAATAATGATGTCCAGCTTATTCAGACATTTCTTGTGGTTGTAGCAGCTCATTTTGAGTGTTTCTTCTTGTATAACCTTCTCCTTTCTGTTATACATGGTATAAGCTGCTTTGTAAATATATTTTTCTGATGTATAGCTGAAATATGAGCTTCCATATTGATCTCCTACAAATATTGGGCTGAACTACGTTATTTTCCAGCAGTGTTATTTTTGTATTGCTGGAGTCCCTTCATTGGGCATTTTCTAGCTATACTAGGTGTGGGGAGACCTGTTTAACCCACCAAGAAAGATTTTTTCTTGATCCCCTCTTGGATTTCGGTCTTAGATTGTTAGATATAAGGGATCCAAGTGTTGGTTTCCATTTCTGTAGCATCCATTACTGGGAAATGCGTTTTCCAGTCATGCCTTGCTGACAGTTCCCATTTGGGATATTATAGTGGTACCGGAGCATGATCTTTGGCTCAGCCTGTGAGTCTCAAGACATAGATCAATATGATGAAAAGAATGATCTTGCTCTCAGATCCAGAAAGGACATCTCCAAGGAGGTTAAGAAGATAGAAGAAGGAGGAGAGGAAGGACCATGCACTTCCTACTCTCATAAAGAAGAAGACAACTGAAGCATGGAGGACACTTGGATCATCAGATCCTGAGTGAATACCTTGTTGAGTTTAGGTCTCAACCTATAGCCTTCAAGGAGACTCTAGCTTTCCCCTAGTTCATTCAACTGAAGGAAGGGAGGAGACACTGCAGTAAGGAAGAAATCAAGGGCAATAGGTTTCTATTGTCCACTTTTGATGAGACATCTCCAGCCAAAGCTTGGGCAAGAAGACTCAGTGCATTTTTCCTGCTACATCCAGTGGTAGAGAAAGAAGCAGTGGAGATTGCAGCACTGCACCTGAAGGGTGAAGCAAGAAATTGGTGGTTCAGCCATGTGATACATGCAAAAGTATCTTCTTTTGTAGATTTCACTCAAAGGGTGATCAAGAGATTTGATAGAGAGAAATCCGAGGAAGAGAAGTCCTCACCATATCTTGGCAAGACTTGTATAAGTACTGTCACAACCTTGGAGGGGCAGCCTTCAACATCAGCAGTTTAGGGAGCCAACACAGGAGAAGGAGGAACTCTTGCAGCCATACAAGTTGTTCCCAAAGCCCATCAAGGTATGCTTGAATTTCCACTTTCTAATGTTGCAACAAATCTTTTGGAAGATTGTGGAAATATGTTGTTGCATGATCCATAATCATCACTCACTGCTAATCTAGAGCAGCATATTTTCATTGCGTTGTCCAAGAGTAGCAGTGAAGGAGGAAGACCCATTCCTCATGGGAACATTTAGGTGTCAGCTTCATTCAGAAAGCCATGGACGAAGAAATGAAGACAAGGGGTAGACATCTTGAGATGAGAAACATTTTCTCCTCTCTAGATGACACTCTCTCATTGAGAATGCCACAACTCAAAGAGAGACTTTTACTTGCAGCAGATCCAAGACCCCACTGGTTTTGGAAGGCCATGCATGAGGATGAGTTCTCATCAAAAGATCCCATGGGAGGTGCACTTCAGCATTCCATGAAGTGGAAAGTTCTTCAAATATCTGAGAAGGTTGGTGTCCTACAATGGGAGGATACCAAGTATTTGTAGGATGAGATCCATGATCCACAAGTGATTGAGTGGATGTGGATGTTGAGAAAGAAGCTGGAAATCTACTTACAGATCCATGATACCGAGCAGCAGGAGGCTTGGCTACGTTGGCTACTCTTGAAAGAGTTTGGCCATCATCCTCTTTCTAAGGGTATGTGGGGGAAAGATGTGTGGCAGGATACTTGCATCATTGGGCAGTAAGGAGTATGGACACATTGTGTTGATATAACATTCTTCATATCAATCACCATGTTTTCACCACATGATTTATATGATGGAGGTATGGGGAGGCAACAAAATGCTTTGTTGCTTTGGATGTTCTTGGGAGAGTAAGATCTTGTTTGTAGCAACATTATGGAAGATGTCTTTGACAATGAACATGTCAAACAATGGAGCTATGTATTGGTAGGAGCCTATTTTCATAGGCCAATAGCGCTGTCACTTTGGAGCATGGACTTATGGATGGAGTGTCCCCAGGATCATTCCACTCTTGATGTACTTTATGGACAAGGAGGAGGTGAGGAAGATGAAGTGATGGATGGTGACATCTATTTCTGTGATATGTTCTTCTTGGCTTGGATTTCCAAGTATAGCAGGAAGGATATTCATGCAACACATGATTCATTTCTCTTCATGGGAGTATGTCATATCATTATGGAGAGTTTGTTCATGGATCCTATCATGATCTTACTTTTAGTACATAGTAAGGATCTTGTTGTTGCATTTAGTGATCGGCATACTCTTACCATTTCTACGCAGTGCATTTCTCCACAAGAGGGAAAGCTTTTCATTGAGCTCCATGATCAACAATGGGCCAGAATGTATGATGGAGACAACCATCTCTTATATGGCCATGGGCAAGTGTTGTATTACTTCATGTATGTTCATTTGTTGTACACAACCATCTACTATTCATTATTAAATTAAATAACATACATAGACAACCATGTATCCAGCAACTACTTGCCTTGTAATTTTTTGAAGCAGCAGTTAGACAAACTGCACTGTATCTTCATGGTAAACTGTTGTCACCCTCCTACACCACATGAAACCTTCAGTATTTCCTTCATCTTGATGCTAATAATGGTTCCACTTGCTGATTCTTTTCTTGTTTTTATGAGGAGCATGATTGGGGAGGAAGCACATTGGTTATATGTGTTCCTTTGGGAAGAGGATTCCCACACTTTCTGCATTTCATGTTCTAATGGGAACATGAGAGGAGGTATGGCCACCACATCCAAACATTTGTTTCTTTATGAGGTGGGCCATGATTTTGATGAGATGCCATATGATCATGATTTCCCATCCATCACATATGGAATGGTTTGGGCCAGCTTGATTCACAGCGTTGGAGATGAGATCTTTGGAAATCTAGTCTTCATTTTTCCACTTGAGGGAAATATTATTGCAGCCCAAGATCAGTAGTCACTCTACACTTATCATAAGTGGAGAGGAAGACAGCGGGGGGTAGGCTCCTATGTCTACCATGTTCAGATTTTCAACTCACCTCCACTGCAGGAGCTATTGGTGGAGGAAATTTTTTTGGAGTTGCCATGTTGGGAGGTGACTCATTTTGTATGGATAATTGCTTGGGGAAAGATGTTTTCCCAATACATTTCAGTCTCCATGACTTGGGAGGAAACTCTTTAGTTATATCCTTGCAATTGCTTGAGGAAAAGCAACATTTGGGAGGGGAGGACTGTAATATTCCTACTTAGCCCAAGCTAATAAGAATATTCACTTCTGTTTCATTTGTTGTTGATTGAATAAATGAAGAAAGGAGGACATGTAAACTCCTAAAAATAATAAATAAATCAATGCCCATGTGAAGAAGACAAATCTGGGCCATGTAAAATAGACACTTGCAGGTGTGAATGGGTTTGAACTGTGAGACTGGGTCAACCTTGACCAAATCTACAACACAGTCTAGATGCAATGTACCTCGTGGATGCAAAACGCAGTTCTAGATGGAGGCTCCACATGTGAAAGGAGCTAACTCATTGAAGTGGTTTAGTGTTTGAGAAGGATTTTATCATATAAAAGGAAGAGGAGAGCAGCATGAGAGGGTTGTTCATGATATGTTATTTTCTGCATATATTGTCTGGTTAGACATATATCATTCTCTAGCTGTTTATCTGAGAATAATGTTGTTTAGCATAGGGTGTTCCTGAGCGGGAATCCCACCTCCTTCCTAGAGAAGCTCTTGGAGGAGCCTTGTTTGTCTTGTCCACTATCTGGTGTTTAGCCAAGGTTCACCTTGCACCTAAAGCGCTGATCCTATTCAATATTGGGTTGTCCTTGTGAGCTGCAGCAAGTGGAGGATAGATCTCTTTAGATCTATGTATCTCTAGCACCCCTTTTCACTGGGAAAGTATTCTATCCCTTTGACAAGAGTGTTCTAGACTCTTGGAGCTTCAGATCCATATCTTGGCATTAGGCCAAAGCATTCTCAGAGTCTAAAATGCAGTCACTTTCCCTATACTACGTTATTTGCAAGAGCATAGTTGTAGGGAGTTTTGGCATCATCTTGGAGGAGATATCTCTGGAGATTGGATTCTTCCTTTCACTATGGTGATCCATGGATTGGCCATCGAATCCATGTATGTTTCAGATCTAATCTGTTGTAATTCATATGCTTCAGATTTTTCTGAATATTACTGTAGATCTGTGACTTACATCTTATATCTACTCACTTTTATTCATGTTTTCTTGAAATCCCCAAGGGGAGTGTATAAAGGAGCCTTTCTTGTATACAGATATGAAATAGATCTATCATTTTGTATACAGATCTGTTCTATATCTGAGTTGTAACATACTGCTACTTCAACCAATGAAAATAACACTGCCAAGCTTATTCAGACATTTCTTGTGGTTGTAGGACCTCATTTTGAGGGTTTATTCTTGTATAACCTTCTCCTTTCTGTCATACATTGTATAAGTTTCTTTGTAAATCTATTTTTCTGAAGTATAGCTGAAATATGAGCTTCCATATTTATCTCCTGCAAATATTGGGCTGAACTGCGTTATTTTCCAGCAGTGTTATTTTTGTATTGTTGTAGTCCCTTCATTGGGCATTTTCTAGCTATACTAGGTGTGGGGAGACTTGTTTAACCCACCTAGAAAGATTTTTTCTTGATCCCCTCTTGGATTTTGATCTTAGATTGTTAGATCTAAGGGATCCAAGTGTTGGTTTCTATTTCAATAGCATCCATTACTAGGAAATGTGTTTTCCATTCATGCCTTGCTAACAGTTCCCATTTGGGATATTATAGTGGTATCAGAGCATGATCTTTGGCTCAGCTTGTGAGTCTCAAGGCATAGATCAAGACGATGAAAATAATGAGCTTGCTCTCATCATTTTTCAAATCCAGAAAGGACCTCTCCAAAGAGTTTAAGAAGATAGAAGAAGGAGGAGAGGAAGGACCATGCACTTCCTACTCTCACAAAGAAGAAGACAAGAAGCATGGAGGACACTTGGATCATCAGATCCTGAGTGAATACCTTGTTGAGTTCAGGTCTCAACCTGGAGCCTTTAAGTAGACTCTAGATTTCCCCCAGTTCATTCAACTAAAGGAAGGGTGGAGACACTGCAGCAAGGAATAAATCAAGGGCAATAGGTTTCTATTGTCCACTTTTGATGGGACATCTGCAACCAAAGCTTGGGCAAGAAGACTCAGTGAATTTTTCTTGCTACATCCAGTGGTAGAGAAAGAAGCAGTGGAGATTGCAGCACTACACCTGAAGGGTGAAGCAAGAAATTGGTGGTTCAGCCATGTGAGACATGAAAAAGTATCTTCTTTTGCATAATTCACTCAAAGGGTGATCAAGAGATTTGATAAAGAGAAATCCGAGGAAGAGAAGTCCTCACCATCTCTTGAAGACACTTGTATCAACACTGTCACAACCTTGGAGGAGTAGCCTTCAACATCAGTAGTTGAGGGAGCCAACACAGGAGAAGTGGGAACTCTTGCAGCCATAGAAGTTGTTCCCAAAGCCCATCAAAGTATGCTTGAATTTCCACTTTCTAATGTTGCAACAAATATTTTGGAAGATTGTGGAAATCTATTGTTGCATGACCCAGAATCATCACTTACTGCTAATCTAGAGTAGCAGAGTTACATTGTGTTATCGAAGAGTAGTAGTGAAGGGAGGAAGACCCATTCCTCATGGGAACATTCAGATGTCAGCTTCATTCAGGAAGCCATGGAGGAAGAAATTAAGACAAGGGGTAGACATCTTGAGATGAGAAACATTTTCTCCTCTCTAGATGACACTCTCTCAATGAGCATTCCACAGCTCAAAGAGAGACTTCTACTTGGAGCAGATACAAGACCCCACTGGTTTTGGAAGGCCATGCATGAGGAGGAGGTCTCATCAAGAGATCCCATGGGAGGTGCACTTCAACATTCCATGAAGTGCAAAGTTCTTCAAATATCTCAGAAGGTTGGTGTCCTACAATGGGAGGATACCAAGTATTTTCAGGATGAGATCCATGATCCAAAAGTGATTGAGGGAATGTGGATGATGAGCAAGAATCTAGAAAGCTACTTGCAGATCTATGATACCGGGCAGTAGGAGGCTTGGTTGTGTTGGCTACTCTTGAAAGAGTTTGGCCATCATCCTCTTTCTAAGGATATGTGGGGGAAATATGTGTGGTAGGATACTTGCATCATTTAGCAGAAAGGAGTATGGACACATTGTGTTGATATAACATTCTTCATATTAATCACAATCTTTTCACCACATGATTTATATGATGGAGGTATGGGGAGGCAGCAAAATATTTTGTTGCTTTGGATGTTCTTGGGAGAGCAACAGCAGATTTGCTCTCAGAATTTGCATGATGTTGCAGTAGTAGGAGGTGGCACTATCATGGTGCAAAGGGGCTACTCCTTAGCCTTGGATGCTATGGAAGTACTTCCACTCTGGAAGGAGATTCTTGTTTGTAGCAACATTATGGAAGATGTCTTTGACAATGAACATGTCAAAGAATGGAGCTATGTATTGGCAGAAGCCTATTTGCATAGGCCAATAGCGCTGTCACTTTGGAGCATGGACTTCTGGATGGAGTGTCCCCAGGATCATTCCACTCTTGATGCACTTGATGGAAAAGGAGGAGGTGAGGAAGATGGAGTAATGGATGGAGACATCTATTGTTGTGATATGTTCTTCTTGGCTTGGATTTCCATGTACAGGAGGAAGGATCTTCATGCGGCACATGATTCATTTCTCTTCATGGGAGTATGTCATATCATTATGGAGAGTTTGTTCATGGATCCTATCATGATCTTACTTTTAGTACATAGTAAGTATCTTGTTGTTTCATTTAGTGATCTACATACTCTTACCATTTCTATGCAGTGCATTGCTCCACAAGAGGGCAAGCTTTTCATTGAGCTCCATGATCAACAATGGGCCAGAATGTATGATGGAGACAACCATCTCTTATATGGCCATGGGAAAGTGTTTTATTACTTCATGTATGTTCATTTTTTGTACACAGCCATCTACTATTCATTAGTAAATTAAATAACATACATAGACAACCATGTATCCAACAACTACTTGCCTTGTAATTTTCTGAAGCAGCTGTTAGACAAACTACGTTGTAACTTCATGGGAAACTGTTGGTACCCTCCTGCACCACATGAAACCTTCAGTATTTCCTTCATATTGAGGCTAATCATGGTTCTACTTGCTGATGTTGTTCTTGTTTTTATGAGGAGCATGATTCTGGAGGAAACACATTGGTTAGATGTGTTCCTTTGGGAAGAGGATTCCCACACTTTTTGCATTGCATGTTCTAATGGGAACATGAGAGGGGGTATGGCCACCACAGCCAAACATTTGTTTCTTTATGAGGTGGGCCATCTGTTTGATGAGATGCCATATGATGATGATTTCCCATCCATCACATATGGAATGGTTTTGGCGAGCTTGATTCACAGCGTTGGAGAGGAGATCTTTGGAAATCTAGTCTTCATTTTGCCACTTGAAGGAAATATTATTGCAGCCCAAGATCAGCAGTCACTCTACACTTATAATAAGAGGAGAGGAGGACAGCGGGGGGTAGTCTCCTATGTCTATCATGTTCAGATTTTCAGCCCACCTACACTGCAGGAGCTATTGGTGGAGGAAAAATTTATGGAGTTTCCATGTTGGGAGGTGACTCATTTTGTATGGATAATTTCTTGGGGAAAGATGTTTTCCCAATACATTTCAGTCTAAACTCTTCAATTCTATCCTTGTAGTTTCTTGAGGACAAGAAATGTTTGGGATTGGAGGACTGTAATATTCCTACTTAGCCCAAGCTAAGAGGAATATTCACTTTTGTTTCATTTTCTATTGATTGAATAAATGAATAAAGGAGGACATATAAAACTCCTGAAAATAATAAATAAATCAATGCCCATGTGAACAAAGACAAATCTAGGCCATGTAAAATAGACACTTGCAGGTGTGAATGGGTTTGAACTATGAGACTAGGTCAACCTTGACCAAATCTACAGCGCAGTCTAGATGCAATGTACCTCATGGATGCACAATGAAGTTCTAGATGGAGGCTCCACATGTGAAAGGAGCTAACTCGTTGAAGTGGTTTACGGTTTGAGAAGGCTTTTATCATATAAAAGGAAGAGGAGGGCATCATGAGAGGGTTTTTCATGATATGTTATTTTCTGCATATATTTTCTGGTTAGACATATATCATTCTCTAGCTATTTAGCTAAGAATAATGCTGCTTAGCATAGGGTGTTCCTGAGTGGGAATCCCACCTCCTTCCTAGAGCGACTCTTGGAGGAGCCTTCTTTGTCTTCTGCACTATCTAGTTTTTAGCCAAGATTCACCTTGCACCTACAGCGCTGATCCTGTTTAGGATTGGGTTGTCCTTGTGAGCTACAGCAAGTGGAGGGTAGATCACTTTAGATCTATGCATCTCTAGCACCCCTTTTCACTGGAAAAGTCTTCTATCACTTTGACAAGAGTGTTCTAGAACCTTGGAGCTTTAGATCCATATCTTGGCATCAGGCCAAAGCATTCTTAGAGTCTACAACATATTCACTTTCCCTGTAGTGTGTTATTTGCAAGAGCAAAGTTGCAGGGAGTTTTGGCATCATCTTGGAGGAGTGATCTCTAGTGATTGGATTCTTCCTTTCATTGTGGTGATCCATGGATTTGCCATCCAATCCATGTATGTTTCAGATCTGATCTTCTATACTTCATATTCTTCATATTTTTCTAAATATTACTACAGATCTATGACTTAGATCTCAGATCTACTCATTTTTATTCATATTTTGCTGAAATCCCCAGGGGGAGTGTATAAAGCAGCCTTTCTTGTATAAAGATCTGAAATAGATCTATCATTTTTTATAAATATCTTCTCTAGATCTAAGTTGTAACATAATGCTACTTCAGCCACTGAAAATAACGCTGTCAGGCTTATTCAGACATTTCTTGTGGTTGTAGCACCTCATTTTGAGGGTGTCTTCTTGTATAACCTTCTCCTTTATGTTATACATTGTATAAGATTCTTTGTAAATATATTTTGCTGATGTATAGCTGAAATATGAGCTTCCATATTGATCTCCTACAAATATTGGGCTGAACTGCATTATTTTCCAGCAGTGTGATTTTTGTATTGCTGTAGTCCCTTCATTGGGCATTTTCTAGCTATACTAGGTGTGGGGAGACCTGTTTAACCCACCTAGAAAGATTTGTTCTTGATCCCCTCTTGGATTTCGGTCTTATATTGTCAGATATAAGAGATCCAAGTGTTTTTTTCCATTTCTGTAGCATCCATTACTTGGAAATACGTTTTCCATTCATGCCTTGTTGACAGTTCCCATTTGGGATATTACAACCTCACACGACCCTCCTGAATGCGTCTCCTTGGGTGATCTCACACGACCTGACCTCACATGAGCTGACCTGACTCGACCTAACCTGACACGACCCGACCTGACCCAACCCATCCTAACTTGACCCTCACATGGGTTTGTCGCTATTCCGACATTTCCAACGTTTGGACACGTTCATCGCAAGTCTTATAAGTATTGAAAAAAAAACCTCTTGTCACATTATAAATATAATATAAAATAAGTATTGAATAAAATAGGTGAATTAATTTATTACTTTTATATCTTTCAATATATATATATATATATATATATATATTATTTTTTTATATATTTATATATTTATTTATTTTTTATTTACTTTTATTTTTTTAGAGAGGTTTAATTAATTAAAAGAAAATTCCTAGGCCAAAATTTAAAATAATTAATTAAAATCTAATCTAAATGGCGAACGGGTCACACGAGGTCGCGGGCATGACCTGACCTGCTCGAACAAAGGGTGCACAAGAAAGCAAATAGAAAATGGAATGTGCAAACGTGCACAAGGAACATGGGTGCCATCACATGGCCTGACACGACCCGACTAGGATGTGTTCCTTGGGCGTACTCACACGACCTGACCTGACCCGATTCACCCAGACCTGTTTCCTTGGGTGCCCTCATAGTATGGCTCAACCTGACCCCGATCTGAATTGGACACATTTCCTTGGGTGCCATCACATGACCCGACCTGACCTGACCCGCCTGAACGTTGAAGGCATGAGGGAGAAAATAGAAAATGGGTCGCACAAACATGTATTAAAAGGCACGCGGATGGTCAAAACTTAGCAATTTTAATATGGCCACCCTCACACGACCCGACCCAACCCAACCCGACTTGACCCGCCCGAATGTGTTTCCCTTGACACCCTCACACGACCCAACCTGACCCACCTCGTACTGCTCGAACGCATTTCTTTGGGAGCCCTCACACAACATGACCCAACCTGACCTACCTGAACGTGTTTCCTTAGGTTCCCTCAGACGACATGACCGGACTTGCACGAATGTGTTTCCTTGGGCACCGTCACATGACCCGACCCCACCCAACCCGCCCGTACACATTTTCCTGGGTGCCCTCTCCTAACACTACTCGACCTGACCCGACCCGACCTGCCTGAATGCATTTCCTTGGGCAGCCTCACTCGACATGACCGGACCCAACCCGACACAACACAGGTAGTCACAACTTAGCATTTTTGATATGACCACCCTCACACAACCCGACCCCACCTGACCCCACCTGACCCGTCCCACCTGAATGTTGAAGGCACGAGGGAGAAAATGAAAAATAGTTCACATGAATGTGCAGTACAAGGTACACAGGCGGTCAATATAACTTATAATTTTTGATATGACCAACCTCACATGACCCAACTAGACCTGACCCGACATGCCTAAACACGTTTCCCTGGGCGCCTTCACATGACTCGACCTAACCCATCTCGCCCAAACGTGTTTCCGTGGGCATCCTCACACGATCCGACCCAACCTAACCCAACCCGCCCAAACATGTTTCCTTGGGTGCCCTCACACGACCCGGCACGACATGACATGACCTGACCCGGTCGGACAAGTTCCTTGGGTAGCCTTCCATGACCCGACCTGACTCGACCCATCTGAAAAATTTTCCTTAGGTGCCCTCACAATATAGCACGACCTGAGCCGACGTGACCCGAACGCCTTTCCTTGGGTGCCATCACACGACCTAACCCGACCTAACCTGCTCGAACGTTGAAGGCACAAGAGAGAAAACAACAAATGGGTCACATAAACGTGCACAAGGCACACAAGCAGTCACAAATTAGCATTTTTGGTACAACCTCACTCACGCGATCCGAATCGAACGTGTTTCCTATTGCGCCCTCACATGGAACGACCCTAACCGCCCAAACGAAGGGTGTATGAGGAAGAAAACATAAATCAGATCGCACAAATGTGCACAAGCAACACGGGCGGTCACAACTTAGCATTTTTTATATGACCACCCTCACACGACCTGACCCAACCCGCACGAATGCATTTCCTTGGGCAGCCTCACACAACACAACTTCAATGTCCCCAACCTGACTTGACCTGCCCAAATTTGTTTCCTTGGTCACCCTCATAATATGGTATGACCCGACCTGACCCAACCTAAACACATTTCCTTGGGCGCCATCACACGACTTGACCCCACCCACTCGAACGCATTTACCTGAGCACCCTCACACAGCCCGACATGACCCGACCCAGCCGGACACATTCCTTGGGTGCCCTCAGATGCCCTGACCTGACCCGACTTGCCCGAGCACATTTCCTTAGGTGCCATCACATGACCCGATCGGACCTAACCAGCCCAAACGTCGAAGGCACGAGGGAGAAAACGACAAACGGGTCGCACGTATGTGCACAAGGCACACGGGAGGTCACAACTTATATTTTTTGATATGGTCTCCTTCACACGATTTGACCCAAACATTTTTCCTGTGGCGCCCTCACACGACACGACCCAACCCGCCCAAATGAAGGGCACATGACGGAGAAAACAGAAAACATATCGCACAAACGTGCACAAGCAACACAAGCCTTCATAAATTAGCATCTTTGATACGACCACCCTCACACTTCCCAACCCTACCCGACCCGCCTGAACCCATTTTCTTAGGCGGCCTCACATATCATGACCTAACTGGATCTGACCCAAACTGACCCGCCTGAACGTGTTTCCTTGGGCACCCTCACTATACGACACGACCTGACTATACCCAACCCAAACGCGTTTCCTTGGGCTCCATCACACGACTCGAATCGACCCATACGAACGTGTTTCCTTGGGCGGTCTCACATGACACGACTCGACCAAACCTGACCTGACCCATCGAAATGCGTTTCCCTGGGCACCCTCACATGACCCAACCTGACCCAACCTGTCCCGCCCAAACGTGTTTCCTTGGGTGCCCTCACACGACCCGACATGACTCAAACCAACCAGATATGTTCCTTGGGTGCCCTCACATGACTCGACCTAACCCAACCCACCCGAATGCATTTCCTTGGGTGCCCTCAAAGTATAGCATGACCTGACCCAAACCAACCCGACTCCACTAGAATGCATTTCCTTGGGCACCATCACACGACCTGACCCATCCGAACTTCAAAGGCGTGAGGGAGAAAACGACAAACGGTTCGCATGAACGTGCACAAGGCACATGAGTGGTCATAACTTAGCATTTTTGATATGACCTCCCTCACACAATCCGACCTGAACGCGTTTCCTATGGCTCCCTCACATGGCACGACTTGACTCGCCAAAACGAAGGGTGCACGAGGGAGAAAACAGTAAATGTATCGCACAAGCAACATGGGCAGTCTCAACTTAGAATTTTTGATACAACCACCCTCACACATCCCGACCGAACCCGACCTACCTGAACACGTTTCCTTGGGCGATCTCACACAACACAACCTGACGAGACCTGACCGGACCCAACCCTCCCAAACTTTTTTCCTTGAGCACCCCAAAATATGGCACGACCCAACCTGACTTGAACCAAACAAGTTTCGTTGGGCACCATCACGCAATTCGACCTGACCTGTACGAATTCATTTCCTTAGGCGGCCTTACATGGCACGACCCAACCAAACCTAACCCAACCTGCTTGAACTCGTTTCCTTGGCTGCCCTCACAGGACCCAATCACACGACTCGACACATTTTTCCTAAACCCTAAACTTGATCGTACTTCCAACACATTGTTCCTAAGCGTCGCAATACCGACGCGCTGTCCCGACACATCACTCTTCCGACACTCTCTTATGAAACATCGCAATTCTGACACACTCTTCTGAAGCGTCGCAATTCCAACACTTGGCTCCTAAACATCGCAATTTCGACACTTGGCTCCAAAACATCACAATTCTGACTCATACTCCCGAAACGTCATAGTTCTGATGGTTTTCCTTTGCGTCGCAATTCTGACACTTGGCTCCTAAACGTCGCAATTCCAACACTTGGCTCTGAAACATTGCAATTATGATGCTTTGTCCTAAAATGTCACTATTCCAATGATTTTCCTTAATGTCGCTATTCCGACGATGCTCCCTAAATGTCGATAGAGTGACACTTTTTGGCAGGATTAAAAAATGAAGAAAATTTGGGGAACTATTTGACAATACGTCAAAAGTGTCAGAAAATTGACCATATGTACTAGTGCTACCTCAAAATAAAATGCAACAACAATAGATAAAAGTAATCTAATAGAAGTAACTTTGGAAATAGGAGAAAAAATATCACCAAAATCAATTATCGGCACTTGGTAATAACCTTTTTCTACCAACTGAGATTTTTATTTCTCCACCGTGCCTTCTACATTCATCTTCTTCTTAACCACCCATTTTCTCCCGATGAACTTCCTTCCAGCCGATACCTCCACCACATCCCATGCCTCATTTTTGTGTAAGGATGTCATTTCATAAACCATGCCCTCCTTCCAGAGTTTTCATCCTTTGAATCCACTGCCTCCCTGACAGTTTTGGGATCATCATCAGTGATAGTTAAAGAAAAAATTGAACATAAAGCATATGGACTATACCTTTATGGCTGCCTTCTTTCCCGAAACTATCTTCTCACAGCTGGAGTTTGTGGCTCTTCCTCTTCTGAATCTTGTTATGTTGTAGAGTCTGATCTATCCTCCTTTAGATCAAACTCCACCTTCTTAGGTTCCCTTGGTAGGACTTAATTTTTAACATCTTTCACCTCTCTAAACACCACATCTCGGGTGTACACAACCTTCCTTGTTTATGGGTTCCAAAGCTTGTAACCTTTTAAACCATCATTATACCCAATAAAGATGCACATTTCAGATTTATTATCCAACTTGTTCCTTTTCTCCTTTGGAACATGTACATATGCATCACATCCAAATACCCTCAGATGTGAAAGAGAGGGTTTCTTACTAGTACATACCTCATGTGGAGTCTTATCCTCCAATGATGATGAAGGTGATCTGTTAACTAGGTAACATGCAGTCTCCACTACCTCTACCCAAAATTCTTGTCCTAACCTAGCACCACTGAGCATGCTTCTTGCCTTTTCCATCAGCGTTATGTTAATTCTTTCTAAAACTCCATTTTGCTGAGGTGTGTATGGAGTAGTCCTCTACCATGCTATACCACACTTCTTACAAAAATCTTCAAATTCCTTCTTGCAGAACTCTCCACCATTATTTTCCTCAACATCTTTATCTTCTTCTCTATTTGGTTTTCCACCAGAGTGTTAGGTCCCTATATTACTATTATAGACCCTTATTGTTGTTAGTGTAACCCCCTTATTGTTATTATTGTATCCCTGTAACCCCCATATTGTTATTATTGTGCCCTTAAATTATTATTGTTAGGTCGGCTAGGATTACATTGTGGCCCCATGGACTCCTATATATAGAAAGGAGGTTTTGTAATTTGTATCATCCAATAATTGTTCATTTATGTAATGTATTAGAGGTTTCCCCCTCGAATTGGCTTATTTCTAAGGCGTTGATATCTCTTTCTTATATTTTTGGAGCAAGTTACACAACATTTGGTATCAGAGCTTTGGATTCTAGGGTTTCGCTGCTCCAAACAGGTCATCGTGGAATTTTCGCTATAACGTTTTTTCTACGAAGTTTTAGAAGCTGAAATTTTTAGAGTACGACGCTGAAATCCTGAGGAATATTTTCTAAAAATTTCAGAGCTTGGTTCCTAATATTTTCGGAGATATGATCTGTTGAAGTTAGGTCTTTTTTTAGGCTCCTAAACAAGTCATCGTGGAATTTGCGCTATAATGTTTTTTCTACGAAGGTTTAGAATCTGAAATTCATATGGTGTGAAGCTGAAATCCTGAGGAAATGTTTCAAAAAATTTCATAGCTTGGTTCACAATATTTTTTGAGATATGAGCTGTGGAAGGTAGTGCTTTTTCAGGCTCCTGAATTTCATCTCAAAGAGGTGATCGTGGGAAATTTTCAATAACTCTCTATCTGGACATTGTATTGGAGCGCCGTAAAAATTGGTCACAACTACACAGACTTTAGTTTCTTGGATATCAATTTCAGAGACAGATAACAAAACAGTGACACGTGGCAAGTCGTACAAGTTCGTTCTACTGAACCAGTCCATAATTAGGTCATTGTGGGAGATTGGACACAACTTTGTCTTGGAGAATTCAAATGAGGTCAGACCTATGGCATTCGAAAGATAATTTAGAGGGCTACGTCGGTACCAAAATTTAGATATTGAAGTGCTGCAATCACATAGATAATCCAATTTCAATATCGATCTCCTCAAAAGCAAGAAAAAGGTGTGTATTTGGTTTTTAAAATTGCATAACGTTTGTTTGAAAAAGAAGTTTGAAGTGATTCCAAGGTCATATTTTAGAAAATTTATCAGTATTGGGTTCTATAATGCCTCCAAAAAATAATTCAGTACCCATTAATCCCTCAAAAAGCTATACTATGACGCATGAAGAGGAAGAATTTCAGTATGAGATATCAAAATTACGGTACCAACTGCAACAAATTTCGATCTTACGAAGAGAAACCGAAGATGACATAGATGGTTTAAAATCAGAAATGAAGGCTAAGTTGGATGGTTTGAAGGATCAAATAATAGCTAATATGGATGATAAATTAGTGTAATATCACATCGAGCATCAGCAACAAGTTCTCCAACTCTCAAAGGATAACCTAACTTTGGTGCAGAATCTAATGAAACAACAAGAAGATCAACATCACATCGAAATAATTCCTGAAGAAGTCACAGAAACAAAAACTCGACAAGTACGATCAATCTTAGAGTATCTCAGCAAGTGGAAGAACTTTCTTGTAGAAGATTCCACATGGGAGGATGAGAATTTTATACAAAAGCATCAAGAAATAATCAAGCGTTGAGGACAACACTTGTTTGAAGGAGAGGGGCATGTTAGGTCCCTATATTACTAGCATAGACCCTTATTATTGTTAGTGTAACCCCCTTATTGTTATTATTGTACCCTTGTAACCCCCATATTGTTATTATTGTGCCCTTAAATTATTATTGTTAGGTTGGCTAGGATTACATTGTGGCCCCATGGACTCCTATATATAGAAAGGAGGTTTTGTAATTTGTATCATCCCAGAATTGTTCATTTATGTAATGTATTGGAGGTTGCCCCCTCGAAGTGGCTTATTTCTAAGGCGTTGATATCTCTTTCTTATATTTTTGGAGCTGGTTACACAACATAGAGCCTTAAATTATTTAAATCTATCAAAGACTTCATATTTATTCCTCAAGAAATATTTCCATGTATTCCTTGAGAATTCATCTATGAATGAAACATAGTACACATGTTTACCCAGTGATGGAATTGACATGGGTCCAAACACATCACTGTGCACAATATCTAATATCTTGTTCGCCCTCTTAGCACTAGAAGGAAATTTCACACAATTATGCTTCCCATATACAAAATGTTGACAGAAATCGAAATCTAGATATAAATTAGACATACCTTCTACCATACCATTACCATGCAGTATTTGAAGGCCCTTCTCTCTAATATGTCCAAGCCTTTGATGCCATAGCATGGTCTTTTCTCCATAAATAGCTAGGCTTTCCTCTCCACTTTTAGGAACTAGAAAAGTGTTGCAACTATCAATAACATTGCTACCCTGAAGCTTGTATAGAGTTCCAATATGAACTCCCCACATTAATACCAATACTCCCCGAACCATCTTGCAATTATTTTTCTCAAACATTGTTTTTACACCTGCAACATCCATCTTAATTACAGAAATCAGATTTTTGGCCAATGCAGGAATACGTAGAACACCAGGAAGTGTTCCAATCCTTCCACCTTGCAGCTTCATCTTGAATTTTCCATGTCTGACGATTCTGGCCTTCCTATCATCTCCTAAGAAGACATCACCACCATCATACTTCTCATACTCGCAGAACCACTTGCTATGGGGAGTGAAGTGAAAGGATGACCTAAGTCAATCAACGATGCCTCATGATCTACATGTGTATTTGAAGAAGAAGCCAAATACACATCCCCACCTTCATCTGAGGTGGTTTTTTCCTCTAAATAAGGAGCATCATCATATCCATTTCCTTTCTCAGGAGCTTTAGATTTGCAGTCCTTTTTGAAGTGCCCTTCCTTTCCGCATTTCTAGCACACCTTTATAGGATTTCCTGGAGATTTAGATCTCCCACTCAAAAAAATTAGTGTGGATGTGGAAAGGCAGAGTCCAATTTGGACCTCAGAGGATGGGGGCAGTAGTCAAATTTTTCTTAATAAGCTAGAAAAACTCTTGACAAGGACCAGACCAAATAAACTCGGAATATTTGGCCAATAACCCAAATAATGGTAAAGCCATATTGCTGAAATATTTGATGAACCTTCTATAGTAACCAGCTAAGCCTAAGAAACTCCTGACATATTTTTTCTTTTGAGGAGAAGGTACCCTTTTGATGATAGTGATTTTGTTCGAGTCTACTTGTATTCTTTCTTGGGATATGGAGTTTCCTAATACAACCCCCACCTTCTTCAACAATTCACATTTTTATGGGCTCAAGGAGAGATGCATCTCAATGCACCTTCTTAGTACTTTACTCAAATTGGAGAGAGATTCCTGGAAGTCATCCCCATATGGTGTGAAATTATCCATGTATATTTCGACAGAGTCATGGACTAAATCAGAAAAGATGCTCAGGACATCTCTTTGGAAGGTAGCTGGGGCATTGCACAACCCAAAGGGTAGGACTCTATAAGTAAAGGTACCCTAAGGAAAGGTGAAAGTAGTCTTATCCTAGTCTTTAGGGCTGATTTGAATTTGATTGTAACCACTGAACCTATCTAAGAAGGAAAAGAACTTCTTCCCCGCAAGGCCATCCAGGACTTGGTCTATAAAGGGAAAAGGGAAATGGTCTTTATTGGTGGATTTATGAAGTTTTCAATAGTCGACACAAATTCTCCACTCCCCATTCTTGTTTGGGACTAGGACAAAAGGGGATACCCACTCACTATCAGATATAGGATATATGAACCCTGCATCCAATAGTTTCTGTAGCTCTTCTTTGCCTATGTCCTTCAAATCTAGGTTCATCATTATTTGGGGTTGTCTCATAGGCTTGCATCCTTCTTTGATGTAAATATGATGTTTTCACACTGAAGGATGCACCCCTTTCATGTCCTTGTAATCCCAAGAAAATGCCTCAAGATTTTCTTTCAAAAGTTGGCATAGCTGCTCTCTTCTTCATTCGAGAGGTTTGGATTGATTTTCAGAGATCTGGATGGGCCAAGCTCAATAGCCCTGGTGGTTTCAGAGTTCGACTCAACTGAGTGCACTTCCATCCAAGGTTGGATTTCAAACTCTTTGACTAAGGTTTCGAGAGGAATGTTAGTGGAGGACTGGTTTTGAATGGAATGGTCGATGAGTTAATCTTCATCAAGATACCCCCCTCTAAGAATAACATCTATGATACACATAGGGGCAGTGTTATATAACTCATCTTCTTAATCCTCCAACCATTGAGGCAGATCATGATCAATGGAAGGTTGGGTTGGAGGATCTAACACTAGCCATTTAGACAAAGGCCCATTTTTGATAGTCATGTTTCCAGCCTGAAAACTAATAGAAGCATTTGCAGTGGCTTACTAAGGTCTCCCTAAGATGAGAGGATAACCATTAAACTTGGTTTTTGGTTGTAGGACAAGTAAATATATAGGATACTCCCAAGAGTCAATGGTAACCATGACATCCTCAACAATTCCTTCCGGAGTTACTATGGACTGATCTGTAAGTTGCAGAACTATTATGGTTTTCCTCAAAGTCCCTTGGAGTTTAAGTTTCAACATATTTTCCTTGGTCATGACATTGATGGAAGGCCCTAGATCAATCAAAGTGTTTGGGACTATGACACCATTTACATGCACATCAACAACTAGATTACCAGGGTCCAGGTAATTTGGAAATATCACCCTTCTCAGCAGTAGGTCAGACAGTTGTCCTACCGCATGTATGGTGGGGGTATCTCTCTTCCTTCTCCCAGGTTTCTTGAAGCATTTTTCTTTGATGAGCCTATTGTAGATAGGGACATCCTTAATGGCCTGGATAAGTGGTATCTTTACACACAGATTTTACAATTATCCCAGAAGTGTAGTCTCCTCTGGGGTGTGCTGACTAGGGTGGATCAAGTGCTCAGGAAAAGGAGGTTGTTGGATCTGAGTGTTACCTTCTTCCTTGTCCTCCTCAACCTCTACAGGTGGAGATGGAGGATGGTTGTCTGGGATTATTCTTCCCGACCTAAGATTAACCTCTTGTATCTCCACAACATAAGTTGGATAGGATTTTTCTCCACTGGGAGCATGTTGTGCCTGTCTATTGTTTGGGTTTGGATTGGGCTGTGTAGGTATAGGTAGCTAGGTGTAGCATCATGAGTAAGCCGAGGTTCAGGTTGGGGTGGAAGCATTAGAGCAGGTTGTAGATTTTGTTGAGGCCTCCACCCTTGGGATGGATTGTTCCACTGAGGTTGTTGTGGAACATACTGCTGGAATGGTTGGTTTACTGGTTGAGGATGATATCAAGGGTTGTAAGGCCAAATAGGAGGCATAGACTAGGATGGAGGAGTGGTGGTGTACGAAGGTTGCATAGGTGCACTCTGATTGTTGTGATAGTAAGAGTAAGGTGCACCTAACATACCTTGTTGATATGGCCAAGGGCCTTAAGGCCTTCCCTGGTTGATGAAACAGAGTTGCTCTAGCATTGCTTCCCCACCTTGATATACAGCCTTAAGTCCAGGTAAGGAGGGACACTTTTTTTTGGCATGATTCTCCTCACAAACTAAGCAACCCTCTATGACATTCAATGGAAATTCATCTATTGGGTGCTTCCTGGCACATCTAAGAAAATATGGCCAGGGCTCTCTCCACTTCCTCTTGCTTCCTTTTGACCTGAATTGTGTCCATTTGCAAAGAAAAGGTGTGCAACATGTAACTCTTGAAGTCCTCTAGCATGTTTCCAATCTCATGTTTTATGAAAGTGGAAGAGAAGGAGTATTGGATGTAGTTTTTCTAGCTCTTATCTTCTTCCTAAATGCCATAGAATGGTTCCGGAAGACAATTTTGATTGCTTCATAGTGTTGTTCGTAGATATATTCTCTTGTTAACATAATCAAGGTTTCTATCATATTGTCACTGATCCCTCAAAGAAGTACAAGTTTAATTGAGTCAGGATCAAGAGTATAGTTGGCTCTCTTATAGTTCAATTGAAACCTCTCTTCACAGTCATCTAAGGATTCATCCAGACCTAGATTCATCCTAAGGATGTCATCCTTAGTTTCCTTGGACCTACAGTAGTCTTTGTATTTGTTGCTGAAGGTCTCTTGCATTTGTGCCTAGGTGGTGATGCTATCCCTAGGCAGACCCATGAACCAGTGCAAGGCTACATCCTTAAGGGTGGATGGGAATAGCTTCAAATTCTGATCATCAGAGGTATAGTCATAAGTCCTACAAACAACAAAAAATTCAACCATGAATATGTTAGGGTCCCTAGAGATAATTCCATGAAAGTGTGGAAGAGATGAGGGGCTAATGTTATTCATCTTAGTTTCCCCATCTACCTCTCTTATGGGAAAGGTTCTCTGGGTCCCAGCCATGGTTAAGATAGGTGAAGCAGGTCCCTCAATTTAAACAAGGTCTTCTTCTTCTTCCCCAATAGGATCCTCAAAATATTCAAAAGGCTCTCCTAGAGGATGGTCACTGTCACTGCCATTGAAGAAGAATAAAGGGTGGCCAGGAGGTGATTTGGGTGTTTTAGGTAAGGTTTGTCTTTGAATATTCCTAGTCCCACGAGGCATGAAAATAAAATATTTTTTTGTATATTTTCAATATTTTTGAAATGACATGAAAATAAAGGAAAGCAAAAAAGAACGTTAAAAACAAAATCAAAGCATCTACTAGACACCTCCCCTACAACGACGCCAAAAAGTGGTGAGCCCTGGTATTTCACCAAGAGTGTTAAAACTCCCAAGGGATGCCCTACTTAACTTTATCAACCTGGGGTTCGTACAAATTTGGAGGTGGTAGTGCTATATACACAGCAGATGCATTCTGCTCATGTCATCCTCTTCTGCTTTAAAAAAGGGTTCTATTTCTTAAACTGTGATAAGGACTCGAAAGAAAATTGTTGGAAGGAAATGATAGAAATGAAACTAAGCTAAATTGCTGACAAGAAATGATAGGAATGAAACTAATTTAATTTACAGAAAAGGAAATGGCTGAAAATAAACTAAACTATATTGCTCAAAAGAAATGGCAGAAAGAAACTAAATTAATTTGCTGAAAGGAAATGACTGGAAAGAAACTAAACTAAGTTGCAAAAAGGAAACGAATTTAAACCACACTTAACTTGGCCAATTGGATAAATGCACTTTATTTATCCTATGGTCTATCTACAATGCTTCTACCCATGGAACTAAGCTATCCTTGTCTTAATTCCAATTGAATAAGGGTTTATTTTCAGCTTGGAGGAAAGAAAAACGCTAAAGAGGCTAATGGAGGGCTTAACACATGAAATGAGGCTTAGAAGGTGGAAAGAGTGAGGTTAAACCTTACAAAAGCTTAATTATGGCGCAAAAATGGCTTTGGAGTGGAATGAATTGAAAAGTGTGATGACAGAGATGTGATGGAGGCAAGAGTTGCGATATGTGATATCGCAATTGGTGGAAACAAGCAGTAAGTGTAACAAAAACCAACTAAATGGTGCACAATGCGATGTGTGACAGGTGACGTGGTGGTGGGACCAACGGTGGAGCGTGATTGCAATCGGCAGATCAGAGCGGTAAGTCTTAAAATAAGAGGGTAAATGTTGTGACATGCGATTTTCGATGGGTGACATGGCGGCAAGACTGACGAAGGAGCGCAATCGCAAGATCGCAATCGGCAGATTGTAGCGGTAATGTATTAAAAGAAAAATGGAAAATGGTGCAATTTGCGATTTCACAATATCACAATCGGTGAAAAAAAGTGGTAAGTGTAAAGGAAAAAAGGTAAAAGGTTCGATTTGCGATTTGCGATTTAGTAAGAACTGCGGTCTGCGATTTGTGATTTCGCATTATCGCAATTCGCGAAAGCGAGCAATAAGTGTTAAAGGAAAAGGATAAGCAATGCTAAATGTGATTGTGATGTATGGTGGTGGGAGATTCGAGGAGAAAAGGCGGAGGTCGACTTTCAAAGGTTTTCAAGCGTTTTGAGTTAAGACAGTAAGGCAATTGTGAATAACAAAAGACAAAGGAATGAGGCGGGATGAAGGTTTTTTTAAGTGTTTTTGGGAATAAAAGGTAGGTGCAACAGTAAAAAGAAGCGGAAAATAGGAGGGAATGGAGGTTCACTAGCAGTGCCCAAAAGTGTAACACACTAGTGGATTCATGCACGGAAAGAAGATAAAAATGCGTGATAAAAATAGTGAAAGAGAGACTCGGACTTGGTAATGCAATTTCTTCCCTCAACTCAAATAGAAATTTTTTTTTTGCCTGTGGGAAGGTCTACCCTGCTTGAACTCTATTGAAAGAGATGAAAGGGGGAGGCTTGACCATAGATTTTGGGGTTTTTCCTCTATTCTACTACTCACAAGCAAATGAACTATAGCAAGACATTGGAAGCAAAACTAAACAACAATGAAACTATTAAAAGCAGAACTAATTGAATGACAGAAACAAAACTAGGTTAATGGAAGAAAGGAAAAGATAGTAACAACAGAGAATTTGAGGCACATGGATTGGCCCTAACCCATGAGCCTAGCTCTCTAAAACTTAAATTAGTCGAATGAAATTAGTCTGCTCATTTCATAAAAGAATAACCTCATACATCTCTAAAATTTTGATCACCGAGTAAAATAATGAGCTCAATAGCTTGCAAAAAATTTCCAACTAGAATGGAATAACTGACTAACTCTTCCTAGCTCTAGGTCTGATCTATTTCTTCTACATGGAAGCTACCAACAACTCCCTAGAAAAATGGTGATTGAGTCCACTTGACTCAAAGTAAACAAAAATTGAGTGCTTGACTACCTCTGGAATTCGAATTTCTGGAGAGAATCCTTGGGGATCCTTTCACTGCCTTTGGAATTCAAATTGCTGGAGAGAATATTTGGGGTCCTTTGGCTACCTTTTGTTGAGATTTTCTGTTTTGAGTAAAATAGGCAAAAATCTCATTAGGTGACAAAAATTAGGAATTAGTTCCTAGATTAGCTCCAGTTTGTTGGGAGGGAGTTAATGCATCCTAAATTTGAGTTGAGAGGATTTATGAGGCTGTTAGATTCTCCTACTATATAACAGGTATCCATACGTTTGTTTTGGAGTGTGTGTGTGGGTGTGTGAATTATGTAATCTCCTGTTCATTAATAAAGGATTGCCAATGCCCTGTTGTGTGGACGTAGCCCAGGAGGTTTGGGTGAACCACGGTAAAATCACTGTGTCTTCTTGTGCATGATTTATTTGCTGCGTATTTAATTGTTTTGCTGTGCATGATCTCCAACAATTGGTATCAGAGCATGTTGGAGTGCGTTGAATTGCAGGTGTGTAGAACTGGAGTACTGCGTAGTATTGCTGGAGCGCACTGCTGAGTGCTGCGTAGTATTGCTGGAGCGCACTGTTGTTTGGTTGTAATGCCAACAAACTTGTGCGTGGAGGCATGGAGTTGCTGGCGGGTTCATAAAAGCTGTGATAAAGCTGCCGAAAGCTGTGATATAGCCGAGGGATGTGAGCGCAGTTCGAAGGACTGTAGATCCGTGTGATGCCTGTGCGCAGAGAAAGGCCGAGTTATTTCCACGAGAAAGGCCATTGACCATTTAACAAAGCGCTGAGATATGGTAAGTGAGGTGTCTCTGAAATGGCAAAATCGATTTGAGTTTTATTCAAATGCCGAAAGTGTAAAATCGATTTGTATTAATACACTTTTTAAATCGATTTGAATTTGAATTTTATTTAAATCGATTAAGTGTAATGGAGTTTTGTAAATGGAGTATCGATGGTGTGCAATGCTCACGTTTGAAGTTTTAAAATCGATATTTGAAAATCAATGTTAATATATATCGATTTGAGTGGTCACATTTAAAAATTATTAAATCGATTTGAGTTTTATAAATCGATTTTGGAGTTTTTTGTAAGAGGCATTTAAATAATGTTTTGAATTGCCATTTTTATATGGTATTTTGAAGTGGTTATAAATCGATTTATTTTTTAAAGGAAGTTGAGAAGCACTTTAAAGGAAGGAGTTTAAAGGCATTTTTTTAATTAAAAGGGCATTCTTTATTTGAAAATTGGTTCTGGAGATTACTGTGTTTTTTGCTGAAACAAGATGGCAAAAACTCAAAATGCCCGATTTGAAATTGAGAAATTCAATGGCAAGAACAACTTCGAGATCTGGAAGCTTAAGATGCACGATATGCTGGTTCAACAAGGCGTGGCAAAAGCACTGTTGGGGAGGAGCAAAAGGCCTTCTTCCATGACGGAGGATGAATGGGTTGAGTTGGATGACAGAGCTCTGAGCGCAATTCGGTTATGCCTGGCAGATGACGTTTTGTTCAACATTGTGTCAGAGAAGACCGCTGCAGGCTTGTGGATAAAGCTCGAGAAGCTCTACATGACGAAGTCCTTGACAAATCGGATTCTCCTGAAGCGGCAGCTGTACAGTTTGCGGATGAAGGAAGGTACCTCGGTTACTGACCATCTGAATGTTTTCAATACTCTATTGGTACAATTAAAAAGTCTAGATGTAAAATTTGATTCAGAGGATAAGGCAATAACTCTATTGTGTACATTGCCTGAATCGTGGGATCACTTTGTTACTTCCATAAGCTTCAGTAATGCAGTTGTCCTTGAGTTTGACGATGTGGTTGGAGCCATGTTGTCTGAGGAGACGAGGAAGAAGTCGAATGATGACACCTCTACATCAGAGGCAATGATGGCTAGAGGTTGTTCTAGAGAAAGACGCTCAGGTAAGCGCAGCGATTCGCGTTCAAAGTCGAAAGGGAAGAAGAGCAAAGTGAAGTGCTGGTTTTGTGGCAAATCGGGGCACTTGAAGAAAGACTGCTGGAAGAGACAGCAAACAGAGAAGAAAGGAGACTCTTCGACAGAGAAGAAGGAGGCAAATGCGATAGATACAGGTTCGGCATCTGGTTCAGGTATGAGCGACGAAGTGTTGTCTGTTAATATGTCAAATCATGATCAACATTGGTTGTTAGATTCCGGTGCATCAAATCACATGTGTATTCATAGAGAATGGTTTAAGACATATAGATCTGTTAATGATGGAGTCGTGTACATGGGTAATGATGTCACATCTAATATTGTTGGGAGCACTTGATACGAATGGATATAAAACTGTAATTCAAGGTGGAGTTATGAAAATCTATAAAGGTATCTTACTAGTAATGAAAGCTAAGAAAGTAGGAAATCTGTTTCAGTTAGAAGGAAGTACAGGGTTAGATTTTGTGTCTACTGTGTCTGAACATGACAGTAGTTCCATTCACTTATGGCATCAAAGATTAGGGCATATGAGTGAAAGAGGGTTGAAAATTTTGGCTGATCGCAAGTTACTTCCTAATCTAAGGTCTGGAAAGTTAGATTTCTGTAAACATTGCTTTTTTGGAAAACAAAGTAAACAAAAATTTAAAACAGGCAAACATACTAGTAAAGGGATACTTGATTATATTCATTCAGATGTTTGGGGTCCAGCCCCTACAGCTTCATATGGTGGTTCGTCGTATTTTGTATCGTTCATTGATGACTTTTCTAGGAAGGTGTGGGTCTACATGATGAAAAATAAGTCTGATGTTTTTACAATTTTCAAACAGGTTAGAGCATTGGTAGAAAACAGCACTGGTAGAACAATAAAGTGTTTAAGAACTGACAATGGTGGTGAGTTTACTTCCAAGGAGTTTGACAGCTATTGCAAGGATGCAGGGATCGAAAGACATAAGACCACGATTTATACTCCTCAGCAAAATGGAGTTGCTGAACGCATGAATAGGACTCTTCTAGAGAGAGCAAGGAGTATGATGAGTAACGCCGGTTTGCAAAAGGAGTTGTGGACGGAAGCGGTAGCAACAGCTTGTTATGTGATAAACCGATCTCCATCGATGACCATAGACTGCAAGATTCCGCAAGAGGTATGGAAAGGACACCCTTGTGATTATTCTAAACTCAGAGTGTTTGGTTGTGATGCATATGCTCTAGTGCCTAAACATCAGCGAACTAAGTTAGATCCAAAGTCTAAAAGGTATATCTTTGTTGGGTATGGTGTTGGAACAAAGGGATAGAGATTGTGGGATCCTACTACCCGCAAAATCATCATCAACAGAGATGTAAAGTTTGATGAATCCTCTCTTGTACAGTTAGATGTAGATAGTAGATTGAAACAAGATGATGTATCTGATTTTCAGCACATTCAGTTTGATAGCACTTCTAATGATAGTCATGATGACCATAGTTCAGATACTAGTCATGAACAGGTTTCAGAACATGAACAGGGTTCCGGTTTAGATCATGAACAGGTCTCAGATACTGATCGGCAAGAGGTTCCTACAGATGGTAGTCAACCAGAAACAGCTTTAAGGAGGTCTACAAGGATAAAACGTGTTCCGAAAAGGTATGATGATTATGTTACTTCAGTTGCTTTGACCGCTAACGATGATGAACCTCTGTGCTATCAGGAAGCAATAGAAGGTTCGAAAAGTGACAAGTGGAAAGCAGCCATGAAGGAAGAAATGATGGCCTTAGGTAAGAATGGCACATGGGATCTCGTTGAGCTTTCGAAAGACAGGAAAACTGTGGGATGCAAATGGGTTTTCAAGCTGAAATGGGGTGTGAATGATACGGAGGACAGGTACAAAGCGACTGGTTGCAAAAGGGTTTTCTCAGAAAGCCGGTATTGACTTTCATGAGATTTTTTCACCAGTGGTTAAAATAGTTTCAATTCGAATTGTGTTAGCTTTAGTTGCTTTGTTTGATTTAGAGTTACAGCAACTAGATGTTAAGACTGCTTTTCTACATGGAGATCTAGATGAGGAAATTTATATGGAACAACCGGAAGGGTTTGTTCAGCATCGCAATAAGAAATTTGTCTGCAGGCTCAAGAAGTCATTGTATGGTCTGAAGCAGTCGCCTCGACAGTGGTACAAGAAATTTGATTCTTTCATGTTGAGTCAAAAATATATAAGAAGTGAATATGATCATCGTGTTTACTTTAAGCAGTTAAGTAATGGCATGTTCATTATCTTAGTGTTGTATGTTGACGATATGCTTTTAGCAAGCAAAAGCATTGAAGAAATCAACAGGTTGAAGACTCAGATGGCAAGGACATTTGATATGAAAGATCTAGGAGTAGCAAGACAGATTTTGGGCATGGAGATTTTCAGAGACAGGAGCAATGGTAAGCTGTGGCTATCACAACAGAAGTATGTTGAGAAGATACTTTTGAGATTTGGTATGAATAATGTGAAGCCTGTTTCAGTCCCTTTCGCTTCCCATTTCAAGCTTTCTTCGAGTTTATGTCCTAATACAGATGAAGAAAAGGATTATATGTCTCGAATTCCATATGCCAATGTAGTAGGATGTTTTATGTATGCGATGGTTTGTACTCGACCAGATATTTCACATGCAGTTGGGGTTGTCAGCAGGTACATGGCAAATCCGGGTAAAGAACACTGGTCAGCAGTGAAATGGGTGCTTCGGTACTTGAGAGGCACAAGTAGTTATTGTATCACTTACAATAAGAGCAGTGAATATGTTTGTGGATATGTTGATTCCGATTTTGCAGGTGATTTGGATAAGAGAAGGTCAACTTCAGGGTATGTCTTTACTCTTGCAGGTGGAGCTATTAGCTGGATGTCAAAGCTACAGAATATTTTTGCTTTATCCACTACTGAAGCAGAATACATTGCTGCTTCTCATGCTTGCAAAGAGGCGGTTTGGTTGAAAGGTTTGCTTGGTGAGTTTGGTAGGTTGCAGGACAACATCAGGTTACTTTGTGATAGTCAAAGTGCAATACATTTGGCTAAGAATCCGGCCTATCATAGTAAATCAAAGCATATTCCAATAAAGTATCATTTTGTAAGACAGGTTATCACTGAAAGGGGAGTCTCTCTTGAAAAGGTGCATACAAAGGAAAACTCTGCAGACATGTTCACGAAACCAGTTTTGTTGGAGAATCTGCGTTGGTGTTTGGCTTCTCTTGGCTTGCAGAAGAGATAAAATAATAATAACATGGCATCAGTCTAATTGTTGTCAAGGTGGAGATTGTTGAGATTTTCTGTTTTGGATAAAATAGGCAAAATCTCATTAGGTGACAAAAATTAGGAATTAGTTCCTAGATTAACTCCAGTTTGTTGGGAGGGAGTTAATGCATCCTAAATTTGAGTTGAGAGGATTTATGAGGCTGTTAGATTCTCCTGCTATATAACAGGTATCCATACGTTTGTTTTGGAGAGTGTGTGTGGGTGTGTGAATTATGTAATCTCCTGTTTTGATTAATAAAGACTGCCGATGCCTGTTGTGTGGACGTAGCCCAGGAGGTTTGGGTGAACCACGTTAATGACTGTGTCTTTATGTGCTTGATTAAATCTGCTGTGTGTTAATTGTTTAATGAATTCCGCTGTGATTTCTCCAACACCTTTGAGAGTTAAGGAGGGTGGAAAATCCTGCAATAATTTCTCCTTACTGTCTCCTCCAAGTCTTTATGATAAAATCCTTATAAAAATGCTTAATAAATCATGATTTTCTACACTGAACGTCATATTTGACATTCAGAGCATGATAGTCTTAATCACCACCTATACGAGCATCATAAAACCAAATAATAATAAAAATGAAATAAAATGAGATCTAAGAAGGCAAAAGGTGACTATTAACCCCTCAAAATATGTCTAAATAAGGAGCTCATCACCTAACATCAAATGTGGTTGTCAATTTCCTTAGATCTGCAGTAGGTGATTAGAATAAATGCTACAAAAATCTATATCTATGCAGTTAAAGACATTAAACAAAAAAAATAAGCAAGTGTTTTCTCCATACATCCAATGGAAAAGACAAGAATTTATAAATAATTTTTTTTGTATTATGACACTTGGGAAGGGAACATAGAAATATGTTACCAATCCCCCTCAATGGGATGGGTTCTTGTATGTTCTCAGCGCTTCAGATACAATATATCTCTCTTTTGATGTGCAAAAAACCTAGACAAAAGTGGAACTGAAAAGAAAAAAGTAGAAAAATATGACAATGATGGAGGATCAAAGACAGAGCAAAAGTATAGATCAAAAGGTGATCTCAAGGCAACAAAAGGTAGTGACTGAATGGAAAAACCTTCTATTTATAACAAAATATCGAGTTAGTCTAGATATTGGTGCATAATTAAAATATTATTAACCAAATCTACATCCAACTTACATGGAATATTTTATTATTTTTGGTGGAGGGAAAAAAAAATTAAACTTGGTCAAATCCCTTTATTTAGAAATAATAAATGAATAAATGATTTATTTATTAGTTCAAGAATGTGGTTAAGGAATAATTAAATAAAAAATGATTTATTCAATTATTTATAAATTATTTAGTCAAATTTAACAAGGAATATTATTAAATAATGATTTAAATAATTATTCCTAGAAAATAATAAGATAAATAATGATTTATCTAATTAATTTTCCTATTTTGAGTTAAACATAACTACGAATATTAATTAAACAGTGGTTTAGTTAATTATCCCCAGAGGAAAATCAAACAAATAAGGATTTATTTAATTATTCCTCATGGGGTTTCCTGTTTAGACCAGAAATAAATTAATAAACTATGGCTTATTAAATTATTTCTCATAGTGAAAGCAATTTTACTATGGTAAAATTGGTCTTACATGGTGTACTTTAGTTCATCTAATAGTAACAGGTTAGATGACAAAAAATTGGTGTAACAACATAGTTCTGGATAAAGCTCGTAAAAATTTTGCTTTCCCCTACAAACTCTGGAGTTGGCGAAGAGTGGAAGGAGGAGGTAAGTTGATGATAGCCTCAACCTTCGATGGATCGGCATGAATGTCATCTTTCAAAACAATGAACCCAAGTAATTATCCTGGTCATACACAAAAAAAAACATTTGTGTGGATTCAAATGAATTTTGTAATGCCTACTGTTATCACTCTAGTAATTTCTTAAGTTGTGGGATTTTGAGTTTTTAGTCAAATAACACTAGAGGTAACCACAAACCTACTTCAAACTCTAAGATCTAGCCTTCCTAGGGTTCAGAGAGGGCTCTCTCTTTAATATTTATCTTTGTTTTGATTAATAATATTAGGCTAGTTATGAAAGTACAATTTGGATTTGGTTTAAAGGGTTTGGTGGGGAAAAATCACTTAGAGGTAAGATGGAGAGAAATCTACTTTTCCATTGGGCTATGGAGTCTAAATCAAGCTAGCAGCACTAGAAATCAAGGCTAAAAGGTACAAATATATTCAGGGAAAGAGAGATAACCCTTAGAGATTTTGGAAAGTGGTTTTTTTGTGAGGTGGTATGATCGGGATAAAGGGCACTTAATGATCCTTTGATCCGGAAAATAGAAGTAGAATGCAGAGGTCAAACGGGAGTGAGAGAAATTAAGAATTCTCAACACCAGAATTCAAAAGAAAACATTAAAATAACAACTAGTTAAAGAGAGGGAGCACTTGACTAATCCTATAGTAATACTCCTAGTTACACATTCAGACAGAACAAACATAAAATGAATGCATGAGACTTAGAAAAGGAAACAGTGACAAGTAGGAAGTACTTCACTCATCAGTTTATCATAGGAATCCTGAATTATGATGCCAGTCAGCTTGTCCAGTCTGCTACTTCGAATTCAAACACACAAGAGCCTCCAATATCCAATAAAAAAGTCTGTAATAATTCCAGCAACTTTATTCCACACTGAATACTTCCAATGTAGAAGTATTTATACAAAATGTAGTTACAAATATCCTAGGAGAAATGTAGGAATATATTTAGGAAAAATAAAAATATCTTTACATACTAAGAGGGACAACTGCTTAACAGATCAACAAGCTGTCCTCTTATCCAAAATAACTAAAATTGTTTGATTTAACAAGGAGCTTTTGATTGATTAGTTGTCCTGCTTGTTGGCTGCTGGAAAATATCAGGCTTTTGACTTGCCTTCACTGAAACTCTTTCATCTAATACTCTTTACCTGATACTCTTTAACGTTGCTACAGTTTCACTATTTACAGCTGTAAAAATATGTCTTTTTGCAGTAAAATCAACAAACTGTCTTTATTTTTCACTGTTCTTTTTTACTGCTTTCTTGACTGTTTTTGAAGGTAATATTTCTTCATTGTTTTACCTCTCATTGTCACATTCCCAAACAGTTTTAACTAGTCATGGATTATAGCATTTATTGACACTCTTCCATAATCATTTGCAAAAAGTAAAATGTAGTGGCATTTGGACTTGCACAATTTCATGTTTTATTTTCATCTTTTTCCTTTTGGGGTCTATATTTTTTAAGTCCTTTGATATTTCTTTTAGGAATTTTACCCTCTTTTTTATTTTCTTACTTTTTTATTTTTTTCAAAATATGGGAAAACAACTTGCAAAAAGCAAGGTATGTACATATTTTACAAGACTATCAAAAGTCAATTCAAAATTATGAATCCTATATTTTTAGGACCCTAACAACCCCTACACATGGGGATGGCATTTCCTGGTGAAATGTCAAGAACTCTAAGACTAGTAGCCTTTAATTTTAACCATGAAGATCTAGTAATTGTCTTTTGTTTTCTGCAAAAACTCATATTTATCACATTTTACTCTTCAAAGCATAGGGCCTTCTCTTTGGGCTTCAACTTTGGAAAGAAAATATCCAATCCAATCTAAAAAACTTCAATGGATATTTACAATGATGTAAAAGTAACTAAGACTAACTATTGGTTAACTCAAAGGAATAGTAATGTTTGAGCATTCTACCATTAACTGGTCCTTCTTGAATATCTGTTTCATCCAAATCTTTGATAAAGAAAGCATTGTTACCCCTATGTCCATAAATTACATAAGGTCCTTTCCATAGAAAGTCAAAATTTCCATGCTTACCTTTGTCCTCTCTCCTAGAATCCCATTTTAACACTTGATATCCAATGTAAAATTCATCTTCTTTACTTCTCTTATCAAAAAATTTCCTGATTTTATCCTGAATGACTTGAGATTTTTCATAGACTTCTTCCTTTGTTTGTTGTAGATGAATAGTTTGATTTATCCTCCTTTGTATATCATTGATTTCTACTTGTGATTCCTTAATGATCTTCATTACTAGAACACCTAAGGATGATGGGAAAATGGAATCCATCCCATAAACAATTTGATAAGGGGAAGTGCCAATTGACTTTTTGGTAGTAAGTCTATCTGCCCATAAGGCATATACTAACTTTTTATTCCAAGTCTTTTCGTTGTTTTCAAGTAATTTTTTGATGATATTTACAAGGCTTTTATTTGAGGATTCAACTAGGCCATTACCCTGGGGGTAATATGCAGTAGAGTGACCTAGGGTAATATGATACTTGTGATAGAAGGCAATTATTTTATTAGATTTAAATGCTGTTGCATTATCAGTAATAATTTTCTGAGGGAATCCAAATCTTGATAAAAGGTTGTTTTCTATGAAAGAGATAATGACTGTAGCAGTGGCTTGTCTGGTAGGAATGGATTCAATCCACTTAGTGAAGTAATCTGTGGTAGTCAAAATCCACTTATGCTAGCCAGAGGATGGGGGGTGAATTTCTCCAATGAAGTCTAAACCCCATTGTTGAAATGGTATTTCAATTGAAATAGACTTTAAGGGTAAGGGTAACAATTTATTTTTGCCTTCAAAGATTTGACATTTATGACATGAAGTAACAAATTTCTTAACATCAGCAAATAAGGTAGGCTAGTAAAAACTAGCTCTAAGGATCTTATCTGCAATACTTTTCCAATATAAATTCCCTCCATAGTCACCTGCATGAAATTCTTCAAGAATTTTATCAACTTCTACTTTTAGTAAACAATTTAATAATATCCCACTCTATTCTTTCCAAAAAAGCACATTATCTAGAATACAAAATCTCATTTCTCTAAGTTTAAGAAATCTGTCTTTTGTTCTTGATAATCTAGGAGAAGCTTGTAAGTTGGTAAGTAAAAAGATAATATCTTAGTACCAAGGTGAATCTAGAAAGGCTTCACTGATCGTTGGAGTTCCCATCTCTTCCTGGTCATCAATATGAGCAATAAAATTTATATCTAATGCATTGCAGTTAGATTCAGCCATTAATTTGGCTAATCCTTGTCCTTTAATGAGTTTTGTTGGTTTGATTTCTATGTCATATTCTAGGATAGTGACAATCCACTTACCTCTTCTTCCATCAGGGCCATCCTGAGTAAGAATGTCTTTAACTACAGAATTAGGGACATATGCAATTATGTGGGAATAGAGAATGTAAACTGTGAAATTTTTTATGGCCTTAACCAAGGCTAAGGCTTGTTTCTCCATGATGTTATATTTCATAGGTACATCTCTAAGGGTCTTACTAAAAATATCTATAGGCTGTTCAAAACCTTGATCATTATTTTGCAGTAAAACTATAGCAATGGTATACTCTGATGCAAAAGAAAAAATTATAAAGTCTTTTTTGAAATCTGGACTGATTAAGGCTGGTGTTTTAGTTAAAGCCTGTTTTATGGATTCAAATGATTTTTTGGCTTCAACAGTCAGTTTTAGAATTGAGTCTTTTTTTAGCATGTTGTTCAATTCTCTAATGATTTCAGCCAAGTTTGAAATAAATCTTCTCAAAAATTTAATTTTACCTAAGAAAGCTTGTAATTCTTTGATATTTCTAGGTGTATGAATGTTCAAAATTGCTTCTATCCTAGCAGGATCTATCCTAATACCTCCCTTGGAAATTATGTGTCCTAGTAACTTACCTTCTTCGAATCCGAAAATACTTTTCTTGGGGTTTAAAGATATACCAAATTTTCTACATTTAATAAAGACTTGTCTCAAATGATCCAAGTGTTCATTATCTGACTTAGAAAATACAGTAATATCATCTAAATAAATAACCAAGAAGTCATGTATTTCCTTTGCAAAGGCTATGTCCATAGCCCTTTGGATGGTTACTCCTACATTCATCAAACCAAAATGCATTTTCACATACATGAAAGTGCTCCAAGGAGTGGTAAAAGCTGTTTTAGCCTAATCTTCCTTTTGGACAAGAATATGGTTATATCTTGAAAATCCATCTAACAAATAAATCCTTGAGGAACCAACTACCCTTTGTAATATGTGATCCATCTTGGGTAAAAGGTAATTGTCCTTTAAAGATACTTTATTGAGATTCCTAAAATCAACACATAATCTAATTTCACCTGTTTTCTTTCTGGTTGGTACTAAATTTGAAACCCAATCAGAATATCTGATTGGTGCAATGATCTGAGCATCATACATACGTTTTACTTCCTTTTCTATCAAAGGTAATAGAACAGGATTAATTCTCCTTAATTTTTGTTTGAATGGTTTCTAATCATCTTTTATAGGAATCTTGTGTTGGATTATGTTTGTGTCATAAGCTTTGAGATCTTCATAACTCCAAGCAAACACATTCTGGTATTCCTTTAAAAGACCAATGTATTTTTCCTTTTCTTGTGGAGGTAAAGATTTAGATAGTTTAATAATTTTTGGTTTTAATTCTGTCCCAATGTTACATTCCTCAATGTCAGACCTAACTAGTTCCATTTTTGGCTTTTTAGGCACATCATTGGAATCAAAAAGGTCTTCTAGAGGGGTTAAACCTTTAGGAAAAAAATTATCTTTTAGAACTAACATGTCAATTTCTTCTTCAATGATTTTCTCAATATCTATATTCTCTAAGTTATCTATGTCAGATTAAGTAAATACAATTGGTTTGTTAAATTTATGTACATCTATGTTATCTATTTCAGAATCAAAATCCAAATCTATATTACAGTCTGTATCTATTTTAAAATTTTGAAATTCTTCCTCATTATTTAAGAAATGGTAAATATGTTCATCCTGAGAGAAAATCTGCTAGTACTTGAGGTTTTCTGGGATAATTGGTCTATGTTTAACCTCAGCAGTGTACCTATGAGTTGGTTGGAATGGTAAGTTACAAGTACTAGCAAAAGTTTCTAGACAATGTGCTTGAATATTTTGTTTTCTGGGTATAGCAACAAACTTGCATTCCAATAATTCATCAGCTAATTCTATCAATGTATCTCTATATTTGGCTAGTCTAGGATTATAAATAGAATAATCTCCATTTATTTGCTTTATGATTAATTCCAAATCTCCCATGATTAGTGTTATTTTTCCTCCTAAGTTTCTGATGATCTGGAGACCTAGAATGAGTGCCTCATACTCAGCCATATTGTTGGTGCATTTGAAGTTGAGTCTGAAGGCATGTCCTTCTGAATAATTAGTCTCCAAATTTGTAATCCATACTCCTGCTCCTCCTCCTAATTTGCTTACAGAGCCATCAAAGTCTAAGTGCCAAAGGGACTCATGAAATATGTTGTCATTGTTTGGTTTTGGCTTTTTATCAATCAGTTCAGTTTGGATTTCATTGTTATCAGAGTTACATAAAATAAAAGAGTCAAGGTCAGTTGGTGTAGAATAAATGGTGTAATTTACAGATCTCTCAGCACTACTAACCATGAATTTCATTAATGTTTCCCTATATAGCTTTTTGGGTTGACCAAACACTGATATAGTAGCATAGCTCATGTCCAATTTTAGAGATCCTTGTAATTTTGTTCCCCATGAGCGAGAAAGAAGCATACCATACTTTGGTGAGATGTCAGCTACTACAATATCCATTACCATACTCTTACCAAGGTACTGAAATAAAGTAACACATAAGTCTTTAATTAATCCTAAGCACTTAACTTTACTAGAGTAAAATGAAAACAAATCTTTATAAGGCCTGGTTATTTCTAGATTAAGAGTTTCCATGATAGCTTTGGGCATTAAGTTATGGGAAGCTCCTGAATCTAACATTGTGTTGTGTTAAATTTGATCATGAATGGTAAGAATGATATAGAAAGTAGAGACCGGTCCATCTGAATGCTTTCCATTTAAATCAGGGCCAAAAATCAACTCTCGTTGATCATCATTCAAATTAATGGCATCTTCACCATCATTCATATTCAAAGTTTCAGTTATGTTTGATTTGTATAAGTCATTTTTAACCAATTCTATTAAAGGAATAGGTATTTTTAACTCAGCAATTTTAGACTGAACATTGAATGAGGGTTGAGATTTACTAATTTGAACTAATTCATCTTTAGTCATTGTAATCTGAGTTGGTTTTTCTTGATTCTCAACAGTTGTATTTCTATCTTCAGTTGTCTTGAGATTCTCTGTCTGAGTTTCTTGAGTTTTGCTACTTTTAATTTTTCTTTCAGGGATTGTTTGTGTGGTAGCAGAAGTTTTATCGGACTTAGAATTATCAATAGGTGTTCTAGGATTATCTGTTCTAGGATTTGCTGATTTAGAATCAGCATAAATCTTTTTAGGATTAGAATTTGTTGTTTTTACTGAATTAGAAGCTTTAGCATTATTAGCTTTCTGTGCATCTTTGGAAGATTGAGCTACTTCATCAGTAATATCAACAATTTTGGGACTTGTTGATTTTTTAGGACTGGAAGGATTGGAATTTTGCTTATACTCCCTTGGGAGAATTTGCAAAATTTTTGTTTTTGTGGCTTCTACATTTTTCTTATTTTGATTTTGGGAATTGTTTTCAGTAGAAGACTCATTATTTTTCTTGTTTCTAAGGTTATACTAACTATGTATTTCATTTATGGCAAAGTCATAACCCTGTTTGTAGTCAAAGGATTCACTGGAGTTTAATTTGAGTTGTTGAAGCTCAAATAGTTCCAGGTCTTCTTGAGTGAGGAAAATGGTATTGTTTTCATCTATTCCCATTAGATGATTGATGTCATCCTCATCTTCAACATTATTTTGAGAAATTTCATCATAGTTCTCGTGAAATGGGGGCCTAATGTTTTGGTCTGGAGCTGCTTCTTTAGCTTTTTTAGAATTATTATTTTTTCTAAAATTGGGATTTCTAATCTGAGGTTGATTATCCCATTGAGGTTTTCTATCTATATTATCTAATCTTTCTACCACCCTTTCTAAATTTTTAGCAAATAAATCCATTTTAACATCTGAGTTTGAACTTTATTCTTTGATTGTAACTCTTCTTTCATTTCTATGTCTGGATTTCCTAGCTAAAATATTTATTTCTACACTAACAACATCCAATTGCATTTGTTCTAAGGTTTGGGCATCTCTTTCTCTTAATTGATAGGCCATGTCTATATCAAATCCATCAGGGAATTTGAGCAGAACAGAGTAAGGTGTAGGTTTAAGATTTGCAGGGATTGTATTGTAGACACTATTGTACCTAGTGTAGTAGTCTTGGACAGACTCAGTAGGAGATCCTTTCATGGCATCAAACTCAGACAAAATTTTAAGGGGGTTATTTTTCTTTTCCCATTTATTTAAAAATATTCTATGAAATACAGCTAAATCAACTACACTACTAGCAGCTAAATTTTTGAACCATTTTTTAACTTCTCCTGTCAAACTCTGGGCAAATAACCTCATTTGGACATCTGACTCATCAATTTCATATATTTCACAGAAATCTATTATTTTAGTTACATGTTGCTGAGCAGTATATTGTGACAGACCATCAAACAGTGGTATATTATTTTGATAATATTGAGGCATATCATGGAGGTTTTTGGGTAAGATAAGGGGAGAATACCTAGCAGCCATGGCTTGAAGCTTTGCTGAGCTGGGAGGTAAAATAGTAATGATAGGTGTAGTGCTGGATATGGCAGCTGGTGAACTGAAAACTGTAGTTGAAGAGCTGGGAAATGAAACTGGTATGTAAATGGAATTGTTGGGAAATAAATATGTGGTGCTTATAAAATCTGGATGTAAAGTATTGGATGCAGTGGATGTAATGGATGAAGGAAATAATATCCTAGGCTGCAAAGGCAATCTAGGAATGAAATGATTTGTAGATGAACCTGTAGTGGTATCTATAAATGAAGTAACAACATATAAAGATGAATCTGTTGTTGGTATTATTGTTGTATGCAATTGAGAAACCAGAGGTTTTATGTAAGACAACAAATGAGCTAATTCAATAGCTTCATTAATATCTTTAATCAATGAAACATTAATCTTTTCAACTGTATTTTGATGTTTAGATTTATTTGATTTTGTTCCTACTGAAATATTTCTCTGTTTTGCATTCAGAAATGAAATAAAAATAGGATCTATAATAGTATTTTTCAAATCAGTTTGAAATTTAGTTTTAAACAATGAATATTCAAACTTCAGATCAAAATCAATATCATTTAGACTCACTAACTTTTTAGGTAAAGAATTGGCTTTTCTTAATGGTAATTCAGTTTCTAAATTGACAGTTTGTTTTTTTCCTTTTACCAATCTGATCTGGGTTATCTACTATAACTGCAAGTTTAGGATCCGGATTAGACCTGGTATAGTAGGTTTTCCTAGAAGCCAGAATAATTGTTTTGCTGAATACCCACAACCTATAAAAGTAATCTTAATGTGAAAGGATAATTTAAAGATTTTCCATTAAGACTAAATTTAAGACTGGAGATTAGTTAGTTCCCTAGTATGGTTGCCAGTATGTTATCACTCTAGTAATTTCTTAATTTGTGGGATTTTGAGTTTTTAGTTAAAGAACACTAGAGGTAACTGCAAACCTACTTCAAACTCTAGGATCTAGGCTTCCTAGGTGTCAAAGAGAGTTCTCTCTTTAAGATTTATCTTTTTTTTATTAATAATATTAGGCTAGTTATGAAAGTACAATTTGGATTTGGTTTAAAGGGTTTGGTGGGGAAAAATCGCTTGGAGGTAAGATAGAGAGAAATCTACTAGTCCATTGGGCTATGGAGTCTAAATCAAGCTAGTAGCACTAGAAATCAAGGCTGAAAGGTACAAATATATTCAGGGAAAGATAAATAACCCTCAGGGATTTGGGAAAGTGGTTTTATTATGAGGTGGTATGATCAGGATAAAGGGAACTTAAGGATCCTTTGATCCGGAAAATGGAAGTAGAATGCAAAGGTCAAACAGGAGTGAGAGCAATTAAGAATTCTCAACATCAGAAATTAGAAGAAAAAATTGAAATGGCAACTAGTTAAAGATAGGGAGCACTTGACTAATCCTATAGTAATACTCCTAGTTACACATTCAGACATAAAAAACATAAAATGAATGCATGAAACTTAGAAAAGGAAACAGTGACAAGTAGGAAGTACTTCACTCATCAGCTTATCACAGGGATCCTGAATTATGATGCCAGTCAGCTTGTCCAGTCAGCTACTTCGAATTCAAACACACAAGAGCCTCCAATATACAACAAAAATGTATATATTAATTCCAACAATTTTATTCCACGCTGAATACTTCCAATGTAGAAGTATTTATACAAAATGTAGTTACAAATATCCTAGGAGAAATATAGGAATATCTTTAGGAAAAATAAAATATCTTTACATAATAAGAGGGACAGCTGCTTAACAGATCAGCAAGCTATCCTCTTATCCAAAATAAATAGAGTTGTTTTATCTAACAAGGAGCTTTTGATTGATTAGCTGTCATGCTAGAAAATATCAGGCCTTTTACTTGCCTTCACTGACACTCTTTCATCTAATACTCTTTACCTGATACTCTTTAACTAATAATCTTTAACGCTGCTACAACTTCACTATTTACAGCTATAAAAATATGTGTTTTTGCAGTAAAATCAACAAAATGCCTTTTTATTTCACTATTCTTTTTTATTGCTTTCTTGACTGTTTTTGAAGGTAATATTTCCTCACTGTTTTACCTCTTATTGTTACATTAAATCAGTAAATGTTTGCCACTTTTCTTCATTGGGAATTTTGACATTCTTTAGCTTCCTAAAATTCTCATCAACCTCGGTGTATCTAGCAAAAGTGGGCTTGAACAAAAAGAGATGTTTAATATCATGTTGTAAAAAGAACAAATCTTCAAAATGCTGAAGGAGGAGTTTTCCTGTGGGGTGCCTTGTGCTAATGGTTTGTTGACTTGCTCCTTGGAAAATTCCCTTATATTTTTATCATAATCCTTCTGGGGCATCAGTTTTTCATTAAAAACATGGATGTCTGGCAGGTCCCTATGTCTTAAGTTTGTGTATTTTACCATAAACTTTGTTATGGCAATGTTCATTGATTCACATTTCTCTTCTAGATTTTTCATCAAAATTTTCTTAGTTACAACCTTTTTAATCTGTAAGATTGTTTCTGTTCTGTTCAATACCTGTAATTCCTCAAATTCTACCCTGTTCTTGCTGTTAAAGAATGTGATGAGTTTTAAAGCTTGATTTGGATTATCAGTTAACTCATCCTTGGTCTTTTGAATCTCTGTCTGGGCTGCTAATAATAAATCTCTCTGCTCATAAATAATCTGAATTGAAGGCCATTGAGTGTGAATGGCTTCAATTATGTTTGTCCATAGATGATTCTTTATGTATGAAATTTGCTCAGTGAAAGTTAGCTTTTCTTGTAAGCCCTTGATTTGTTCTCTAAGTTTGATTGCATTCTGCTCATGAGTTTTAGCATTTATCAGTGTTGTCTTGTTTGTAGCTTCAAGACTTTCAATCATCTTTTTTAGGCTGTTGATTTCATTGGTTTTTAAGGACATTTCCTCCATAGATTTTACAATCTGACCTGCTCCATCTGTTTGTTGAACCTGTGTTGTAGAAGAATCTGTGGTTGAAGTAGTAGCTGAACTTACTGGCACTGCAGTTTCCAATGGTTCTTTGGGTGCTAGTTTCTCTCCTAATGTGGAAGCCACTGCTATGGTAATCACTAGTATAACTGTAGGAATGATAGGAGTGTCAGGTTCTTTCACAGATTCCTTCTCTTCGACAAGCTGGTCCATTTGGGATTCCATTTCTTTGATTTGAGCAGTTAATTTGAGGATGAGCTTCATCATCTCTTCTTTTTCAGTTTTATCTTCAAGGATTTCTTTGGTTTGTGGATGCTCACTTTGAGGAAGCTTAAGCTGTTTCCTCAAAGCTGCAATATCATCATTCTTTTTCTTTTCCAATAATTCTGCTACTTGAATATTTGAGGGATCATATCCCACCTGTAAAACTAAATCCTCCAAGGTTTTAATCCTTAGATCCTTTGCATACAAAGATGCCTTGTCTAACTTCATTTGATCCTGCATATTAAGAACAATATTTTGTAACTTGGTAGCACTCATTGCTTTAGTCACCACTGTTGAATACAACATTTCAGAGCTATGTCTATGAAATTCAATTTGGTCCAGCTCATGAACATTTTCAGTGTCTACCTCAAACTCTACCTTTTTATAATCTGCCACTGTTTTTGGTGTTGAGGTAGTTGGTTTCAAAAATGGAATAATAATCTTGTTTGTATAATAATCAAAGGCTATCATTAGCCTATTTTGATTCCCAGGTTTTTTCTTGAGGAATTGAAAATATATTTCTGATTTGATTTCCTCATTCTTCTTCTTTATTCGCTTATATTTCTCCTTGATGTATAAATCCTTTTCCTCAACTGTCTATGAGGAAGAGGCCTCCATGTTATGTTGCTTCTTAATCATCTGTGTATCTTCCTGATTGGCAGTTGATTCCTTTTATATTTCTATAAGGATTTCATTGATTATAGTTGTGGCTATATCATCATTAGTTACTAGAGCTTCAACTTCATCAACATCAATGGTTACTTTTTCCTTGTCAACTGAACTGAGTTTAAACCTTTTTATTATAAATCAATTTGAATTTTGTTTCTGTAGCTATTTCTGCTGTGTATGCTCCTTCTTCTCTTCCTCTTTTTTCCGATGTCTCTGGCTGCTTTACAACTTCAAGAGCTTATGTTGTATCCATTTTACCTAATGTCTTTGTTGTACTAGCTGTATTTGTTAGTGTATTTTCCACCCATTCTTCTTGGTTGGAAAATTTCTCAATCTTAGACTTAAGCTCATGTATAAAGGGAGTCAATTTTCATTTTACCCTTAGACTGCTCAGGATCCCTTGAGGATCATAGTTCTATCGAAAACTTCTTTGAAATTTGAACTCTGCTAATCTCTTTGTGACTTCTTTTTCTGCATCTTTGTTGTTTATGATAAAGGGACCAACTTGATTCTTTAATTTGAATTGAGTCTTCTTTCTGGTAGCTAAGAAGTTAATAGAATTAGAATTGAGAATTTGTCTCAAATACTCTAGTGCAAAAATTCTCATGCTCATATATTTAGGCAACTTATAAGGTAATAAGTTGGATCCAAAAATTCTTAACTCTGTATGCTTCTCATAGAGATACAAATCTCCCACTTTATTCTGTTTTGACAGTTGCAGGATTCTTTTCATTTCCTCACTGACTCTGGGCTACTCTACTTTATACAAAATGTTCATTACTGGATGTAGAAAAAGGTCTGAAAAGTCTGTGTAGGTGAAATGTTTGCCTTGTTTCCTGAGTAATGAAGTCCAAAAGATAATGGATAGAGGCTTTCCCTCCAGTTTCATCTTTTGTAATGCAATAGGAAATCTATCAGCTTGAAAGAATAAGAATAAGTGAAACAGATAGGATGAGTATCTGAAAACCCCTTCAGTGGGTAATTTGGTTAGCTGATAATGAATATTGTTGGCTATGAAACCAGCAATGTCAAAGATGGTTGATGGGGGTTGGCTAGGGGACAAGGTGGACAGGAAACCTAGAATGGACTCATTAGTGTGTTCATCTGTAAAGTATCCAAGTATGAATGAGAGCATAGAGATAATATGTCTAGACCCTTCAGGGAATTTAGCAGTGAAATAAGGAGGGTTTATCTTAAGAATATCAACATGGGAAGGCATAATGTTTTGAAATATCATGAACCTTTTGGGAAAATCTTAACCTACGTACAACTGGGTCAAAGATTCTATAGATAGGGTAACTAATTGAGGATCAAACTATGATTGCAGCATTTGATTTATTGACTCTGTTATGATGGTAAAAAGGATTTCTCTATTAGCATTGACTATGGCCGTTTGATCTAGTTCACAATATTTTTGACATAATCTAATAAGATCTTGGCCAGGGTGGGTCAATTGAAGTATATATTTGGGAAAATGAGTTTCCCAAATAGTTATTTCATCCTTGTCCAAGTATTTATCATAACACCAATTATGTATTTCCAATAGGTTGAATTCTACCATAGGATCAACAATTTTGTAGTCAATATCAGTCAATGGGAGGCTTTCTTTAGCAACTACAAGGGGTTGAAGGGGATTCACTAAAACAATAGATTTAGCAGTAAGGACTAGAGTAGATTTAACAACTTTAGATCCTTTAGATTTAGGGGGTTTGGATCCCCCAGGCTTAGTTGGTTTAGATCCTCCAGGTTTAGCTTTGCTCTACTTTTTATTCATTCTAGGATACTTCTACAAGATTAGTAGAAGTTATTTTTCTTTTTCAGAGGATAAATTGGGCAATTTTTAAGCAAAAGATAGTCTCTGTTGGTTTTTTTTTCTCAGTTAGGCTTCTTAGAGAATGTAAACTGGGATAAGACAGGAAACGAGGGTTTCCTGAATGGATTTTGATTGAAAAAGGAGCTTTTAAGGTATACTTAGGCTTCAAACCCTTCTCTATCTTTAAAATTGATCTTCTAAGGTTTTAAAAACTGAGGAAATTGGCTTCAAGGACTAGTTTTTCGAACACAGAACTTTATGGGAAAAATTGGCCATGGTTTGGCCTCTTTTGGGCGTTTTTGGGCAATTTCCTCTAGTGAATTCTTCTAATTGAAAGCTTAGTTCTATTATAGAAGGTTTCCAATGAAATTTGCAGGTTTTAATTTGGTCGAAAAAATACCTTAAACGTAGGTATTTGGCAATTGAAAGGGTTATCTAATACTTTTGGTTGTTCCTGTGGTATGGTCCGGCTTACTAGTGCAGCGAGATGGCTTTACTGGTCTTGAAATAAGGAATCAGTGGTTAAATTTGGTTTTTTTGTGTCTATAAGTCGACAATTTGGGACAAAGGGTTCTTACACAGTTGAAATGCGCAAATAAACAACAAAAATGGGGTATCAAAGGTTTTAACCTTTTATATTAATCACCATATATGTATTAAATGTAGGTCTCATCAAATGGCGGGAGCAGTTTTTAGTTTTAAAATGAGAAAACCAGCTGTGGTTTTCGCATTCATTTCCAGCAGTAAATAGTTTTTGTTAAAACAAATGTGATCCTATGAGAATATGCCACGTCGCAGGAGGCGGAATGGGTAAAACAACCCATTTCACGTCCATGTGGGCTTTAGGTGGATGATCACTTTGTGGGCGCGACATTGATCTTGCGCCGTCGGATCTGACAATCAGGAGTGAAGCGTCATGATCTGCTGGGAAGATGCAGCTAATTGGGATGGTGGGACCGGGGAAATGCTATGCGCTGGGCAGTTTAAAAAGAGTTTAAACCTTTGTTTTTCAATGGATAAAGGTTTAAATTATGTGTAAGCGGGGCTTATGTATACGGGACAATATATATATGGGCGTGTGATTTATTTTATTATATAGTTTTAAACCATGAAGGGTCTAATAACCATAGGGGGCGGGGTATTTCATTAAGCTTAGTTTTAGACCAAAGGGCACATTTTTTGGGTTTTTAATTTAACATGTGGATAATATCTTTGGTCCAAAATCTTTATAATAGTGGGTTTACGGGGGTATTTAAAATAAAGGGATTTATATGGATAGGATAAGGTATTTTTAGGGAATTAATAAAGTTAGAAATTAATATGACAAGGGGAAATGGAATACACAAAAATACACTAAATGACTAAGTAAAGTGAATAAAATAAAGCAAATCTTGTCATTTCAATATTTCATTATTTTACTTAGGATAGAGTGTTTTTTGAGGGTTTTTGTATGCCTTATGAATGAAGTCAATTAAATGGGATTTTAGGTTTCATTAAGTAAGAAAGAGTCCTTACTTAGGAAAATGAGTTAAAAAGTGTGAATGAGAGATAAATAATGGTAAAAGGGGATTTTATCATAAGAACTCAACATTTTCCACTATCCAGTCATCGAGCCTTGGGTCCGGTCCCAACAAATGTCAGAGAAATGCTCTGAGCCTTTTTGACTGATAGCCTAGAATACTGAATAATTATAGGGAAAGGGAAATTAGTGATTTTTGCCCGGTGATGAATATTACATTCTTTTTCCCACTTATTTCTACCTACCCAACATTACTCTAACATTTTTTCTTCCTTTTAGCAGGTGCATTTAGGCTTGCAACCTTGAAACATTTATTCTTTTGAAGCATAAAAAACCATCTAATTCTACCTTATTTCATCCGAGGGCCCAGATTGAAGTGTTCGGCTCCTCATTTGTTCTCTACCTATCTACTGACTAGTCAGGATTAAACTGTCTGACCAATCTTTATTCACTATCTAAAACATGGAAATGGAAAACATGAAAATTCAAGTTTAAACATTTTTAACTCATCATGGATTATGGCATTTATTGACAGTCTGCCATAATCATTTGGCAAAAGTAAAAAGTAGTGGCATTTGGACTTGCACACTTTCATGTTTTATTTTCATCTTTTTTCTTTTGGGGTCTATATTTTTTAAGTCCTTTGATATTTCTTTTAGGACTTTTACCCTCTTTTTTATTTTCTTATTTTTTTATTTTTTTCAAAATATGGGAAAACATTAGAAAGCAAGGTATGTACATATTTGACAAGGCTATCAAAAGTCAATTAAAAATTATGAATCCTATATTTATAAGACCCTAACACCTACATCTCATGAAGATAGCTTGTAAGTGTATTGGATAAATGTGTAATCTATGTGGGATTACGTGGTTCCTTGACATAATCAATTCTAAAAATATGAGAAAAATCATTTTCAAGCTTATCAAGACCAAGCAAAAAAGAAGATCGATGATGTAGATCATCCTATGGTAACTCATTCTGTTATCACTCAAAAAATTCAAAACATCATTTTGACAAGATTACTTATGTTCATGGGTCAAAATAGGGTTTTAGGAGTCATTTTAAGTTTGACCAAGGGAAGCATTAAATTTTTTATATTTTGATCCTACCCTAATGTTTAAACAAACTCATTTTTAAAGTCCTTCATGTCAAATCATTCATCATTTTAGAATTCAGTCCATTTCCCAAAGTTTTAGTACCAAAACTGCCTAATAAGCCAAGAAACCACAATTTCGTAGCACATTACATAGTAAAAAGTCACTTTGCACTACGAAAGCGCAAAACAGTTTCATAGCGCAAACGGTCAAAATAACACTACAGGTGCTACGAAAGCGTGGTTTAGTAGCTATCTTGTCAGTTGAGTTGTCAAATGTCAGAAACCGTTGGGAAGGGTTAGATAGATGCCTGTTGAGTCATGTAATGACGAAATCGAAGTACATACCCAAGTTTGCAATCATCATGGTCCGTGTAGGTTATGAATAAGCCATCATTTTCAGTTATGAGAAGACTTTTAGATTTCAAATTCTTTCCTAATTAGCCATTCTCATTCCTTTTGCCTCCATATGTAACATCTGAACTCTAAAGCATTATTATTATATCTAGCCAAACTTGTGGTTGGTTCTTTCAGAGAATTTACTACTTCCATATCAAGCAAGGCTGAAAGGTTTTCTGAAGAACTATGGTAGAGGGAAAAAAAAATACACAGAGGAGGTTATGAGATACTTAAAGACCAGGTGAATGATTTACAAGGGTAGCTTGAAATGATTCATGATGAGCTATAGAGAAAAGGCATGAAAATGATAGTGATTGAAGAACCAATAGGCCAACCAATTGTAAATGAAGAAGAAATACCTCAAGGAGCCTAAAATCCAATTGGTTTATGATTAATGGATGATGAAGACATATTGGCCACAATTTTTTTTTCACTTACAGATTTCAATTTTCAAATTTGTTCAAAAAATCTGCATCTACAGCAGTTTCTTAGCTTCTTTCGTAGCGCATTCATTGTAAAAAAGGCAAAAAGTGCTACAAAATTGCTGAAGCAAAACTCTGTTTTCTAGTTTTGAGCAGTCAACTTCAAAGGAGGTTTTTGAGAAAACAGAAAGCTATTTTAAGAAACTGAGAGAGTCTATTTTCAAAAATATATCAAGTAGCAATAACCTCTCTCACTTTTCTCATAGGTGTTATCCGTTGGGAGATAAAACGCTTTCTTTGAAGCCCTATTTTCAAAAAATAGAGTTTTCCTGTTTTACACATGTTTCTAAAAGACCGTTTTTGGATAGCAGGAGATGTATTTCAAAAACCCAAGAGAGGTTTTTATTCAAGAGATAATAGCCTACGAAAACCTCCTTCATTTTCTCAAAATAAATCATGGATTAGAAGATATAGGCTCTGTCCCAAGACCTATTTTTCGGGAAAAAACAGGAAAAAATTGCAAATGAAGAAGAAATGTCTCAAGGAAGCTAGAAATAAGTTAGTATATGGTTTGTATGGTTTTTAGATGATGAGAACAAGTAATATTTTCATTTTTGGGCAATAACACTATTCATTTGGAAAATTGAAGAAAAAATCTGCATACTCAACAGTTTCATAGTGCATTTAGTGTAAAAAAGCAGAAAAGCACTACAAAACTATTGTAACTGCCTTTTCTACTCTTTTTAATTAGTTTTCAAGGGGTTGAAGAAAAAGTTAGGAGCTGAAATTGTTGCACAATATGTGTTAAAATATTATTGAAATGATACAAGTGGAAAAATTTAATTTTTTGAAGAATAAGGTTGAAATGGCAGCATTACAAAGGGAGCTACGAAACTGTTGTGTTTTCGTAGCACAAGATATTACAACCTTTTTTGAACAAGTTCAGAAGTATTTTTGGATAGCTAGAGGCTAGGGATGAGTGATGAGACATGTTGAGATAATCTCCAACAGATAAGGACCACAAAATAAAGTTTAAATGATGGTCAGAATGCTTAAAGAAGGAAAAGAATTTTATGCCTAAAAAACAGGGTTTGGTTTCCTGCTTTTGTGGAGGTTAGCAAAGTGGTCATGAAGAGCTCAAGCACATCATCCAAATTCGACCATGTGATGACATACTTTTCAATGATGCAATTTTAAGTTGATAAGTTTGTTAGGATAAGGTTGTTTAAGATAGTAATAAGGAGTTTGAGTCCTAGTTGAAATATGACTGTCAAGTAGGATAGGTGTCTGTTTGTCATCAATTTGATGTTTTATTGTTATGCAAGGTGTCAGTAGGAAAAAATTCAATGTATCTAGCCTAGAGGCAGATCATATGATGATGTAACATGTCTATTAAAGGCCAAGGGGTCGAATTATCAAAGGGTTGGACATTTTTAGCAAAAGGTTGTGCTTATTGTAATTGACTGGTTTTCAGCTAATACAGAGATTTCTACTTAGCAAAATTGAGATTCAGAAGGAGTTCTAGTGTATTTTTGTTCTAATTGCGTCTTATTATTATCTTATTATAGTGGTGTTTGTTTATGTTACTCAGAATTCATATTTGATGCTCTGACTTCCTATATAATCAAGCTGACTGTGTTTTTTACAATTTCACTTGTGTATCTCTTGACTAAAACTCTGATATTCCTCAACTTCCATGTTAAGTAGGTTTATTGGTTTACTGAAACTATTTTGACTCCATAATCCCAATGTGTACTTTCTGATGTGATTTTCAACCTACATTTATCATCTATCTGATAATTACCCCACATAGAGTTAACCATCTATATTTTTAACAAAATCATTAACCCTTGAGAGAGCCCTCTCAGGTTGAGGAGGCTAAGCCTCAATCAAAATATTGGTTTGAAACAGTTACATGAAGTTGACTAATAAAGCAGCCTATTAGATCCAATTTTGTGATAACATTTTTGCATCATTGCTGGGGAGCGAAGGTGTAAATTTTCCTTGGGAATAATGACAAAGTTTCAGTTGTAAGGTTTGAAGAGCAGCAGACACTTAGGCACATATTGGCTATATTTCTACTCTGGAAACTCCACACATCAAATAATCAATTGGAAGGTGACTCCACTGCTTGAAGATCATTATCTTGATGAAGTTTCAAGGTGAGTTCCATTGCAAGAATAAATGCCGGGTATGCCCCTATGAATCGATCTCATATCCCTGGTTTTCAAAATCCTATGCCAAAGGTTGAATGGTTAACTGATATTCCAATATTTAAAGATGAAAAGAAAGACAATGCTACTCTTAATTTGGTTAGATTCCATATGCATGTACACATTATTAAGGTTTAGTTTCTTGAGGATTGTCTCATGAAGAAGTTTATGGCCACTTTAGGAGGAAAAGCACGGTCTTGGTATGAAAACTTGCCAAATGGTTCATTATATTATCTTGCTGATTTCCATTTTTCATTTTATGAGATGTATGAAGAGTACCATCCCTCCTTATTTCTGGTCAAAGACTGTTGTAAACAATGTATGAGTTTTATTGAATATTTGGAGAATTGTTATGAAGATGATGAGTTCATGGATGAGGAAATTTTAGAGGCCCTTCATGACAACCCATTTCATCACCAAGAAGAGAAGATAACCTCTCCCTTGGATGAAAATGAAACCCAACAGGAGCTTATTTATGAAAATCATGTTACATCCTGTGAGTTTGATGAAAATTTGCACCAGACTTATCAGTATTTTGATCATCAGGAGTATGAGAATCATTGCAAACAACAAGAGGAAATATTGGAAGATAATTACTATAACTCTCAGGTAAAGGAGGAAGTTTATTCTTCATGTCATTTCCTACATCACTCTACATCAAATAATGATCACACTAACGAAAAAGTGGGTGAAATTTTTTCTTTATCGTTGTCTTCTAATCTGAAATCATTTGAGTGCAAGTCAGAAGATAAGATTCAGTTTGTGGATGAAGTTCCAAAGAACATTGAAAAGGACATTCAAGTTTCAAAATATAAAATTCAATCTCATAGTATTCATGATCAAGATCAGTCTTTTCTAAAATTGTTAATGTCAGAAAACAAAGAGAGAGTGTTGCTACCTTTCTCCTTTGAGATTGAGGAAGAATACATTTTTTTTCAAAATCAATTTGAACAGTAGTTTGATAGCATACAATTGAAATATTGTGTAACCGAGCAAAGAATGTATGAGTGGTCCAAAGTTGCAGGATGTCATGAGAAGCTTCATACAGATTATGTCTTCTATGATCCTATAGCTGACTACATGGAAAAGTTTTACAGTCCAGATTCCCAGTTATATTTTAATTTTGAAGATTAGATATATTTTATGTTGCCTTAGTCATCTCAGTATCATGCTTACTTTTGGTTCAAGTGTAGTCAACAGGTTCAAGGGTCAGATCAGATCAATGACTGGCTTCATTGGAAGATTCATGTTGCTTGAGTTAAAAATGGAGATTGCAGCTGTCAGGGTAGATAGGAGTGTGTGAATAAGCTCAAAATTGACTGAACATCTTTTCAGTAGGTACAGATTTGGTTCTTCTGCAGTGATCATCAAGCTTGAGCCCGAGGATAAGGCCATAAGAGATTGGTGAGTTTTTCATAAATTTCAGTTTTTTTCCAAAAATATGGATAATAGCACTCAAACTACTAGTTCTTTAGTGTACCACAGGGGCACACTATCCCAAGTGGAGCCACTGTTATCACTCAAAAAAATTCAAAACATCATTTTGACAAGATTACTTATGTTCATGGGTCAAAATAGGGTTTTAGGAGTCATTTTAAGTTTGACCAAGGGAAGCATTAAATTTTTTATAGTTTGATCCTACCCTAAGGTTTAAACAAACTCATTTTAAAAGTCCTTCATGTCAAATCATTCATCATTTTAGAATTCAGTTCATTTCCAAAAATTTTAGTACCAAAACTGCCTAATAAGCCAAGAAACCACAATTTCGTAGCACATTACACAGTAAAAAGTCACTTTGCGCTACGAAAGCGCTGATAGTTTTGTAGCGCAAATGGTCAAAATAAAACTATAGGTGCTATGAAAGTGTGGTTTAGTAGCTGTCTTGTCAGTTGAGTTGTCAAATGTCAGAAACCATTGGGGAAGGGTTAGATAGATGTCTGTTGAGTCATGTAATGATAAAATCGAAGTACATACCCAAGTTTGCAGTCATCATGGTCCATGTCGGTTATGAATAAGCTATCATTTTCAGATATGAGAAGACTTTTAGATTTCAAATTCTTTCCTAATTAGTCATTCTCATTCCTTTTGCCTCCGTATGTAACATCTGAACTCTAAAGCATTATTATTATATCTAGCCAAACTTGTGGCTGGTTCTTTCAAAGAATTTACTACATCCATATCAAGCAAGGCTGAAAGGTTTTCTGAAGAACTATGGTAGAGGAAAGAAAAATACATAGAGGAGGTTATGAAATAATTAAAGACCAGGTGAAGGATTTACAAGGGAAACTTGAAATGATTCATGATGAGCTACAGAGCAAAGGCGTGAAAATGACAGTGGTTGAAGAACCAATAGGCCAACCAATTGTAAATGAAGAAGAAATATCTCAAGGAGCTGTAGAAATTTGATAACCAACCCCGGTTTTCAATTTCTCCTTATTTCTCCCATATAGTTAAATGGTCATTCCCATATCCATACATTCAACAAGCCAGAAAAAATAAATATTTTCTGAAAACACAAATTTTGGAAATTTCACAGTGTTGAAATGCAGAAATAAAAAATTAGAAAAATAAATCAGCCACACACAGAATTTTGACACACTGATTTTTCGTCAACTTGACCCTGGAAAAACCCCCTACAAATCTTGGGGAAAACTAGTTCGAAAGCTTCTCTTTATTTTCTGAATATTTCTTTTACAGTGAAACAGAAAAACACAGTAAAAATTCCACCAACCAAATTTACAGACTTATATCGATTTCCGTGCTTGCACATCGCGTTGGAAATTGTGCCAAATCAACAACTTGCAAAATGGAAAATATTACAACATTAATGACAAAAATAAATGTTGTATGGCCACCTCGAGAAGCATGCCAAAATAGGTTGTACAGTGTTGTATGGACTGTATAGATTGTACAATATCCCTCCTCGAAATCTGAGCCCAAAAACTGCCTAGAAAATCGTGTTGTAGCTGTTATCCTTTTCTCGGTTTTTGTGCCAAAAATAACAGCAATAATTTTCCTCGAAATCCATGCCTATTTTTGTGCCTTGAATTGTGTGCTTAATGCTGCTTCCCTCTTCCTTGATTTATGTGCCTTCTTTCCTGGAAACTATGCCTCTCTCTCTTGCTGTACAGATTTTCTGCCTTGTTATTTGTGCCAATAAATGTTGTTGTACCTTTTGCTGAATCTCCTCACTGCTGCCCTCTTTCTTCTCATTGCTCAAAAAATCTCCTTAGCTTTCTCTTCTCCTCTCTCAATCTGCTCATGAAAGAATGAATGACCTTTTCTCTCCTTTTCCTCCTTTAACCTAACCCTAAGTGACTTTTGGGAAATCCCTAAATCCAATGGCTGAGATTGCTTTAGATCTAGGGCTGAGACTAAATGCTCATTTAAATTTCACTTTCTATTTTTTAATTCACCCCACTTTAATAAATTCCCACTTAGTCATTTATTTCCAAAGTCACTTTTCACTTTCTAATTTCACATTGAATTTATTAAAGTCACTTTAAAATTAGACTTTAGTAACTTTGTCACTTAAAGCCACTTTTAAATTAGATTTCACTTTATAAATTTATAAAGTCACTTTAGGAGAAAAATTAAATTCTTTTGGACACTTTTCCCTAGGCCAAAGATCAAAGCCTTAGGGAACCACCTTTCCTCCGATAACCAAATTTCAATACTCCCTCTTACCGAGGAAGGTGTTCCTCACCACACCCATCTTGTCTTTGAAGTAGACATGCTTGCCCCATGGTAAGGCATTGGTAAGAGTATCTGCAACTTGCTCATCAGTGGGAATCTACTCAAGCTTCACAGCTCCCTTCTGAACGTAGTCTCTAATGAAGTGATATCTGATGTCGATATGATTTGACCTGTCATGAAATATTGGATTCTTCGTGAGTTTAATGCAACTCTGATTATTACAATATATCATTGAAGGTCTCAACGATTGACCAAATAAGCCAAAAAACATCTTACGAAGCCAGATGGTCTCACAACTAGCTAGACTGGCTACCATATACTCTACTTCTACTGAACTCAATGCTACTGACTGCTGCTTCCGGCTGAACCACGACACCACTGCCAAACCAAACCCAAAACAACACCCTGAAGTGCTCTTCCTATCAGAACCACAACCTGCCCAATCAGAATCAGTGTAACCTGCCAATCTCACTCCATCCCCCTGCCTATAATCTAGACCATAATCCACTGTCCCCTGTAAGTACCGCAAAATGTGTTTTGCAGCAAACCAGTGCACCCTCCTGGGCTCACACATGAACTGGCTCATCGTGTTGATCGCAAAATATATATCTCGTCTGATGTTGACCAAATACATCAAGGAACCAATCAACTGTCTATACAATGTGGGATCCACCAACTCGAAATCTAAAGCATGAAGCTTCTTCCAGTTGGTGATCATTGGTGTCGACATGGGTCTACAATCCTCCATGTGGAATCTACCAAGGATGTCCACAATATACTTCCCCTGCCCTAGGAATAAATTCCCCTACTCGTGCCACACCTCCAAACCCAAAAAGTAATGCATCAAGCCAATGTCCTTCATCTCAAACTCTGATGCAAGATCTCTCTTGCAGTGCTCTATGAGTCTCTCTGCACCCGTAATGACCAAGTCATCCACATACAACACCAGAATGAGAGGCTCCTCACCTATCACAATAAATTAAAGGTTTGGATCTGCCTCACGCTTTATGAACCCATCTCATGCATGTATGTATCTATCCTAGAGTACCAATCTCTAAGAGCTTGCTTTAGGCCATAAAGGGCCTTCTTTAGTCTGCACACATGGGACTCCTTCCCATGCACCTCAAAGCCTTGTGGCTGCTCAATGTACACCTCCTCCTGTATGAAGCCATTGAGAAATGTGGTCTTCACATCCATCTGGTGGATCTTCCAACCCATCTCTGCTGCTATCGATATAATGGAGCAGATCGAAGTATCTCAAGCCACGGGAGTGAAGGTCTCCTCATAATCTACTCCCTCTACCTAGGAGAACCCTCTAGCCACAAACCTTGCCTTCAATTCCTCAATGCTGCCATCTGCAACATGCTTTACCTTTTAAAGCCATCTGGAAGTAACCACAGATTTTCCCTTAGGCGTCGGCACCACCTCCCAAACATCATTCTTCATGATAGAAGAATACTCCTCCTACATGGCCTCTCTCCAGAAGGCTCAAATTCAATGATGTTGGAAACCATTTCCATATAGCTACAAAACCTCTTAGGTGGTCTACTCTCTCTGACTGACCTCTTAGGCCCAGCAACATATGTGGCCTCTCTCAAGGTATCTTGAAGCCACTTGGCCTTCCTCTTCCCTGAGCACACTGCTCCCACTGGAGAATGAAACTCCTCCTCCTCATCATCGGGAGCCTAAACTCCTGACTGTCTGTCTGTTGTCCCCCTGCCTGAACCTGAATGTGTAGACACTGAAGTACCGTGTGAATTGTCCATCAGTGGAGTCCTTAGTGAACTGCTCTGTGGACTACTCTGCATGTTTCCCGAAGCACCACCCCTCTGAATTTGCGAGCCACTACTCACTGACAGACCTGACACCGTAATCGATGTACCTCCAGATCCTCCTGATCCCTACCCACTGGATCCCTATGCCTGACTCAGCTTCTCCTAAGGCTCTGGCCGATCCAGATGCTCTAACTCCTGTGACCTCCTGAAAGCCCTGTCCTCCTCGAACTTCACATCCCTCCTGACAACAACTCTCCTCTGTGCGGGAATATAAATCCGAAAGGCCTTCGAGGTCTCACTGTAGCCCACAAGGATACCCTTCTCTACGGTGGGCCTTAGCTTGGTCCTCTTCTCCTTGGTTACGTAGGAGTATGAAATACACCCAAAGATACGAAGATGACCAACATCAGGCTTCTTCCCAGAAAAAGCCTCCTCTGGAGTCACATGCCCCAAGGCACGATGCAGACTCCTGTTCTGCAAATATACAACAGTGTTGCAAGCCTCTGCCCACAAAAACAATGGTAACCCTTGATCATGTAGAATGGCTTTGGCAGCCCCTCCAATGGATCTGTTCTTCCTCTCCACAACCCCGTTTTGCTAGGGGTTGTAAGGAACTGTGAACTCCATCCTAATGCCTACCTCCGCACAATACTGAACAAACTCACCAAGGGTGTACTCCCCTCCATTGTCCGACCTCAACGACTTGATCTTCTGACCTGTCTGAGTCTCCACAAGAGCTCTGAACTCCTGAAACCGCTTGAAGACCTCACTCTTTGTCTTCAAGAAATAAATCCAGGTCCTCATGGAGTGATCATCAATGAATAAAACATAATACTCATATCTACTCAAGGAAACATGAGACATTTGACTACTCACATCGGAATGAATCAAATCAAGTATCTCAGTCACTCTACTATCACTGCTGGGAAAAGAAGATTTGGTAAACTTGCCCATAGCACATCCTCTACATGTATCAAAGTGATTAGTACTGAAATCTGGCACACTTGTAGTGATCTCCCGCAATGTCCTCAAGGCTCCATGATACATGTGCCCCATCCTGCGATGCCAAGTCTCACATAGCTATGAACTACTAGCTCTAATGTCGGTACTACTTCTTAATGCCAAAAGGGGTTGAAATGCAAACTTGTACACCTTTGCATGGTGTACACCAATCACTCTAGTTGAATTAGCTGGAGCGCCCCTGGGATATATAAGCACCTGTCCTCTCTTGAACAATATATCATACCCTCTGTCCTCCAATGCTGAGACGGATATGAGTTTCTTCCTCATCCCTGAAACATATAGAACATCTGACACCTTCAAGGGAGGTTTGGGTTCCTTATCAAATGTCAATGTCCCCACACTGACTGCTTTAACAACGTTGTCATCTATGAGTACTACCTCTATATCAGTGCCACTCTCTAAAAGCTCTGAGAAGTACTCATGGACTCCTGTCATATGACGTGAAGCCCCATTTTCAACATACTAGATACCTGAAGATGCTCCACTAGTGGAGGGAAATGCACACTCCCTCTCAACCTCCATGGCAGGTGATCCTGCACTAGTGGACTCACAAGCAATGAACCCAAACTCCTGGTCAAAGCTATCCGTAAAGTCCTCTATCTCTACTGATGCTGCCATGCTCTGGTTCTTCCCCTTATTCTTCTTCTCCGGCCACACAATTTCATAGTGTCACATCCTCTGACAATTCCAACACTTCACCTTGGAATAGTCCTTCTGCGTGTTCCCCTGTTTACCTTTACCTTTTCCTTTGCCCCCATAATTGCTTGTGGAATCTTGTTTATTTCCCTTGCATTTCTTGCCTCCTGACAACAATGCTACATCCTCATCCTGCTCAACTGGTTTGGCTGCCTCAAGCTAGTTCTTTCTGATTTTTGTCTATATGTAATCATCCCAGAAACTCTCCCAAGTGGGAAGGGTCTCTCGTGCACAAACCCCATCAGGAAAGTTCAGCCATGAACTGGGAAGGGCATTCACTGCAATCCACACCAACTCAGTGGGTGGAATGACCTCTCCAACTGCTGCCAACTCATATATCACATTAGTAATCTTTTTGAGATATCCAGCTGCATTATCAGTCTTACTCGTCTTAATGGTCTTCAACTTCTCCCTTAGGACCATTTTCCTATTCTCATTGGTACTCTGGTAGAGATTGGTCAATGCTGTCCACATCTCATGAGCATATCTCTTTCCCCTCACATGAGGAATGCAATGGTCTTTGATTCCATCTAGAATTAGTCTCTTACCCTTGTTATTCTTTTTATTAAATGTTGCCAACTAAACAACATCAGTAGGCACATTAATAGGGTTATGTGCGGTATGCACCATGATATCCTAGACTTCTGCCTCCTCAAAGATGCTCTATATTCTCTCCTTCCAAACACTGTAGTTACTATGCCCATCCAACCTATCCTCCACCCTCAATCCCAAAGACATGTTTGCTGTCCTAATAAACTGAAAATAACACTATTGTAGTAAAGGTAATATTTTCTGTGTGAAAAATCAGCTTGCTGTAATTTCTGGGTGAAAAATCAGCTTGCTGTAATTTTTCTTCTTGCTGTCCCAAACTACATTTTTTAGCACAATAGCTTCGATCCATGTAGAAATTTGATAACCAACCCTGGTTTTCAGTTTCTCCTTATATCTCCCATATAGTTAAATTCCCATTCCCATAGCCATACATTAAAAAAGCTGGAAAAAATAAATATTTTCTAAAAACACAAATTCTGGAAATTTCATAGTGCTGAAATGCAGAAATAAAAACTTAGAAAAATAAATCAGCCACACACAGAAATTTGACATGCTGATTTTTGGTCAACTTGACCCTGGAAAAAAACCCTACAACTCTTGGGGAAAACTAGTTTGAAAGCTTCTCTTTATTTTATGAATATTGCATTTTCAGTGAAATAGAAAAACACAGTAAAAATTCCAACAACCAAATTTACAAACTTATCTCGATTTTCATGCTTGCCCACTGCCTCAGAAATTGTGCCAAATCAGAAACTTGCAAAACAAAAAATATTACAGCATTAATGACAACAATAAATGTTGTATGACCACCTTGAGAAGCATGCTGGAACAAGCTGTATGGTGTTGTATAGACTATACAGATTGTACAACAGCCCTCCTCGAATTTGAGCCCAAAAACGGCCTGGAAAATCGTGTTGTAGCTATTGTCCTTTTCTCGGTTTTTGTGAAAAAAATAACAGCAGTTATTTTCCTCGAAATTCATGCTCAGTTTTGTGCCTCAGACTACGTGCTTAATGCTGCTGCCCTCTTCCTCAATTTATGTGCCTCCTTTCTTGGAAATTGTGCCTCTCCCTTGTTGTACGGATTTTCTGCCTTGGTATTTCTGCCAATAAATGTTGTTGTACCTTTTGCTGAATCTCCTCATTGTTGCCCTCTTTCTTCTCACTGCTCAGAAAATCTCCTTACCTTTCTCTTCTCCTCTCTCATTCTACTCATGAAAGAATGAATGACCTTTTCCCTCCTTTTCCTCCTTTAACCTAACCCTAAGTGACTTTTGGGGAATCCCTAAATCCAATGGCTGAGATAGCTTTAGATCTAGGGCTGAGATTAAATGCTTATTTAAGTCTCACTTTCTATTTTTTAATTCACCCCACTTTAATAAAGACCCACTTAGTCATTTATTTCCAAAGTCACTTTTCACATTTTAATTTCACATTGACTTTATTAAAGTCACTTTAAAATTAGACTTTAGTAACTTTATCACTTAAAGTCACTTTTAAATTAGATTTGACTTTAAAAATTTATAAAGTCACTTTAGGAGAAAATTTAAATTCTTTTGGACACTTTTCCCTAGGCCAAAGATCAAAGCCTTAGGGAACCACCTGCCCTGCAGTAACCAAATTTCAATAGGAGCCTAAAATCCAGTTGGTTTATGATTAATGGATGATGAAGACATATTGGCCACAAGTTTTTTTTCACTTAGTGATTTAAATTTTCAAATTTGGTCAAAAAATATACATCTACAGTAGTTTCGTAGCTCCTTTCATAGCGCATTCAGTGTAAAAAATGCAGAAAGCACTACGAAACTGTTGAAGCAAAACTCTATTTTCTGGTTTTGAGCAGTCAACTTCAAAGCAGGTTTCTGAGCAAAAAGAAAGCTATTTTAAGAAATTGAGAGACATTATTTTCAAAAAAATATCCAGTAACAATAACCTCTCTCACTTTTCTCACAGGTGTTATCAGTTAAGAGATACAAGGCTTTCTTTGAAGCCTTATTTTCAGAAAATAGAGTTTTCCTGTTTTACGCATGTTTTTCAAAGGTAGTTTCTGGATAGCAGGAGATGTATTTCAAAAAAGAAAGTGATTTTTTTATTCAAGACATAATGGCTTACAAAAACCTCCTTCAGGTTCTCAAAATACGTCATGGATTAGGAGATATAGGCTCTGTCCCTAGACCTATTTTTCAGGAAAAAATAGGAAAACTTTTCAAATGAAGAAGAAATGTCTCAAGGAAGCTAAAAAGAAGTTAGTATATGGTTTGTATGGTTTGTATATGATGAAAAATATTTTTATTTTTGGGCAATAACACTTTTCGTTTGGCAAATTGATGAAAAAATCTACATACTCAGCATTTTCGTAGTGCATTTAGTGTAAAAAAGTAGTTAAGCGCTACAAAACTGTTGTAGCTTCTTTTTCTGCTCTTTTTACTTAGTTTTCAAGGGGTTGAAGAACGAGTTAGGAGCTAAAATTGTTGCACAATATGTGTTAAAAGATGATTTAAATGATACAAATGGAAAGAGTTAAGTTTATGAAGAATAAAGGTTGAAATGGCAACATTACAAAGGGCGCTACGAAACTGCTGTGTTTTCGTAGCGCAAGATATTACAACCTTTTTTGAACAAGTTCAGAAGTGGTTTTGGACAACTGGAGGCTAGGGATGAGTGATTATACATGTTGAGATAGTATCCAATAGCTAAGTACCACGAAATAAAGTTTAAATTATGGTCAGAATGCTTAAAGAAGGAAAACAATCTTATGCTCAAAAAATAGGGTTTGGTTTCCTGCTTTTGTGGAGGTCAGCAAAGTGGTCATGAAGAGCTCAAGCCTGTCATCCAAATTCGACCATGTGATGACATAGTTTTCAATGATGTAATTTCAAGTAGATAAGGTTGTTAAATATAGTAATAAGGAGTTTGAGTCCTAATTGAAATAGGACTGTCATGTAGGATAGGTGTCTGTTTGTCATAAATTTGATGTTTTATGGTTATGCAAGGTGTCAGTACGCAGAAATTCGATGTATCTATCCTAGAGGCAGATCATATGATGATGTAACATGTCTATTGAAGGCCAAGGGGTCGAATTAGCAAAGGGTTGGACATTTTTAGCAAAAGGATGTGCTTATTGTAATTAACTGGTTTTCAGCTAATATAGAGATTTCTACTTAGCCAACTTGAGATTCAGAAGTTCTAGTGTGTTCTTGTTCTAATTGCATCTTATTATTATCTTATTGTAGTGGTGTTTGTATATGTTACTCATAATTCATATTTGATGCTATGACTTCCTATATAAACAAACTGACATTGTTTTTTACAGTTTCACTTGTGTATCTCTTAACTAAAACTCTGATATGCCTCAAATTCCATGTTAAGTAGATTTATTGGTTTACTAAAACTATTTTGACTCCATAAGCCCAATGTGTACTTGCTGATGTGATTTTAAACCTACATTTATCATCTATCTGATTATTACCCCACATAGAGTTAGCCATCTATATTTTTATCAAAATCATTAACCCTTGAGAGAGCCCTCTCAGGTTGAGGTGGCTAAGCCTCAATCAAAATATTGGTTTGAAACAATTACATGAAGTTGACTGATCAAGCAGCTTATCGGATCCAATTTTATGATAACACATTCGATGACAAAATTTCCCGAATACTTTCATCAGTTGAAAATACATGTTGAAAGGGATCCGAAAATGATGTCGAGGTTGAGCTAGTTTTAGAAGATGATTCTTCGTTGATCACATTCATTTGATCATGAAAAGTTGATGGTGTGTCAAAATACGATTGTAGTGCTACATATTCTGATTCAAAAGGACATATGCATCTCGCCATTATAAGAGTCCAATTCTGATTCTGAAGGCAAAGTCCATGTGTCATCATATGGTATTATGCTTGATGTGATCATGTCGATATTGGCAATTGTTTGTGGTACGTTGGGTGGGGGTATAGAGAAAGTTCCCATGAGACAGGAATCCTTCATTAATCCTACACCAACATCTTCATATGGGATAATCGATTTTTTGACATGTTGAATGCTATCTATAGAAGTAGGGTCTGAAGAGAAATATGACAACTGATCGATTTTAACAATATTTCCTTTGTGAGGAAACATAATTACATGAAATACTGATGAAACAATAGCATTCATTGCATAATACCAACTACGACCCAGAAGAAGGTTGTAATCAATAGGGGCATCAACAGCTTACACCTCTAGGTTTACAGTTTTTCCTTCTACTACTATATGCAGATCCTGGAGTATTCCATATGGATGAAAACCTCTTCCATCAAAGGCTTTAAGGATATTCGATGATTGGTTAAGTGCTGGAGAACCAAGGGTTTTCCAATAGTTTAATGACATTATACATGTAGACATCCCCTCATCAATTACAGTCCGAAAAACTTGTCTTGATTTCACTAATATTGGAATTTGAAAAGCCATTTGGTGAGGGAGTCTAGGTACAAGATGTTTGAGATCAAAGACCATTAGGTTCAAGTATTGAGGATCAATAGATGCGATAGATGATTATAGTAATTTAATTTTTGTTGGACATGATTGTAGCACTTCTAAGGTCTACATTGCTGAAGGGGATATGGCCAAATCTTCAACAATGTTGTAATTCTGAGCAGCTTGCACATGTGGATTGAAAGTCGATTTTCAAAGTACACCTTTAGCAGGCAGTTTAATCACTAAATCAGGGTTAGGTTTCTCGATTTGAAGTGGTTCAGAAACTGAAGGAGGTACGTCTGGTGTTTGACTAGAAGATTCTGTCTCTTTACCAGTTATAGGACTCTTAGATCCATAGTCTTGAGATTTTGTCGCAACCATAACCCGAGACATCATTAAAATGTCTGCCGATGAATTGGAAGAAGATCCGATCATTTTACTAACTTGAGATGGAAAAGGATCCTTTAAGACAACAGGTGTGGGTGAACCTTTGAAAAATTTGGATACCTTGGCCCGATGTGGACACTCTTTGTTATAGTGATCCTCGTCACAGATAAGACAAGGATAAAGAGCTTTTCACTTCTCATCAGTTGGTTTGATTTTTTATGTTTTCTCTTTAGGAGATGTGTTTTTCTTATTTTTATTCTTTCCTTTCTTCTTATTGCCAATTTTAGCTTTAGTCATGGATGAATCTACAATGTGAATGTTAGCATAAGTTTCAAGGGAAGAATCTCCTTTAGGTGAATCTAGTAAAGTTATTATTTGAAAAGTAGGTTTAGATGACTTATTATTACTCTTGATAGTACTAACTGTACCAATTATAACATCTGCAAAATGAGAACCAGAAGGATTTGCAGTAATTTGACCTGGGCGTGTAAGTCAGGAATGTTTTCATATAGAGTACTAGACTGTGTGTATATAAGGTCTAAGTAATTTTCTTGAGCTATGACCTGTTCTTTTGTAACAACACCTCCCTTGGATATGTCTTCAGTGATACTTGGAAGTAGTGATTTAATGAACCATTCTGCCAAAATTTGATCCAAAATGAAAACTTTCACTAAACGTCGTCTACGTCTCCATTCATGTATATTATTTGAAATGCATGTAGACGTACTCTGTTTAATGAAGTTTATAGTTCCACCAACTAAAAGTGAGTTATGAAATATGTTGCTAACATGTTGAAATTATTAAAAGAGCCACCTGGTGATTCAATATACCACTTTGCAACTAAGCCTATCAATGTTCTCTGAAAAAGTCTCAATCGAATGGAATCATCGATTAAGGAGTTGGATGCGCACCAAAGATGATAACTCATCACATGATTTGAGGGGTATTCTCCTGATTTTCCTTCAAACTTAGGTATATCACTGGGCAAATTAGTTGGCATTGTCGGCCAAAACAGAAGATAATAAATTGGATCATTCATGAGGCGCGACAAATCCCGTAAGTCTAATGTTTCAATGAATGGTAACTGACGGTTAGGGTCTTGTTGAGAAAACTAATAACCTTGAGCAACAATACCAGTACCTGGAGGAGGATATCCAGGATAACCTGGAATAGGTTGTACAGATGAGATTGGAATACCTCCAGGGTATCCAGGGTTAGCCATACCAAATTGAGGTTGAGCTGGTATTTGATATGTATAACCAGGGTATGGTTGACCTTGGTAGACTGGATTTTTTCCTGTTGGTCCATATTGAAGCTGCCCTTGAAAAGGTTGATTCACAAACTAACCTACAAAAGGTTGGCTTGTTGGAATTGTAGTTTCACTAGGTTTTCCTGTAGAGGTTTGAATAGTATACTGAACAACAGGTCCAGTTTGATGAGAAGTGACTTGAGGGATTTCCTTTGTTATATTTGATGTCGTTGTTTGAATGGTTGTATCAATAGGGACTTGAGAAACTCTAGGGATAGGTGTACTTGGTTGTTGAACATAAATTTTCATAGCAGATTGGACAAGCGTTCTTGGAGTACTCATACTAGTGTGTTGACTACTAGGTGCAGATACTTGAGGTGTAATTTGAAGTTCAGGATGAGCAGGTTGATTATAAGGTACTTTTACAGTAGGTTGCAAATGTTGTTGATTCAATGATGGGTTCCACACTGTATTAACACCAAGATAAGGAGATCCCATTAAAGGTTGTGGTGCATAAGGTTGACCATAACTGGTTTGAGGTATTGGAATGTAAGTTTGATAATTTGCTCGATAATTTCCAGTAAAAGGTTAGCCTCCTTGAAAGGAAACTTGCTCTTGATAGAACTACCTCCCTTGAGGGGGCAGCTATCCTTGAATAGGCTATGGTCCTGGTATAGGGTACTGACCTTGAATATGCTGTGGCCCTGGCATAAGCTGTTGCCTTTGAAGAGATGGTCCTTGAGGAGTATATTGCCCCCTAGGTGGTAAATTGCCACCTTGAGAGTCAGTTGAAGGAATATTTCCAGTCATCATATAGACTTGTTCCATTGTCAATTTTTTGGTATTATATTCATTAAGACCAATTGATCGTGTAATATTTTTAGAAGAGGGAGATGCGCCTGATAAAGTACCACAGAGAGACTAGTATCCAATAGGAACTGATGGACCACCATACAAAAACGTTTTTGGCAATGAAGAAAACATGGATGACTCACCTGACATGCTTGATGAAAACATGTAACTACCTCTGGGTATGGAGTAAAAAGGAATACAATGTAGTGAATAATTGAGACCAGTACTATGTATAAATTTGGTAAATTGTTGATACCAAGGGTCAGGTTTAAAAGGAATGTAAGGGTAAATCAGTTCAATATACCTTAGATCTAAAGATTCTTGACGCAAAGGAATTGTGATCTCTTCTTCCGTGTCTGTAATCTCTTCGATACTAATCAGGCTAGGAGGAAGGTTCTCAGTAATGTGAAGCTTCACTCGAGGTGAACGAGGATGACCAGGAGTTCAAGCTATGCACTCCAAAGTTGACTCAGAGGAAGTAGATTCAGATTCAGGCTCAGATATTTTAGGTTCAATAAGTTGGGTATCTGATAATTCACCAATCGCAAACTCAACTGTGATTACTTCTGAAATTTCTGGTTGTTCTTGATCTCTCCTTACTTTCTGAGGTTGATTTAATTCGTAATTGGGATGTATTATTACAGATCTTTCCCCTTGTTTAGTAGGCCCAATTCTTGATTGTTGACCTCTTTCAGATTTAAGCCTTTCCAATTGGCTTGGTGTATACTCATGGGGTTTCCCCTACATTCTACAAGAGTTTCTCAGGAATTCAATCACAATTAATGTTTAACACATGGAATCAAAAATGTTTCAACAAAATAGACTAAGGCTGCTAAGAAAACAAACAATTTGAACATATGCCTACAAAATCTAAGAGGGAAGCCACACACAAACAATATGTTTCCACACTAGAAACACTAGTTGGTGATGAAATCCAACGTTGTGGAAGTTAATGTGGAAAACTTGGCAGTTGGAATAGTTACCCCGACAACCTACTTAATGAAATAGTCCAGTGCAAGTCCCTCCACTTATGCCATCTCAAAGTGAAGAGTACCCTCTGAAAAGTCCAAGTGAGTCTAGTCGATGTCTATTCCAGGTACAATGGGACATTCCCTCGACCGTCACCTTGGGAAAATTCTTAAATATTATGGCCACTAAGGTCACCAACAGAGACAAATGCACCTGGGGGAATAGTCTATGATCCGATATACACGCAAGGGTAGAGTATCAAGATCAATCCCCTTGAAGGTTGCTCGACATGGTAAATCTGAGGTTTAACATTTATATTACGTGCACATCCTCTATCTCTGCCAATGAGATAGGTACGATTACCTCACTGGGTCTGACATGATCTCATGCTTGACTCTTTTAAGAAGAGCTTCCCAGAGTACAACTGAAACAATTAGATTTCCCTACCGCAAGATTCTACTTGTGTGTTTAAGATTCTTTAGAACATTTATTACAATCTATTCCAAAACACTAGCCTAATCTATGTTGGTGGAATAAGCCCTAGAAAATGTAAAAATGTCTAGATTGATTTTATTAGGCATTGTATTGATTTGGTTGTTATTTAAATCAAAGGGTATGGAGTTGAAACTTTGATGATGTTCTGACCCAACACAAAATACTCTAAATTCATCTATATGAGAAGGAAACTCTTTCTTTTCAATGAGTTCTATTTAGGAGAAAGTTGAGAGATTTATTAATTTTCAAAACACAAACTTCCTCATTCATAAACAAAATCCTTTTTGAAAAGAAGACAATTTCATTAAGAACTAAATATGCAAGAATGATCAATTTCTCTTTTCGAAATGAAATTCTCTGATAACCAAGACAAAAACTAGAATTTCAAACAATCAATCAATTCCCAAGAGAAAACCATTCCTAAAAAACCCTAAAAAGTATAAATTTCAAATTCAAAAAAAAAATCTAATTATGAATCCTAACTAGGATACTTATGAATGTTTTGTGGATGATTTCTCTTAGTTTTGATTAGACAAAGAAGGTTTCCACTTATCTCAGTAGAAATGAAATCATCCAAGAGTGCTTGGTATTGAATCAGGCTTCAGTGAGCTAGAAGCTCTTCCGAGTTTGCAAATGAATAGGGAACAAAAATTCATAAAAGTAAGGTTAGCTACAATCCTGATGGCTTAAGAAGACAAGATCAGAAAACTAGTGAGCTAAGGAAAATGAAGGTATCTTCCATACAGAGCAACAATAAACTAGGGAAAATCCTAACTAGTAAAATGAAAACAGGATGATCAATCATACAAGACTCAAAATTACTAAAAATGAGTTCTCACATAGGATCTGACAATTGGAATGGATCGGGGAAAACTTGAAGAATTTGGTTATCTAGCTATGAAAGAGAGAAATTTATATTTTTCAAAATTTTCCAGGGGGTGCGAAGCTGATCAATTGACAACAATTCACATCGGCACTGGTTGAACTAACAAGGTGTGTAGGTTGCCGCTCTGGCTTCCAAAGAGAACCGCATAGGCAAGGAAAAATTTTGAAAAAATGAAATTTAAACTTTCTTTCTCAGAGTTTCTAAAAATTTATCTACCCAACCACACTCAAAGAAATCAAAATCAGAAAACCAAAGTTTCAAACTGAATAGAAACAAAGAAAACTAAGCTCTGGTTCCCTAGTATGGTCTCCAATTTGTTATGAGGATTAATCCCTCTTGCGAACAAGAGCGATCTCCCTAGCACTCCAGCGAGTAACTAGAAACAAGATCCATATGAATATCTTTTTCTCTAGATTAATTTTATTTTAAGACCATTATAATAGTAAAGTAGAGAGGACATGCTCCTACCTTGAAATCCAAACGTTTGATGTAGCCCTTTGTGTCTTCGCTCCAAAGTAGTTATCCAATAAGTAGAACCTGCAATCAAAGACAAGACAAGTAATCAAAGCATATGCAATATATAATAATCAAAAAATACTAATCCAAATTAGTGATCAAGGAGTCTAAGTATTTACATTATTCCCATAAATACAGAAATAAGACAATGAGAAAAAGAGATCCATATGTATCATCATAAATTAGAAAGAGAAATCTTACAACCAGATGCCTTGATGTTTTACATATTTCTCTTAGGGTCCTGAACAATCATTCTCCTTCAGAGTGATAAGCCTTCCTATCTAGAATAACCAACATGAAGTTATGGGCACAAAGGTGTGATCTTCATTGTGTCAACAACAATTCACTAGTATAGAAAGTATGAACTCTATGAACTCTCTTTAGCTTAGAAACTATATAGATTAGCCTCTAATTGCATTGGTATCTACCCTTCAACCTGAAACTTGAGATCAATTTATAGGGAGATTGAGGTAGTTTCAATTCCATGAAGAGGGGGATGGATTCCTCTCATTAAGGGATTTGAGTTCCTTGGAACAAGGGATAAGTTCCATGAGTAAAGGGATAAAGCTCAAACTGACGCGACTCTAGAGGCTTCCAGTTGGGAGAATATTCAACCAACAAGGCTTCTAGAAGTTACTTTTTCCTTTTACTTTTTTTCAAGAGGGTGCGCAAGTTTTAGTGGTAGACAGTGTGGTAGTCACTGTAGCTAATGGAAGGATCATCAATGCATGGGCAGGGAAAGGCTAGTAAAACCATTCAGGTATAATTTTAAGGGTTTTACATAACTTTTCTCCAATTTCCAAGACTTGATTAAGGAACATCAATGTTTTTTACCTCTAAGGGAAATGATATGGATGGTAATGGAACCATATGAACAGTCAAATGGCATGGTGAAAAAATGACATGTAACATACTCTACTTTACTTTATCAACCCAGGGTTCGTACAAACTTGGAGGTGATAGTGCTATATACAAAACAGATGCATTATACTCATGTTGTCCTCTTCTGAGTCTTATGAAAGGGCAATATTTCTAGGGTTTCTTAGTGAAGTCCGTCACACCTTTGATTTAGACCTAGAACTAAAAGTGTCTCAAAAACATTACTCTATTAACCATCAAATTACTATTATGAATCAAGAGAATACATCTAGCTATTCTTCAAGGAAAGAAATATGCAATTTAAACTCTAGCAAGAAATAGAAGCAAACTAGGTATGTTCGTGAAGTAAATGGATGCATTGAAATTGTATAAATAAGGCTAATCTACTTACACATTGCTGGGAAAAATGGATAAACACACTCTGTCTACTTCATGCTTTAACTATCATGCTCTTACTCATGCATCTAATCATGACCTAATTTCGCTTGTAAATGCACTATTTTGCAGCAAGGAGGAGAAGGTCCTAAGGTGGAATAGGAAGGTTTTGAACTCATGGATGCAGAGCTGAAGGTGTCTTGATGGTTTTGGAAGGTCTATATGAGGTTGATGATGGTTTCTAGGCTTAAGGAGAGGCCCACTAGTGTTGTTACTAGTTCTGCTACAGGTTTCTTGTAGTGTTAGAGGAAAGTCCTAAATTGCTACAGGAAATAGTCGAAGGGAAGTCTCAGGTGAAAAATGAGGGATAAAAGTGTAAGGGAGGTGGAGTGAAGATTTGCTTGGATGAATGAAGGCTTCCAACCCATTTTTGAAGCTCATAACCTCTTGAGAAGCCCGTCTTGGACTTCTAGGGTTGCTCACGGTGTTAAGGTGAAAATCTTAGAAATAGGGCTGAAGGCGGTTTGATGAAAATAAGGTTGTTGATGGATGAGGAATGAAGCTAAGGGCACTGGTGAAGTCCTCCTTTGCTGTGCTACTTGAACCTACAAGAAAACTACCTTTTCATGCAACAAACATTGCAAAATATATGATGTAGGAAATGGAAAATATGAGTTGAGTTTGGAAAGAAAACATACTTAAGAATTCAAAGAGAAACTTAACTCAATATTCTAGACATGCTCATGACACTACAACAACCTAACTATTATTTCCAAGAAATCATAAAATAAAGAGAAAATTTGGTCTGTGGTGAAGATATGCCCTCCTCAAGCTCTAATGAAAGAGATGAGACAAGGAGGCTTGACACAGAACTTTCTGAGTTTATAAGATATTCTACCAACATTTATGCAAGCTTAACTACAACAATGCTAAATGGAAGAAAAATAAAAATAATGAATTTAAATGTAATAAAACTAGCTAAAACTAAAAAGGCAAACTAGCTACAATGACATAATGATAAGCATGAATACACAAGAGAGACTAAGGCCAATGGATTGGGCCCTAACCCACAAGCCTATCCCTTTGAAACTAAATCAGTGAAGGACAATCTGAATACTCATCTTATTGTAGAAAATAGTCTCATTACATAATCATAAAAGTCTCAAAAAACTATTACAAGAGATAAGATTCTATTAGCTTCCTTCAAAGTTAGAATACTAATGAGCTCTTGCTCAGCCCTATTTTACCTAGAGGTTAGCTAGCAAAAACTCCCCAAAAAGTAGGTGATGTGTCCTCTTTGACTACAAGAGAAGTGGAGCTTTGGTGCACTTGATCTCCCACTTGCTTGGCTGCCTTTGATTTCATGTTGTTGCAGGGAATCTCGAGGATCCCTTGGCTACCGTTGGGAGTCAAGGAGGTGGACATCCCTCTAGAATATCTCCTTTCTATCTACTCCGAGATTTATTTGCAAAATATTCTTCAAAAGTGCAATATATTCGTGATTATCCTGCATTTAACCCATATTAGGCATTCAAAGTATGACAAGCCTTAATCACCATATACACTAGCAACATAAGACAATAATATATTTCATATGTGAGAATGATATAATTAAAAAGGCGAAAAGGGTGAAAATTAACCCCTCCAATTATACTTAATGATGGAGCTCATCATCACCCCCCTACCAAATGGTTGCTCATCCTCTGAGCAACTTAGTCCTCCTTCTGCATCTCTTTCAATTATTTAATGGACCCTTTGACTTCCCAAGGAATAAGTGTGGGGATCCTTTCAGGAGGGTAAAAACCATCATTCTTTTCTCCTTCCTCCCATTCTCTTTTCTTCTTATCATTGTTTTTCTCATTACTCAGTCCCAATAGCAAGGTTGGACTAAGTATCAAACCAAGCCACCGAATCTTCCTGGCTGACATGGCACTCTTGTATAGTGGTTCCCTTTCTAGAGCACTTCTCAATATTTCTAGTGTGTGGTATTTCATGTTTCTAAGACTGTGAGGGAGGCTACTCCATCTCCTTTGACTATCCATTAAGAATTCATCTCCCAACACCCTAGAAACATCATCAAAATGGGCCATGGATTGTGCTTGTGTGCTGAGGCACTTTTCTGCAAGTGCATCATCCCTTTCTATCTTGAGATGGTTGTTGATGACTCCCCTAGGGCTAAATAGTTCTACCCTAATGTGTAGAGTCTCCCTATTTTCTCTCCTCATGACCCTCCTTAGTTCTTGTGCTCTAGCTATTTCATTAACCATACAAGAGGCTAATTCCATTAAATGCATGTCTCCCATTCTAGGATTAGGGTCCCAAATGTTCAAGTCTCTCAACAGAAGGTTGTGCATGTAGAAATTTTCCATTTTTCCCTTGTCTTCCATAGTTAACTGGTTGCAAAAGTCAATGGATTGTCTGCAGTTATAAAAAGGTAAGTATCCATGAGAGGCTAGTGTTTTTAGTTGAAATAGGAGCCCATGTTATTTGAGGTATACTACATAGGATTTTTATGGGTATCTATGTTGAATGGCCTCCATGCACAAATCTGCCGTGGTGGTCATTTGTTTGTCTTTTTGCTGAAGCTAATATTGAAATCTTGCATTCTCTTCTTGGGATTTTTGAAGCTGCTCTTTCAGCATGGATTCCCTGAGCCTGAGATCAGAAAAAAAACCTTCCCAACTCAGTCATTTTTTCCTCCATGATCCCTATTTCATGCACACCTTTGGTTGTGGAAATCTTAATCCAATGATGAGTGTGCGCCCTCTCCTCTTCCAACTGATAGAATAAAGGTACTGTAAAATTTTGAGGAATAAATATGCCCCCTTCAATAAATGTATAGTAGGAGCTGAAATTTTTTTGAGGACTAGGGTGTGATACTATTGATACATCTTTGGGGATAGGTTTTTGTTGGGTGTGGAGCCTGATTTTCTTCCTGATTCAGAGACCCTTGTTTTAGTTGGATGTATACCCGAAGAAAATTGTACACCCTTGCACGCGGGGGGGTGCAGGGGGGACTTGTCCCCCCCGCGGGGTCCGAGGGCCAGCGGTCCCCCGGTGGGGGTTTCGAGGGTAGCGCACCCGAAGCCAAAAATAGATGTAAAATTGCCTTGTAAAAGTATATTAATTTCTAGTCAATCTGGGCCGTTCATTAGGTGGATGATCTGACGGTAGAAGTTATGTTTAGTTTAGGGTTTTTTTTTTCCCTAGAAGGCAACCCCTCACTTTTATGAGGGTATTGTATTGCGGCTGTGTAATGCATGTGTATTCTCTGAGCGGGAAACAGATAGGGAGACTGTGAGAGAGAACTGAGGATACTACGGCGGATTTGCTGTATGTTTTGTCTCTTCATTTTGCTGGATAATATAAAGGAAGGACTAGTTGTTCTGGGTGGACGTAGCCTAAACTGGGTGAACCACATATATCTGTGTCTCTCTGGTTTTATGTGTTTTGTGTGCTTGTATTTTCCGCATATTTTATGTGTTGCATTGCTCTGTAATATTTAATTTTCTAACAACTGGTATTAGAGCTGAAGGTATATTTGGCTGATAAACTCGCAAGAAAGAAGGGTTCCTGGTTCGAGTGGGAGCAATGGCAAAAGATGGTAAGTTTAGGGTCAAGAAATTTAACAGCCAAAACTTCCCGTTGTGGAAGATGCAGACATTGGAAGATTATCTGTATCAGAAAGATCTGTACCTACCATTGAGTGAAAAAAACAAAGAATCCGGCGGCCATGACAGATGCAGAATGGAACATTCTCGATAGAAAGGCACTCAGAACAGTATAGTTGTGTCTTGCGGCATCAGTCACCTTCAATATTTCGAAGGAAACAACAATAGAGGGTTTGATGCAGACATTGGCGAAACTATATGAAAAACCCTTGGCCTCAAACAAGGTATTTCTTATGAAACGACTATTTAATATGAAGATGTCGGAAGGTGGATCTATTGCAGACCATTTAAATGAATTTAATACAGTTACCAGTCAGTTAATTTCTGTAGGGGTAAACTTTGATGATGAAGTTAGAGCTCTGTTATTCTTGTGCTCATTACCAGAAAGCTGGAATGGTTTAGTTATGGCCATTAGTAACTCTGTCTCTAGATCTAGTACTTTAAAGTTTGATGATGTTGTCTGTTCTATCCTTAGCGAGGAAATGTGACGGAAGAGCTCCGGTGAGACATTGGGTAATGCTTTGAGTGAAGAGTCTAGGGGAAGAAGAATGGAAAGAGGAAAGAGCTCGGGATATCACAGTAAATCAAGGAAAGGCAGATCCAAGTCCAGATCGGGGATAGTGTGCTGGAAATGCGGAAAGAAAGGACACCTAAAGAAATACTGTAGATCTCGGAAGGGAAAAGAAGGAGATGCACAACAAGAAAATAATCATGAAGCAAATGTGACAGGTGATGTGTTACAAGATTCTTTGATTCTTTCTTTCGAAAATGTTACTGATTCTTGGGTTGTAGATTCAAGGGCTTCATTCCATGCCACACCTGATAAGAAATATTTTCATGACTATGTTCAAGGAGATTTTGGACAAGTTCGTTTGGGTGATGATAAACTCTGTAAAATTGTTGGAATGGGTAAGGTTCTTGTAAAACAACAGAATGGAAACCAATGGCTATTAAAGGAGGTAAGGCATGTTCCAGATCTAAAGAAAAATCTGATTTCAACAGGGCAGTTAGGCGGTGAAGGTTGTGTTACAACTTTCACAGATAAATCTTGGAAGGTCACCAAAGGAGCCCTGGTAATAGCAAAAGGCGAAAAGGTTGGTACATTGTATTTATGCAATGGTATTTCTAACTCTGTTAATGCTTTAACTTCCAAAGGAGTAGATGCAGCATTATGGCATCATAGGCTCGGACATATGAGTGAGAAGGAGATGAAGATTCTTCACTCAAGAAATTTGTTGCCAGGTTTGAAGAATGTTGATTTGGATTTTTGTGAGAATTGCATTTATGGAAAACAAAAGAGAGTCAGATTTCTCAGAGTTGGGAAAGAAAAGAAGAGTGAAAAATTGGAGCTTGTGCATACAGATGTATGGCGACCTGCTCAGGTATCATCTCTCGGTGGCTCTCGCTATTATGTTACGTTTATTGATGATACAACTAGAAAAACTTGGATTTATTGTATTCAAAATAAATATGATGTATTTGATACTTTCAAGAAATGAAAAGCTTTGGTTGAGATTGAGACAGGAAAGAAGTTAAAGTGTCTCAGATCAGACAATGGAGGTGAATATTGCAGCAAAGAGTTTGATAGGTATTGTTCAGAGCATGGAATTCGTACAGAGAAGACAGTTCCAAGAACACCACAAGAAAATGGTGTGTCAGAAAGGATGAACAGAACTATCATGGAGCGCGTAAGGTGTATGAGATTGCATGCAGGATTGCCTTTACAATTTTGCGCAGATGCTATAGAAATTGTTGTTTATCTAATAAATAGATAGCCTTCAAGTTCCTTGGATGGTGGTATTCCAGAGGAAGCATGGACAGGTAAAAAGGTAAACTACTCTTTTTTTAAGCCATTTGGTTGTGAGGCCTTTGTCCATATTAATAAAGAAAATAGAACAAATATTGAGGCAAAATCAAAGAAATGTGCCTTTATTGGATATGGTGCTAATGATTTTGGTTATCGCTTATATGATTATGAAAATCACAAAATCATTAGGAGCATAGATGTAATATTCAATGAAAAGGTCTTGTATAAGAATCAGTTGCAGGAAAAGAAACAGGAAAAAGAAAGCAAGGAATACGTGGTTCTTTATGAGATAACTGAAAAAGTAAAGGTGCCTGAAAATGATAATAATCAACAACCACAGCAGCAGCAACCACCACAACAACAACATGCACCTCAAACACCTGAAAGTGGTGTTATAAGATCTACCAGGATAAGTAGACCCCCTGAACGATACTCTCCTTCATTATATTATTTATTGCTGACTGATTCTGGTGAACCTGAATGTTATGAAGAAGCAATGCAGGTTGAAAACAGGAAGAAGTGGGAGCTAGCCATGGAAGAAGAGATGGACTCCTTAATGCATAACCAGACTTGGGACTTAGTCAAGTTGCCTGCAGGTAAAACTACATTGCAGAATAAATGGGTTTACAGGCTGAAGGAAGAAGATGGAGGAAAACAGAGGTACAAAGCTAGACTTGTGGTGAATTGGTTTGCACAGAAGAAAGGTATTGATTTTGATGAAATATTTTCTCATGTTGTTAAGATGACTTCAATCAGAACTATCTTAAGTCTTGTAGTAGCGGAAGATTTACATCTTGAACAGTTAGATGTAAAGACAACATTTCTCCATGGAGATTTGGAGGAAGAGATATACATGCAGCAACCAGAAGGATATGAGGTCAAAGGGAAAAAAAAATTGGTGTGCAGGTTAAAGAAGAGCTTGTATGGCCTAAAACAGGCTCCAAGGTAGTGGTATCTAAAATTTGACAAGTTTATGTCTGAACAAGGTTATACTAGATGTCACTCTGATCATTGTTTTTATATAAAAAGGAAAAATGATGGCAGCTATATTATATTGTTATTGTATGTAGATGACATGCTTGTTGCAGGATCTAACATGCAGGAAATAAATGTGCTCAAAAGAAAATTGGAAAATTCATTTGCAATGAAGGATTTGGGAGCTGCAAAACAAATCCCTGGTATGAGGATAACTAGAGACAGGAAAAATCGCAAATTAACACTGTCTTAGAATGAGTACATAGAAAAGGTGTTGAAAATATTTAATATGCACAATGTAAAACCTGTTAGTACACCTTTTGCTAGCCATTTCAAACTTAGTAAGGAGATGTGCCCAAAGACCCAAGAAGATATGGATTATATGTCTAAAGTTCCATATGCATCAACAGTTGGAAGCTTAATGTATGCAATGGTCTGCACAAGGCCTGATATTGCACATGCAGTGGGAGTTGTAAGAAGGTACATGAATAATCCAGGAAAAGAACATTGGATGGCAGTAAAATGGATTCTCAGATATTTGAGAGGTACCACAAATCAAGCATTATGCTTTCGTGGTTCAAACATTGCTCTACAGGGATATGTTGATGCAGATATGGCAGGTGACAGAGATAACAGGAGGAGCACTACAGGATATGTATTTACTGTAGGTGGAATAGCTGTCAGTTAGGTTTCAAAAATCCAAAGTGTTGTTGCACTTTCAACAACAGAAGCAGAGTATGTTGCTGCTACAAAGGCTAGTAAAGAAATGATTTGGTTACAAAGGCTTATGGGTGAATTGGGTAAGAAGCATGATATGGGCATGTTATACAGTGATAGCCAAAGTGCCATTCATCTTGCAAAGAACTAAGCATTTCATTCCAGGACTAAACACATACATCTCAAGTACCGTTTCATACGGTCAGTATTGGAAGATGGAGAGTTCAAGCTAGAAAAGATACACACTAGCCAGAATCCTACAGATATGCTAAAAAAAGTTGTAACCAGGGAGAAACTGAAAATGTGCTCAGTTTCAATTGGTCTTCAAGGATGATGATGAAGCTGAGGAACAACCAGGTCCAAAGAGGAGTCACTTTCCAGCAAATGAAGTAGCGATGGAGTTTCTACCATCAGTCTCCAAGTGGGAGATTGTTGGGTGTGGAGCCTGATTTTCCTCCTGATTCAGAGACCCTTGTTTTAGCTGGATGTATACCCCAAGAAAATTGTACACCCTTGCATGCGCCACAGGGTCCGGGGGAGTTGACCCCCCCGGCTGGGGGGTCCAGGGGCTAGTGGTCCCCTGGCAGGGGTTTCAGGGGCAGCACCCCCAAAGCCAAAAATAGATGTAAAATTTCCTTGTAAAAGTATAGTAATTTCTAGTCAATCTGGGCTGTTCATTAGGCGGATGATATGACGGTAGAAGTTATGTTTAGTTTAGGGTTTTTTTTTTGCCCTAGAAGGCAACCCCTCGCTTTTATGAGGGTATTGTATTGCGGCTGTGTAATGCATGTGTATTCTCTGAGCAAGAAACAGATAGGGAGACTTTGAGAGAGAACAGAGGATACTACAACGGATCTACTGTAGGTTTTGTCTCTTCATTTTGCTGGATAATATAAAGGAAGGACTGGCTGTTTGGGGTGGACGTAGCCCAAACTGGGTGAACCACGTATATCTGTGTCTCTCTAGTTTTATGTGTTTTGTGTGCTTGTATTTTCCTCATATTTTATGTGTTTCATTGCTCTGTAATATTTAATTTTCTAATAGTTTTGGTGAGTTAGGCTCCTCCTTCTCATATTTATCTTCCTTCCCTTTGGCATATTTCCCTTCCTCTTGTGCTTTTTCCTCAACTTCTTGGGCCTCTTGCCCTTCCATGGGTGTATTTTCTCCCTCATCCAAGGCTTCTTTGTCTGATTCTGGGCCTACTGGAGTTTCCTGTAGAAAAATCTATTTTTCCTGTGGAAAACTCTCTCTTGCTTGTTTTCCCCTTTTTTCTATCTTTTGAGGGTTTGTGGGGGTTGGTAGATGTGTAGGGGATGCCAACCTTGTTGAATGTCTTCTTATGTAGGTCACAGGGGTCCTCACAAGTGAGGTGACCTCTTGAAACTTTCCTTCTTATATTCTTATTTCATCGTCCTTCTTGGGTGACTCCTCGATGGTAATAGGGCTTTTAGCTGGAGTTTTTGGTTTCCCTTGCCTCACCCTTTGGCTCTTCCTAGTCTTGAAATACATGGGTGTTTGTCTCTTCATTTTTTATTTCACTGGTGTGTTCAAAGTGGCTAGGGTAGCAGCCACTTCTTGATCTGTTATCTCTGTTGATATGTTGGTGTGTTGAGGAGAGGTATCAGTTCCTAACATTGGGTCTAATGTTTCCTTCTCCTCTGTCTTCTATTCCTTCTCCCCCTCAGTCTATTCCTTCTCTATTTCTAATATCATTGTGTTTTATGTTTCAACCTCCATCTCTTCTTCCTCTTCCTCATCTTCAGCCTCCTCTTCTTCTTCTTCTACCTCCCTCTCTCTAAGACTAGAGGCAGAGGTTTGTCCTGTTTGGGTGGCTACGAAGGCTTCCCTATCCATGTATATGAATGAGGAACAAGATATAGGAAGGTTTAATATTCTCAGAGAATTACTCACTATGAGTTTGATAAGGCCATGATGAGCCAAATGCTGGTATTTCCTTTCCCTCACCTTTTTGTTCATGTCTGTTATTGAGTTCAAGAGGAAATGAGGGATGCTCAATCTTTGTTCTAGAGGGAGTTCTCCTTGAAATCTAATTTCATTCAACAACATTAAAAGGTATCCATTGACTACACTAAGTCTACCTTCACAAGAAATGAATTTCATGATATCAAAGGCTACTTCATCCTAGGGGTATGGAAGGCTTTCTCTCCTCACTCCATTATTGTCGTCAATGAACTCTTCTCCTAGAAAACATAAGATTTTCTTGGCTACAGTGTCTGGAATCCTTTCTCTAATCCACTTAAATCCTAAAGCAAAAGTGGTGATTCTATTGATTAGTTTAGGTGAAAGTGTGATGGTTAGGCCCCTAACAACAGTGGTGGCTCTCTCCTCTGAGTGTGATTGCAGAACCACTGCAAAATCTCGAGCTATGTCCTCATCAAAACCCTTCAGAATCTTGAAGAAACCTAGCCATTGGTGTTTCTTGAAAATCTCCAATACTTGAGGATGCAAACTTATTGTTTTAATATTAGTGGGCTCCCTTCTATTAAATCCCCCTCACATTTTTATGGCTATGATAGGAAGGTGGTAATATGGTTTTTTTATTTTATTTGAGAGTTACTTGTGAAGAGGTCTTGTAGATTATGGTAGCAAAAAAATTCAGGTTTCACCATTTAATTCCCAAATTATAATTGACTGTGTGTAAATTTCATGGAGAAATTGCAATTTTAGAGGGTGGAAACCACTTACCTCTCTCCTATGGTGTTTTTTCATGGGAGATGGTGGCCTTAAGAAGTAATTTCACCCAAATGTGACTCTAATTTCTCTCCTTATCCCTGTTGATCTTCCTGTGTAGTTTATTGTAGCACTTCATTGTTTCCTGTAGCATGAGGGTGAATGCAAGCTCAGACTTAACCTTCAACGATGCTTTTCTCTCTGATGGCTCCTATAACTTCTTATGCTTCTATTTCTCTTGAAATTATCAAATAAGTGGGTATAATGAGCCAAATCTTACCTTTATGGTCTTTTTAACCAAATTTGGAGCAAGGTGTTGACTTGTACTTGGCACAGGTTTTTTTTTTTGGGATCGTTGGTCGCACCCCAGTTAATCATTGCCCCAGCCTCGTAATCACATCCTTGTCTTTGTTCACTCCCCCTTGACTAATTTGACTTGACCAGGTGGCATGTACACTTAAATTTGTCATTAATTTTAACTTTACGAAGGTGGCCAAGTTAATTGGCCACCTTTTTTCCTTTTAAGTCTCTAAACCTCGACATTAAACTATTTTGATCATTATGAGTGCATAGCGAGAGGTGAAGGGACATATCTAAGCCTACCTGGTGCTGGGGTGTTGTAGACATGATCTGGTGAAAGGAGATGGAGTTCTTTGTTGCAATCATGATATTTCTCTTACTGTGTTTTTATTTTTTTGTTTATTTTCTAAGTGAGCAGTTTCTTTTCTGAGTGATATGTTTGTTCTCTAAGTGAGAAACTTAACCTTTTATTTGTATTTTCTTCTTGAAGTTGGAGGTCCTCAGGTGCCTTTGTTGGTGTGTTCATCTTCCTGCAGTATGATGGAGGTCCTTTGAATCCATCTTCTTCAACTTATCTTCAGATTCTATCCTTGTTGTGCCATACACAAAATTGCTACAGGAAAATTTTCAACTTCCTGTAGCAACCTTCTTTCTGCTTCTTGAGGCTCTATATTTCTTAGGGATGAAATAGAATGGTTTATGGAGGATAGGGATGGAGTTATGGAATGATTGGAGTGATGGATAAGTAAGGGGAGAGGTCTCTGCCAAGGTATAAATGATTTATCTACTAGTGGTGCAACATAGGGTTTAGAGAGTGAATCCTTGTGCATGGAGTGAAGTGAGGGTTAGGAGTGGTAGGTATAGGAAAAAAATAAATTATCATGAAATTTTTGAAGTTTAGAAACCTTTGAGAGAGCTTATTTCCTCATAAATAATTTTATTGTAGCATTTATAGGGTTTCCTTTAGTGCTACAAGAATCCTATAGCTCCTAGACTTTCTTGTAGCAATTAGAGTCAGGGAAAAAAAATGGAATTTTCTGCCTATCTGTAAAGTGAAATGAATGAATGGGTGCATGTTGGAGTGGTTCATGGAGTGTGTAAGTAGAGGATAGGGAGAAGTGAGGAAAAACTTCTCCTCTGGATCCAAAAACCACCTTTGATCAATAACTTGCAAAAAAAAAACAAAAATGAGTGCATAGGTATCATCCTTCTCTCTTTATTTTTGTTTCTTTCATCTTTTCTTCCCCCCCTGCCCACATTTTTTGTTTTTGAAGGGAGGTGGGATACCTCCATAGATTTTTTCAACCCACAAACCTTCCTCGGGTGCCTCCAAGTGGTTTTCACCCAAGGATATTTTATTTTTTTGTTATTTTCCTTTTTTTTTGCTCCAGGATTGCCTCATGGAGGTTTTCAGCCTTGCATCTTTATTTTTCTTTTTTTCTCCTTTTTCTAGGAGGGGGAGGTGCTGGAAACTATGGACTCTCCAATGACATACACCTACCTATTTGTGGAGTTTATAAATTGATCCCTAGACAGGGGATTTTTGTAACCTTCGAGCATGTAACCATTGGCAAGCATGAGAATATTCTCCTCATCTATGGTCCTGATATGAACCGTGCCATTATAATAACAATTTTCCACTTTGTAAGGTCCCAGACATATTTTCATAATTTTTCCCTTGAAATCCTTGAACCTTGATTCATACAATGGCGACCAATATCCTTCTTGAAAGGTCTTATCCTTAATGTGCTTGTCATGTCATACCTTCATTTTCAGTTGAATTACTTCTGTGAGAAGGAGTGCTTGCATCGTGAAATCATCCAATCCATTTAATTGCAACAACCTTTATTTTTGGGCCTTTGATATAGCTAGGTCTAACTCAGCTGCCATCCTCAAGGTGTTGAGCTCAAACTCAATTGAAAGTAGAGTTTTCTTCCCATAGACAAAGTCAAAAGGAGTGAACCATGTTGTTGTTTTCCAAGTAGTGTTGTAGGCACAAGTAGCTTCTACCAATTTGTCCACCTAATATTTTATGTTGTTGCTCAAAACCTTGGTGAGGGTATTCTCCAAGACTCTGTTGGTCATTTCCACTTTTCCATTTTATTGAGGGTGGTAGGAAGTGGAAGTATTATAATTTATCTTGTTCTGCCTCAGAAGATTCTCAATGAGATGAGATGTGAATTTTCCCCCCTGATTAGTAACTACCTCTCTGGGGTATCCAAATTTTTAGAACACATTATTTCTCAAAAAGTTTCTACCTTATCCTTGGTTGCTACCCTTACAGCTTTTGTTTCATCCCACTTTGTCAGGTAGTAAGTACAGACTATGACATACTTTTCCTGGCCAAATGGAGGATCAATGGGTTCATCAGAATTTCATGCCCCACTTTTGAAATGAATCTAGAGCCACCTGAGGGTGCAAATGAATACCATCCTTCTATGTAGGTTTCCCCATCCTTTGGCACTAGTCACACCTGCTAGTGTATCTTCTGGCATCCCAGTGAAGGGTAGGCCAATAGTAACCTACTTGTAAAGATTTGAAGGTTGTCCCTTTTGCAGCAAAGTAGCCCCCTCGAGGCCCATCATGACATGTAGAGAGGATGTCAAAAAATTCTTCCTCCCTCACACATCTCGTGAGAATTTGGTTAGGGCCTAGCTTGAAGAGATTTTCGCCGATCCAGCTGAAAGGGGTGCTTTTTCTGATGATCTTGCTCTTCTCCTTGGAAGGAGGGTACTTTTAAACAACCAAGTAGTTAGCTATGTCATCAAACCATGGAGAGAGTGTTGAGATAGAAAAGAGGTTTTCATTTGTGAGCTAGTCATCCACCATTCCTTCTACATTTGCAGGTATAGCTAACCTGGATAAAAAATCTGCAACAACATTCTCCTTTCTATGTTTATCGAAAATGGTTATGTAAAATTGTTGTAATAGTAAAAACCATATAATTATTCTAGCACTAACATCAGGCTTTTTTGATTAAATATTTGATGGTTGCATGGTCAGTGTGTACAAAGGTCTAATAACCAGTGATATAATGTCTAAATTTGTTTAAAGCATGGACAATGGCTAACATTTCATTCTTTGTGATAATATAATTGAGTTTGGCCTTGGACAAGTTCTTACTAATGAAATAGATTACATGAGGTAATTTTTCTTCTAATTACCCCAAGGCTACCCCCACAGCTTTTTCTGATGCATCTGTGTGGATTTGGAAAGGCATAGTCCAATTTGGACCTTGGAGAATGGGGGCAGTAGTTAAATTTTCCCTAATGAGCTCAAAATATTCTTAACAGACACTAGAATATGTAAACTCAGAGTCTTTGGCCAACAAACCACATAGTAGAGAAGCCAAATTATGAGATATTTGATAAACCTTCTATAGTAGCCAACTAAACCTAAGAAACTCTTGACATCTCTCTTCTTTTGAGGAGCAGGTACCCTTTTGATGATGGCGATTTTGTTCGGTTCCACTTGTATTCCTGCTTGGGAGATTGAGTGGCCCAATACTACTCCTCATATTTTCAAGAATTCACACTTTTATGTGCTCAGGGAGAGATGCATCTCAATGCAATTTCTCAGCACTTTTACCAAATTGGAGAGAGATTCTTGGAATTCATCCCCATAGGGTGTGAAGTCATCCATGTGGATTTCAACCGATTCATGGACTAGCTCAGAGAAAATTCTCACGACAGCTCTTTGGAAGGTAGTTGGGGCATTGAACAACCCAAAGGGTAGGACTTTGTAAGCGAAGGTGCCCCAAGGACATGTGAAAGTAGTCTTTTCCTGGTCTTCCAGGCTAATTTGGATTTTGTTATACCCACTAAACCCATCTAAGAAAGAAAATAACTTCTTTCCTGTAAGGCCATCTAGGATTTTATCTATAAAGGGAAAAGGAAAATGGTCCTTCTTGGTGGCTTTGTTGAGTTCCTAATAATCAACATAGATTCACCATTTTCCACTCTTCTTCGGGACTAGCACAAGAAGAGATACCCATTCACTGTCTGATATAGGATAAAGGAAACCTACATCCAAAAATTTCTGCATTTCTTCCTTGACTATGTACTTTAGAGCTGGGTTCATCTGCCTTTGGGGTTGGCGCACAAGATTGCATACTTATTTAGTGTAAATATGATGTTTTCACACCGAGGGATGCACCCATTTGATTTCCTTTTAGTCCCAAGAAAATGCATTTAGGTTTTCTTTCAAAAGTTGGCATAACTACTCTTCTTCTCTATCTGAGAGGTTTGAGTTAATTTTTAGAGATTTGGATGGGCCAAATTCCACAGCCTTGGTGACTTTAGAGGTTGAATCAACTAAGTGTAGTTACATCCATGTGTGGATTTTAGATTCTTTGGCTAGGTTTTCAAGCAGACTATCAGTGGGGACTAGTTCTAAATGATTTGGTTGATGAATTCATCTTCATCAAGCTTCCCCCCTCTAAGAACAGTATCTATGGTACAAATGGGATAGTGTTGGAGCGGGGTCCCATCGGGTACACTTTTTGGTATCTTTTTGTATAAGTTTTGTATATGCGCGTTGCGCAAATAGGTCAAGGGGCTTTGGGGTAGGTAAAAGTCCCTCTTTTGATGTAAAAGGGTTTTAAGGGCAAATTGTGGGCCTCAAACCATGGTTTGAGACCATAGTATATGCGCGCTATATTGGATATAAATAGATATATCAAGTCTAATGAAGTATTCAACAATTACGCATGTTATGATCTAAATGTTTATGCGTCTGCGATACTTTTGTAAGAGTTTCGGTCTAGGTTGGGTAGAAAGGCTCATGTTGGCTATGTGCATGGAGACCTAGTCCTGCCTGTGTGCGGACTCCGCTAGCTTTGTGCATGGAAGGGTAAAGTGTAAGGGGAAGTATGATGTACTGAATTGCTCTGAATTAATACAAGGATTGATTTTGGCAAAAACATTGTGTCAACTATCTGAGTTATCTGTTTACTTTTATGTATTAAGTTCGCTTTACTTCTGTTATGCTTACATGTATCTGCACGAATACATCTGTTATTTATGCATGAAGTTATATTGATGGTTGATGAATCTGCTTAAGTGATTACACATTATATAGATCTAGAACTCGTTATGTTATGATATATCTGCGACGAAGTGATCTATGATTCTGTCTATAATCTAACAAGTATTATTCTATAATTGTGCATATCTGTTAAGATATGTATAAGTCTGCAGTCAATCTGTTTAAGGCCACTACATTATTTTCTTCCGTAGGGTGCGGAAACCTGGTTCCATCAGCCCCCCCATACTACTTCGGGTGAGACTTTGATATGCGCAAGCAGGTCATTTCCGAAAGTGCCAGTAGTTGGAGGGTTTTTTGGTTGCATGATAACTATGAACTTAGGTCAGGACCCCTCAACCCAACAAATGGTTCTTTTTCCGGGATCAGGATCATTTTGAGAGATATTTGATGTTGTGTCACCCTTCATGAAACAAATTGAAAGATTGGTCGGATAGAAATATCCTTTAATTCACACTCCAAGAGAATCTAAGTACTAAGCTATCTGATGAAAAGTGGGTACAAAAATACATCTATACAGAATTTCACAAGATATTATTTTTCTCCTTTGCAACTGAGTTGTAAGAGTGGTTATCGCGATTGACTAAATTCAATACCTGCGTGAAGGATGACACAGTCACTGAGTGGAATCCTGAATTGATTCAACAATTAGAAAATATATACAATAAGATCACTTGCATAGTAGATCATTGGATCGACCACCTCTTGGGAGGATTTGTGAAAGAATTTTCCATTGACCAATTTGTGTCATATTCTGAAGTAGAGAGAATATTTTTCAAAGGTCCTTGAGGTAAGTTGATGCGTTCTTTGAAGTTTTTGTTGAAGATGCTATTATGTGAAAAAGGCTCTATGTGTCAACATATTGCTTGAATGTCGCGAAAAGGCCTGACTACGGGCGATGGAAAACTTTACCACGAAGATACACAAATTTTTATTTATAGCCCTCTGAAGCATAGATCTGGTAGTGAAGGTGAACCAAAAATTAGTAGCTCTAGTGACTCTAAAGAATAAGTTTCATCAAACCATAACAATCAGAGAACCTTGATCATTTTTCCAACCCCATTAACTCTACTTCTACACTTATCTCACAAAGCACCCACTCCACTATGAAATCCATCTCCACCACCACCTCCACCTCACCCAAGTGTAGATATGGCCACGTAAATGAAGCTACCTAATTTTAGAGGTATTGGAAATGAAAATACTGAGCACTTTTGGTTCCTGACTGAGGCTGTATGGTAGGCTTAGCAGGTTAATAATGATGCTATTAAGAAAGTGTAGTTAGCCACTACTTTCTAGGATCACGCATTATCTTGGTATATCAAATATGTTCAATCAAACCCTAATGCCACCTAGGACCAAATAAAATATTCCCTAAAAGAACAGTTCAGGAAGCCTAAGTCATATGCGCAGTTGGTTACATAAATGAAAGAGATTCATCATGAGGTTAATGAATCTGTGTGGGAGGAAGATTAGAGGCTGAAGCACAATATCAGAGATGGTGGATTTGTCATTTATGATACTCAACATAAGGAATGGTTTATTGCTATGTTTCTCCCACATCTGCGCCAAATATTGGGTCATCCAAATATTGCCATGGAGGCTGAGGCTGTGGAAGTTGTAATAAAACTAGAAGCTACCCCAACACCTGTTGCGCTTGGAACTCAACATATTCAGAATCAGTTGGAAGCCATGCATTTGGAGATTCAGAGTCTGTGCAAAGACAAGGGCAAGGAAGTATGCGCAGAGGTCAGGTGCATAAAATGTAAAGTTGTTGGGAACAATAAGGATCAATGTCCTATCTTCAATAATTATCTGAATGTCAGAGGTCCTAGTCCATTTGAGAGTATGGTATGGTTCACAATCTGTCAAGTTTCCATATTACATGACACAAATTTCTTCCCAAGGGTCGGAAAGTATTAGCCTGAGCTGAAGCAACTATTCTGTAGATTTTGTTCGTCCCTAGAACATGATGGTCAACACTGCTGCACGTATGATATGACGTTAGAAAAAGATAAAATATATATAATGTAGGCTCAACCTACCTCACCATCATGCCCCTCTAGGCATGGTGGATTCTAAGGAAACCAAGGAGGACAAGGAGGTGGATCAGCTGGTTGAGGAAGAGGACAAGTTATTTTCTACAACTACGGAGATGTTGCTCACTATGCACGTGACTGCCCAAATCCAGCGTGACAATCATGCATGTATTGTATATAGTTTGAACATGTGATAGAATATTTCCCTATTTTGATTGCTAAAATGCAGGAGAAAAATATTCAGAATCCAACACGGAAACCCGTGAAGAAGATACTAGCATGAATGTGGTTAGTAGGAGCGGTGTAGCTACTAATGAAGATAAGGGAAAGCAACTAGCTACTGACCTGTGGGTCCGTAAGGCACTTAAGAACAAAGAGGGATTTGATCTACAACACGCAAAGGAGACTTTTATTGAAGCGTGGCAAGAATTTGTAGAAGGAAGTGCATCAACATCAGGTAGACCAATGAAGGAAGCAGGAAGAGATGAAGAGATAAAATTATTTCTACAAGCGTGCATTAAGTTACTCCACAACAAAAAGCCAGTAGAAAACCTTCAGGCTAGGATAGATAATTGTGTAGAGATGGAACAATCGATGATAGAACATTGATCTATCAACAAAATATATAAGAATAAGAAGATAACGCATAGAGATATGTCTATGACAGCGCAAATCGGTGCTTATGAGATGAACCAGGTTATTCTAGATCTAGGATCAGATGTCAATGCTCTACCTAAGAAAACATGGCAGCACATGGGAGAACCCAAGTTGGAGTGGTCTACCATTCAAATGTGCATGGAAAATCAACAGAATATCATTCCATTAGGGAGGTTGTCACAATTTATAATCAGTATCGAGGGGGTTAAGGTGATGGAATACTTTTAAGTTATACAAATTGTAGATGATACTGATCCTTATCCTGTGCTGCTAGGGTTGGATTGGGATATTGATGTGGATGGTGTCATGAACCTAAAGAAAATAAGAATGGACTTTGAAATCAGTGGAGTTAGATTCATCATTCCTCTAGACCCCCCAGAAGAAAAAAGATACATAGAGCCTATGTCCATTGATGATGATATTGATCAGATCTATAAGCTGACTTTGAGTGAGGAATATTGGACTAAAAAAACAATAGATGGAAATCTTAATTGGGAGAAGGATAGCTATTATTTCTTAGATTCTGATGAGGAATTCGAAAACAAGTAGAACCAGTTGCATGAATTATCTTCACTACATTGTAATCGTGTGACCAAATCCCTTCGATGTATAACATATGAGGTACGTTAATTACCACATTATGATGGTTTAACTGATATTAACATGTTTTTAGGAGAGATTGAAATAATTGTACCATAAGGGTATATATTCCATTCTTTGGATCTCGAATTTTTCACTATTCCAGCAAGATGGTGAGAAAGTCATAAAGAAGGAATGGGAAACTAGGAGGAATGTGCGCGCATGATGAGGTTACGCTTTGAGTTTCCAACCATTAGAATGGAAGAAGTATACTATGGAAAGGATGATCCAGTTAGACATTTGGCAAGATGGAATCAGGTATGGGGCATAGAACCAAGACTTGAATGGGTCCACATGTTTATTCACACATTGGGGAAGGTACTTACTGATTGGTCTCTAGAGATGGAGCTGCACAAGGAACTAGTGAATGGTATGCGATGAAGGAGAGTTTTATCCTAACATTCAAATTTGAGAGTGGATTTGATAAGATTGTCAAAGCTTTGCACAATATTCAAGAAGTCATATTTGATACAAAAAAGCTTGTAATTGAGTGTGCTCCACCAGCATGGGATGCACACATGAAGGATATTGTGAATTGCAGAAATATGACGGTTGAAGAGAGTGAAGAAAACCCAAGGAATATCATGATTCTAGAATATGAGGGACAACACACAGTGGCTAGGCCCACGATTACTTCAGTATATGTGACAAAACCCCTAAAGATCCGATCGATAAATATTGGATCTGAAGAGAAACCTATGTTAGAAAATATTGGAGACTACGAGGATGATGAAATAGTAGGAAAAGTTGCACAATTGCTAACATAATATAAGTACTTGTTCCCTCAAAGTTTTCAAAGCTGAAAGGAATAATTCAGGAACTTTGAGTTATAAATATCACTTTGAAACCTGATGCGCGCCCGGTAAAGCAGCGCCCATACAGGCTGAATCCGAGATATAAGAATAAGGTAAAGGAAGAGTTGGATAATATGGTTGTTTCAGGCATCATAGAACAAGTAGAAGAGTCTAATTGGGCAAGTCCAATGGTAGTGCAAGAAAAGAAGACCAAGGGAGAAATAAGAATTTGTGTAATGATCCTTTCCCAACTCCATTCTCTAATGAAATCCTGGATAATGTTGAGGGACAAGAAGCTTATTCATTCACAGATGGGTTTTCAGGGTATCATCAAATACGGATTGCGCTAGAAGATCACAGTAAGAACACCTTTGCATGTTATGAAACCAGCTCCCAAAATAGAAGAAAAGAGATATCAACGCCTTATAAATCAACCACTTCGAGGGGGAAACCTCCTTTATATTACATAAATGAAAAATTCTTGAATGATACAAATGAAAAAACCTCCTTTCTATATATAAGAGTCCATGGGGTCATAATATAATCCTAGCTGACCTAAAAATAATAATGTAAGGGAACAACAATAATAATAGTGTCTTTTTATGGGGCACACAATAATAACAATATGGGGGCTACAGGGTACAACAATAACAAAAGGGGGGCTACATTAACAACAATAAGGGACTATACTAGTAATATAGGGATCTAATATGCCCCTCTCCTTCAAAAATGTTATTTCCTCAACGCTTGAGTAGCTCTGGATGATTCTGTATAAAATTCTAATCCTCCCATGTGGAATCTTCAATGGGTAAGTTCTTCCACTTGATGAGATACTGTGAAATTAATCGATTTTGTAGTTGTCAAGTTCTGGTTTCCATGACTACTTCAGGTTCCAATATGATTTTTCCTTCCTCATCAAGTTTTGGAAATATTGTTTGAACTAGAAGTTTGTGACCTATAACCTTCTTTAAGAATGAAACATGGAAAACTGGGTGCACTCGAGATGAACCAGGAAGCTCCAATTTGTATACCATAGTACCAATATTTTTCAATACCTTGTAAGGACCATATTACTTTGGCGATAATTTATTATACTTCTTAGCTTGCTTGAGGGAAATTTGTTTGTATGGTTGTAGCCATAAGAATACCTAGTCTCCTACATCAAAACTTCTCTCGTTGCGATGTCGATATGCCTGTTGTTTCATTCGATTTTGTGCCAAATTTAAGTTATATTTTAAGAGTTGGAGAACTTGTTGTTGATGCTCGATGTGATCTTCCAATGCTTGAACCTTAGAATTTAACTTAAAGATGATGTGATGGATGGTGGTTGATATCCATAAAGTGCCATAAATGGGGTCATTTTTGCTGCAGTATGGAAGGAAGTGTTATACCACCATTCAGCCAAAGGTAACCACTTGACCCATTGTGTTTATTTATCAGATACAAAACAACGAAGATATCCTTGAAAACATTTTTTCACTATCTCAGTTTGCCCATCGGATTGAGCATGATAAGATGACCTATGAGCTAGTTGAGTACCCAAACATGAAAATAATTCCATTCAAAAATTTCCAGTAAAAATGGTATCTCTGTCACTTACAATAATCTTTGGATTTCCATGTAGCTTTTTAATTTTTTCAATAAATGCAGTAGCAACTGTACTTTCTTTAAATGGATGAGATAACGCACAAAAGTGTGCATACTTGGTAAGTCTATCATCTACCACCATGATGACACTCTTTCCTTCAGACTTAGGTAAACCTGTGATAAAATCCATTGAAACCTCCTCCCAACGTTGACTTGGAATTGATAAAGGTTGTAGAAGACCTGGGGTCTTAATTGTCTCAACTTTATTTTTCTATCAAACCAAACACTCTGCCACAAAATTTTGAATATCAGATTTAAGGCCATCCCAAAAAAATTATTTCTTCACCCTGTGCTAATTTTTTAAAAATCTCGTGTCCTCCTAAGGGATAGGTGTGCAGTTCCAAAAGAATCTTTTGTTTTAGTTGGGAATTCTTACAAAGATATAAGTGATATTTGTACCATAAGGAATCATTTTTCCAACCAAATGTATTAGATGTACTAGGATCTTGCTGCAACTTTTGAATGAGTTTCCACACTTCTTCATCATTCTTCCATTCATCCCTTGCTTCGGTTATCCAATCTGGTTGGATAATATAAATGGCACAAAGCAATGCTTCCACCTCTTCATCCTTTCTTGAGAGTGCATCTACAACAACATTTAGCTTCCCTTTTTTGTATATGATTTCAAAGTTATAACCCAACATATTTGTGACCCATTTTTTCTACTCCTGTGAATATAGTATTTGTTCCAAAAATTATTTAAGACTATCATGATCATTTTTTACCTTGAAGTGTCTTCCCATTAGGTAAGGTCGCCATTTCTTTAGTGCATGTATTATTGCGAACATTTCCTTCTCATAAATAGCTTTTTGTAAATACTTTCCTTTGATTGGAGGACTTTCAAAAGCAATGGGTCTTTGTTCCACAATAAAGGTTTTTGTGAATTCTAGCATAGCTAAGACCGGTGATAGGCAAATTTCCTCTTTAAGATGTTAAAAGGCCTTGGTTTATTCAGGAATCCATGAAAATGCATCTTTCTTCAATAATTTTGTTAGAGGTGCTACTATTCTCCCATAATTCTTAACAAACTTGCGATAATACCTTGTTAACTCGAGAAATCCTCGCAACTGCTTTATGGTTGTGGGGAATTTCCATTCCTTAATTGCTTTAATTTTTTTAGGGTCTACCTTAACACCCTCATGAGATAAAATATGACCCAGATATTCCACCTCTTGTACTCCAAAGAAACATTTGGAGGTTTTTTCATATAATTGTTTCTCCTTCACTAGTTTGAGCACCCTGTCAACATGTTGAACATGATCCTTCCAAGCCCTGCTGTAGATTAGTATATCATTAAAAAATACTAACACAAATTTCATAAGGAAGGGTTTGAAAATGAAATTCATCAACCCTTGAAATGTAGACGGTGCTTTAGTAAGGCCAAAAGGCATGACCAAAAATTCATAATGAACCTCATGAGTTCGAAATGTTGTTTTCATAATATCTGCAGTCTTCATTCTAATTTGATGATATCCTGAACAAAGATCCAACTTGGTAAAATAAATTGCTCCATGTAATTCATCCAATAATTCATCAATCATAGGAATGGAAAATTTATCTTTAATAGTGAGCTTATTGAGCTCCCTATAATATGAACACATGCGCCATGATCCATCCTTCTTATGTACCAGTAATACTAGAGCAGAGAAAGAACTTAGACTAGGTTTAATTATACCAGCCTCTAACATTTATGCAATCATACGTTCAATTTCGCTCTTTTATACATCAGAATATCTGTAAGGCTTGATGTTTGGAGGAACACTTCCTGGAATAAAATGAATAACATGATCATGATCACAAATAGGTGGAATTCCTTTGGGAGTTTCAAACACCTTGGAATGATTGTCCAATACTTTTTGGAGATATGGAGAAATAGATGATTTTTATGTTGGAACTTCTAGTGAGCATAATTGTGCAATTACACCTCGTTTTTATTTCTTCAGAAGTTTTTTCATGATATTAGATATTATTATCTTTCCCGACTTCCCTCCAATACCCAGTAATTCAACTTCCTTTCTTTCCAAAAAAAAATTCAAGAAAAGTTCTTGAAAATTAAAAGCTACCATCCCCAAAGATTGTAACCATTGTACTCCTAGTACAAAAACAACACCTCCCATTGGAATGGAAGAATTGGACTATTCAATACATATCCCCCCATGGATAGCTTAATATTATGGCATTTTCCAAAGAAATTTATAGTTCCTCCATTTGCAACCATCACTTGACACTCTAGTGCTGGATATAGGAAACAATTCAATTCCTTGGCTACCTTACAATGAATAAAATTATAGGTACTACCCGAATCAATCAACAATATTACCTTTCTCTTCTTGACATGTACTTCTATCTTCAGAGTTTGAGGAGTGGTAATTCCTGCCAATGCATTACAAGATATGGTCAAACTCATTTATTCTTTCTCTAGGGTTGGTTCCTGGTGTATATCCTCTTCTTTTGAAGTTTCTTTTTCATTTTATTACTCCTCTTCACAATCTATGTAAAATAATTTATTTTTAGCACACTTATGACCTTTAGTGTATTTTCTATCACAACTGTAGCAAAGCCCGTTTTCTCTTTTTTCTTCCAATTGTTGTGGTGTCAAACTTGTAGGTTTTGGAATTCTAGGAGTAGCAACACTTCCATAATTATAGATGTGAGTGGTAGGTTTCCTTGTCGCCATAATTTTACATTCAATTTTTCTTGCCAATCTGAATGCCTTCTCCAATGAATCAGGTTCCCAAAGGTGAATCTCATGCTGGATTTTATCCTTTAAAGTCCCAATGAAGACATCAATCCTTTGTTCCTCTGGAATACCATCTACCCTTATATTCAATTTTTGGAAGTCCTCAATGTGCTCCACCACTAAAACCTTTTGTTTTAGATTTATCAATTGGCTAAAGAAGGTGTTTATCTTTGTACCCTCATAATGTGCTATCATTTCCTCTATAAAAATTGACCAAGTGACAATTTTTTTAGGGAGAAAATCCATCGATACCATACAAATGTATTTTTTTCTAAATATAAAGTTGCAATGTGTACCTTTTGTGTGCTTTTCATATTGTTGAGATCAAAATATTTCTCTATCTATAGTATCCATGTTACAGGATCCTTGCCATCAAATTTCCTCATATTGATATTTGGAATATGGTGGGTCTTCAATCCAATACTAGAGTTTATGAAATCACAATTAAAATTTATTTTTTTCTCATCGTGAGTTTCCTCTACTATATTTTCACCATTAGGAATCATTTCTTGTATCAACTTTGTCAAACCTTCTGTCAAAGCTTCCATGTTTGCTTTTAGATCATTCTTCATGTCTTCCATCATGTCTTTCATTTTTTTGTCGATGTAATCCATCTTAGGTTCCATGCCATTATTCAAACCATCCATATTTTCTTCCATGCCTTTCTTCAAACCATCCATCTTAGCTTCCATGCCTTTCTTCAAAACTTCCATTTCATTTTTTGTTGCTCTTTGCGGGAGCAAAATGTGGTGCACTTGCTCTTGTAATTTTGATATTTCATGTTCCACTTCTTCCTCTTCATGAGTCATAGTAGAGCATTCTGAAGGCTTAATGGGCGTAGAATTATTTTAGAGGGCATTTTATAACCCAATACTAATATCTATGTTTCAATATGCCCTTGGAATCACTTCAAACTGTTTTTTCAAAAAATACTTATGCAATTTGAAAAACAAATACACACCTTTTTCTTTCTTTTGAGGAGCTCGATATTGAAACTAATGTATCTATGTAATTTCGGATCCATAAGATTTAATATTTGGTTTTGTAATATCCCTTTGAGTCTTATTTCCAATGCCACAAGTCTAACCTGATTTGGATTCTTCAAGGCAAGGTTATGCCCATTCTCCCAAAATGACCTAATTATGGACTAGTTCAGTAGAGCGAACTTGTACGACATGCCACGTGTCATTATTTCCTCCTTCCACTATGAAATTGATACAGATAAATGTACAGTCTATTTAATTTCTTCCACCTTTTACAGAATTCCAATCCAATGCTTAGAGAGAGAGTTATGACGATTTTCCAAATGTCACCTATTTGAGATGAAATTCAAGAGCCTGCAAAAACCTGAAATACCACAGATCATAAATGTACCAAAATATGAAATTTTTACACGAACTTCCTCAGGAGTTTTCGCAAATGGATTTTAATTTAACCTCTGAACCTTCGTAGAAAAAAATTTATAGAGAGAATACCACGATGACCTGTTTGAGGCAGCGAAACCCTAGAATCCAAAGCTCTGATACCAGATATTATGAAACCAGCTCCCAAAATAGAAGAAAATAGAGATCAACACCTTATAAATCAGCCACTTCGAGGGGGAAACCTCCTTTACATTAAATAAATGAAAAATTATTGTATGATACAAATGAAAAAACCTCCTTTCTTTATATAGGATTCCATGAGGTCATAATATAATCCTAGCCGACCTAACAATAATAATGTAAGGGCACAACAATAATAATAGTGGCCTTTTATGGGGCACAATTATAAAAGTATGGGAACTATAGGGGTACAAAAATAACAATAAGGGGGCTACACTAACAACAATAAGGGACTACACTAGTAATATACGGATCTAACATTGCAATGGGGACCTGTCCAATATACATTCATGCCCTTTGGCTTGAAGAATGCACCTACCATCTTCTCTTGCGTAGTAATAGTTGATTTCAAATAATTTATCCACAATTTCTTGGAGGTATACTTTGATGATTGGACTATGTTTGGGCTGTTGAAGAAGCATGTTTCAAATCTGTGCTTAATGTTGGACACATGTAGAAAATACCGGATCTCAATGAATTTTCATAAATGTATATTTTGTGTGCCATTAGGGATACTACTGGGACACATTGTTTTCCAGAAAGGATTGATGGTAGATCCAGCAAAGATCACAGTAATAGTTAATCTAGAGATACTTGAGAATGTCAAGAAATTGCGCTCAATATTGGGGCACATTGGGTATTACCAGAAGTTCATTTAGGGTTATGCGCTGATAACTGCACCCATGGAGAAGTTACTGAAGAAGGATGTGACATTTTGTTGGCGTTAGCTTGAGGGGTCCTGACCCAGGTTTGGAGTTTCGGTTAACGAACAAAACCCTCTTACTACTGGCCCTTTCAACAGTGACCTACTTGCGTGGGTCAAAGTCTCACCCAAAGCAGTGTGCGGGGGTGTTGGAACCAGGTTTCCACACCCTAAGAAAAATTAAATGATGTGGGTGTAATATTCCAAATTTTTCACAAAATAATTGGAATATTATAGTTCTTAATAAACTTATTTAATTAAGAAAATAAAAGGGTAGAGGGACCCATAATACTCAAAGATGAATAAGATCCACTTTTTGATGTCTGAATGTGGATTAATTAAACATATATCTACATAATGGAGTAGTGGAGCAGCTACTAATGTGAAAGGAGTGGAGATCATGTCTCATTAATGAGATAGATCATAGAGGTTGAAGCAGTCAATTGAGATCATGGAGGGACTCTAATGTATGATCATAGAGCATTCATAATGAAGTGATGGAGAAAGTAGTGCATTTAATGCACACATGATAGAGAGGGTGTACATTGCATGTAGACATGATGGAGGACTTGGAGAGACAATGCAGTCAAACATGGAGGCTTATGTCCACATGCACAACGTAGTTTAGAGGTGGTTTAGGGCTTGGGAAGGCTCACTTTTTATATAATGGAGATGAAGGAAACATTGGAGGCAGGTTTTATTTTATGATTTTATGATCCGTTTAGGTATGGATTTGTCTTTTGACATTCGATGTACTCTTATGTTGTTTAGCTAAGTCTACAGTGCTATTTAGCACAGGGTGTTCCCAAGCGGGAATCCCACCCTTACCCACAGGGGACTTCGAGTGCCTACTCTGGGAAGGTATTCTGAGCTACTATTCATCTACAGGCATTGGTGCCACATTTTTTCTACTCTCTACAGAACATCTACATTCAGAAATTATGCATTTCTAAATATCAGTTTGAGAGGAGAAGGTTGTCTTCAGTATTCTAGTTGGAGAACCTATGAAGGATTATTCCTGTCACCTTGGGCTTCAAGATCACGATCCCAGGGCCTTATTTCAGATTTTTCATCAGGCCAAATATTATTGACCTCCTATTAGCAGTAGTCCCATCAAGGATTGCGTAGTCCATCTTTGTAGATCCGGAGGAGGAAGGAAGTTTCTAGCATTTCAGCTAGGAATCCTATGTGGGATCATCCCCTCACCTTGTCATCACTATTTCCATTAGCCTGGAGCTTATTGTAGCATATTTTAGTAGTCATTGAGTCTCTCCCTCTTGTACAATGCATTTTTTCCAGCAGCTGCATCTTCAATTACTACATTTTGAGGAGGAAGAAGAGAGAAGATCTGAAGCTTTTAGCTTGGAGATCTGAAGGAGGGATCAACCCTCAAAGCTTAGATTTGGTTTTATAGCATATTGAAGCCATCATATTATCAGCTCTAGCTCAGTTATGCAGACCCAACAGTTGTAGATTGAAACCCTAAGAGGGTAATTTTCATAGAATCATCGATCTGGGAAATCCTTTTTGGGTTATGTTGGGTTTCCATCATAGTGCCTAGATCCGAAATCTTGGCATCATCAGAGCTCCTGAGCTCCATATATCTGAATTTTCATTTTAGCTAGTAGTCGTATGTTCGTCATCTGTTGAAGGTACAATGCAGTATTTTCTTCCAGCATTTCTCTAGTTATGCAGTGTTTTTTCTAGCATGATTTCAAGGTTAGTATATGCCATCTCTTTGTCTAGAGTACCTCTATTTTTACACTGTTGTAATTGTAATCCATCTCCTATGAATAAAATGGCTGAGCTATTCAATCTATATCTTTGTTGATCATAAACTGACATTTACATTTTCTGTGTTTCAAATATTGTGTCTATGTATCAATGCATTATTCCATTTTGGGATATTACAGTGGTATCAGAGCATGATCTTTGGCTCAGGTTGTGGACATTATTGAAAACATATGAAAAGAATTGTTTTTGAATCTTTCTTGAGAACTATGAAGGATCTCTCCAAGGAGATCAGTGAAATGAAGAAAGAAAGGAAAATGGAAACCTGAAGAAGGTTTCAGGATGAAGAAGGTCCTAGTACTTATTATCAGCAACAAAGAAGACCAGAGAATCATAGATCTCCTCATAGATCTACTATGCCCAGTTTATTTGAAGAAGGTGAATGATATAGAAATGAAGAAAGAAGAGAAACTGAGACTCATGAGACTCTTAGCCTATATCTTGATGAGTACAAAGCACAATCTATAGCATTCAAGGAGAATCTAACTCTCCAACAATTCTTCAAACTCAAAGAAGAAAGAAGATCCTATAGGAGCAATAGAAGAAAGAGGCACAATAGATTCTATTTGCCTACATTTGATGGATCTTCCTCAAGAATTGTTAAGGCTTGGAGGAAAGAGTTAGATGCATTTTTTAGGCTACATACTGTAGCTAAAAAAGAGGTTGTTCATATTGCAGCACTTCATCTTCTAGGTGAAGCCAATGTTTGGTGGTTTGGTCACATGGAGCATGCAAAGGTGGCTAAGCATTTAGATTTATTTCACAAGTTGAGGAAGAATTTTGATGTGAGAAAACCAGAGATACTTCACAAAGAGACATTTCTTGAGAAGTCAAAGGAGGATGCCATTCTTGTCACACTGGACAAGGAGTCACTACATTCACCACCAGCTACAGAAGTACTTGTATCTGGAGGAGAGACACTTGCATATTTGCAAGATACTCTTAATCTCTTGACACATAGAGTCCCATGCATGAATTAGGAGATGCAGGAGGAAGAGGAGTTAGATTCCTATGCTGGTACATTGATAGAAGAGCAACCATCACTCTTACCAGAAGTTGGAGAGATAATTGCACTAGAAGAGGAAAATCTTGTGATATTGAAAGATGTTTTTGGGTATCAGTTGATCCAAGGTATGAATCCACTTTTATCTCATATTGTTTCAGTACCTCTTATTGAAACCTATGGGGACATGCCATCAGGGCTAATGCATAACCAAGGGTTAGAACAACATGATGATTTGGAGAAACATCATATCATTGTGCATAGGACCATTGATCTAATCAAGGAGGAGATGAAAAGATATCCCAGTTCATCATTGATGAGCTACATTAAACCCTTTGAGTTGAAGTGTAGAGTTTCAGAAGATGGGATGAGTATGATCCTATGTACAATGGCTGGATATGAATTCAGCATTGTGCCTTGCTTTGAGAAAGCACATGTTTTACCTTGTAGATCTACAATGCTGTTAATGAGAAGCAGTGAGAAGAAGAGGACCCATTCCTTATGGGAGAAATCAAATGGATACTTCATTCATGAAGTAATGGAGAAGAAGATGATATATGATAGACATCTTGAGATGGGAAATATTTTCCCCTTTCAAGATGACTCTTTCTCAATGAACATCTCATAGCACAAAGAGAAACTTCTAACTGCAGAAGATCCATAACCTTATTGGTTTTGGAGGGCCATTGATGAGAAGAATATCTCATGGAGAGGTCTCATTGGAAGTTCACTTCAACATATCATGGAGTGCAAAGTTCTTCATCAGTTTTGGGAGAATGATATTCTACAATGGGAGGATACCATGTTTATGCAGAACATCATTCATCATCCACATTGGGATGAGTGGGTGAGGATGATAAGCGAGGGGTTACATGACCACTTGCATATATATTACATGGGAGAGAAAGAATCTTGGTTACGTTGGTTGCTCTTGGCTGAGTTTGGTTACTACTATTGAGATTCAACAAGATGATGAGCTTAGTGAAAAGAGTCGCCTTCACTAAGTGGGCCCGCGGGCTATTTTTGGTGCAAAGTCTATTTTTAGACTATGTCTATTTTTAGACATGTCGATCATATTCTATGAGTTACAGGATGCTATTTGTGGATGGTTGGTCAAGTTGGAAAAAATAGATGGAATTCTATTTTTAGACATATTGGGCAGAATCTATTTTTAGATTTCCAGTCTAAAAATAGATATGTCAAATATTATTAGCTCTTAATAGTATTTGGACTCTAAACATTATCTTATTCTCTTGGAGCACTTCAGTTAAGTGCACAGATGTGGAACAGCAACTGACAGAAGGAATTACGCTATTCCTGAGGGTTTACTGGAGCTAATGCATGAGGAATTTAGTTAGAACTCATGTGATAGAGTTTGATGGAGTTATAGAAGTAGTTGGTGGAGTTGTATTTAGTTTAACTCAGTTAGACTCAGTTGAGCTAGTTGTGTCTAGTCTAACTGATTGATACACTAGTGAGAGTGGTGTGAATTAATTAGTTAATTAATTCACTAAATAATAACTCATTAATCAACTGAAGAATACATCAGTTAACTACAGTGCATGGCAGTTTTAGTGGAGACCAATGGAGAGATAGCTGAAAGAGCAAGTGTGACTATTAGTTGTGACTATAGTGATGCATTGATTGCATCCAACACTCGGTGGAGATGCCAATGAGGATTGCGTGAGCAAGGCTGGCTGAATTCGAGTTCATTCAGAGCCACTCTTCAGCAGGGATTGCGTAGTAGAGGCAAGCTAGCAGGTGGTAGAGATCGGTGCATGGATTTGCAAGATCGGGCCTGATTAGTGTGTAGCGATTTTATTGTACTGAGAGCTTGATATGATCAGCATTGTATGAGGATTGTTAAATGATCTCTATGACATATATTATATACAGATAGTTGGGGTTTTTAGCTTCAGGCTTTCCCATTAAATAACTGTGTTAATATGTGTGATTTTTAATTGTTTCATGTGTGCATTGCAATTGATTTAATTTAGATTTTGTATTGTGCATGAAGTTAAAATAGTGTGTGATCAGGAGAATCTTGGATATATAACACATAAGTTATATAATTTCTACAACTACCCAAAAGCTCCTATTTCCTTGATCCATGCCTTGAATAACACTCATGTAATGAAGAAGGAGGCATGGCTGCACTGACTTCTCTTAGGTGAGTATGGTTACCACCCAGTAACTCATATTTATTTGACTCATGCCTTGTGTATCAATGAAAAATTGAAGCAAATGAAGGCATGTTCAATTTGTTTGTCCTTGAGAGATTTTGGCCATCACATGACATCTCCTATGTCTATGTGTTTTGTATTGTGTAGAACATGGCATGGTACTCTCATGATGTGTAATGATGGTGTTTCCTTGTATTGGGATGATGTGACATTCCACATGCCTATCAGTATGTTTTTACTCCATGATGCACATGAGGAGGTGAAAAGGCAGCAATATCTCTTGTTTCTTTGGTTGCTTTTTGGGGAGTTTGCCTTGTCCATCTTGCATGGTGGAGATGGACGATGGTAGCAAGAAGCCTTACTCAGGTGGCTACTATTGAAGAATATGGTTTTACATATTTGTCTAACCATATGTCTCTATTTATTCTTTTGCGTAATGTTGGAATGATGCTTGGATCCAACAAGGCCAATAGGGCTAAGGATGAGGGCATGTCAATGCTCAATCTACTTCATAAAGCATGGGATGAAAAGATGTTTGGTGAGATGGAGCTTCACATTTGTGGGGAGGACCACTTTATATTATGTATCTCATGTATTGATGATGATGTTGGGCAGCTTATGGTTGTCACTTGGTACTTCTTGGAAAAAATAAGGACATCTAACTACACATTTGGAGGTCATTCTATACATTATTGAGAGACAACTTTGGAACCAAACATGCATAACACATTGCAGCAGATGGAGGAGGCCTTCCTTATGTGGATTCCATTTGGAGGGTAATAGATGGCTTTGCATCTACTTTTGCAGTTGCTTGAGGAAAAGCAACATTTTTTTGGGGAGGACTATAATATTCCCAATTTTTCACAAAATAATTGGAATATTAGAGTTCTTAATAAACTTATTTAATTAAGTAAACAAAAGGGTAGAGCGACCCATAATCCTCAAAGATGAATAAGATCCACTTTTTGACATATGAATGTGGATTAATTAAACATAGATCTACATAATGGAGTAGTGAAGCAACTACTAATGTGAAAGGATTGGAGATCATATCTCATTAATGAGATAGATCATAGAGGTTGAAGCAGTCAACTGAGATCATGGAGGGAATCTAATGTAATATCATAGAGCATTCATAATGAAATGATGGGGAAAGTAGTGCATTTAATGCACACATGATGGAGAGGGTGCACATTGCATGTAGACATGATGGGGGACTTGGAGAGACACCATAGTCAAACATGGAGGCTTATTTCTACATGCACAACGCAGTTTAGAGGTGCGCTAGGGTTTGGGAAGGCTCACTTTGTATATAATGGAGATGAAGGAAATATTGGAGGAAGTCTTTAGTTTATGATTATATGATCTGTTTAGGTTTGGAGTTGTCTTTTGACATTCCATGCACTCTTATGTTTTTTAGCTAATTCTGTGGTGTTGTTTAGCACAGGGTGATCCCAAGTGGGAATCCCACCCTTACCCACGGGGGATTTTGAGTTCCTACTCTAGGAAGGTATTCTGAGCTACTATTCATCATCAAGCATTGGTGCCACATTGTTTCTACTCTTTGCAGAACATCTTCATTTAGAAATTTCAAATTTCTGAATTTCAGTTTGAGAGGAGAAGGTTGTCTTCAGTATTCCAGCTAGAGAACCGGTGAAGGATTATTCCTGTCACTTTGGGCTTCAAGATTAGTATTCCCAGGGCCTCATTTCATATCTGGCATCAGGCCAAATATTATTGACCTCCTATCAGCAGCAGTCCCATCAAGGATTGCACAGTCCATCATTGTAGATCTGGAGGAGGAAGTAAGTTTCTAGCATTTCAGCTAGGAATCCTGTGAAGGATCATCCCCTCACAATGCCATCACTATTTCCATCAGCTTGGATCTTATTGTAGCATATTTCAGTAAGCATTGAGTCTCTCCCTCTTGTAAAACATAGTTTTTCTAGCAATTGCATCTTCAATTGCTGCATTTTGAGGTGGAGGAAGAAGAGACAATATCTCAAGCTTCTAGCTTGGAGATGTGAAGGAGGGATCAACCCTAAAATATTAGATATAGTTGTACATCATATTGCATCCATCATATGATTAGAACTAGCTCAGCTCTACAGACCCAATAGTGTAGAGTGAAACCGTAAGAGGGTGATTTTTCTAGACTAATAGATCTGGGAAATCCTTTTTGGGTTATATTGGGTTTCAATCATAGTGCCTAGATCTGAAATCTTGGCATCATCAGAGCTCCTGAACTCCATAGATCTGAATTTTCCTTTCAGGCAGTAGTCATATGTTTGTCATTTGCTGAAGGGGCAATGCATTATTTTCTTCCAGTAGCTCTCCAATTATGCACTTCTTGTTGTAGCATGCTTTTAGGGTCATTCTAGGCCATCTCTTTGGCTAGAGTTCCTCTATTTTTACACTGTTGTAACTGTAATCCATCTCCTATGAGTAAAATGGCTCATCTATTCTATCTATATCTGTGTTGATCATAAACTTACATGTACATTTTATATTTCAAATATTTTGTTTTTGTATCAATGCATTATTCCATTTTGGGATATTACGGTGGGTGTCTTCAGATCTATAACAGTCATGGTTTGACCATCGCAACAGAAGCCCTAACCATAAACCCTAACCAGGAATATCTAGGTCATTAAGCAGGTTATACTATGCACGCACAGATAAAGGCCTCGAAATACCTTAATACATAACATTCATGTTTTATAGTAATAGATATATTCATTCAACATTCATATAAGGCAGAAGACAGCTACGCAACCAATCCAAACATAGATAATGTAGTAAATGGAAATAACATACAGAGAGAGATCATAAAGTAGAACACAGATGCATTTGATACTCAGAACCATCCCAAAACATTGCTTTATTCATTCACAGTTCATAACATCCTTACAATACTTCAGCTCTGCCTGCGCACACAACCAGCAGATTCGCACACAGCAGGATTAAGGTCTCCACGCGCACAGCTAGCAGGAGCCTTCTAAACCCAGACAATTTTCTTTACAGCTTAGAACATTGTACCAAAACTTAGTTCAGACTTACAACTTGTCGATATGACTCGATCTAGACTCATATTTATAGCTTTAGCCTATGCTCATCTAAGGTCCGAAAATGGTGGTTTGTGACCCATAGTTCTACCCTTTTGCACATTACAACTCATGATGAGGGGCTTTGACCTACCCCAAAGCCCCTTGACCTGTACTTTTCTTAGCGTGCATGACTTAACATACAAAAATTACTATATTTTTATCCAAAATTTTAGTCCTAAGGGATCCCGCTCCAATGGCCCCCCACCACAATCTTGTGATTCATCCCGAATCACATCGGTGTTGGGTTCATCATCTTGATCTACAACTCCTCGATGGTGGCGACGAAGGGTGCCAAGACACCCGCGCTCTGATCAACTGCAATCTGCGTTGTGTCCACTAGTTTCTGTGATGTAATTCCTTCACCAACGAGATTTATTCTATGATAGGATTGGTTCAAATTATTTATAGTGACATCGAGATCTTGTGATAGCTTCATTGCCTCATCGGCCCATGGCTTCATGTGCTATGTCACAATATGCTTCTTTCTCTGTAGCCCCTACACTTCATCACACAAGATCTGATTTGACTATAATCGGGCCATGCGATGAGTAGGTACGAAAGTAGGTAGGGCCTACTAAAGTTCGTCGAATGCATGCTCCTTAGCGTGCAATTCTTGTGAGATATTCCTAACCAATGGATCTATCTACATATATTTCCACAAGCCCATAGCTATTTCGAGCAGTCTGGCACCTTTTTCAATTGTGGCGAAGACAGTCTTTGAAGATTCCTTAACCAAGGATGCCCATTGCGTGTGAACCTCTGGGGAAGTTTTTGGCTGCAACTTGGCTTGCAATGCTGTTATCTATTGTTCGAACTCCACCTTCATTGTCTGCACCTCTGACCAAGAGGATTTTAGTGCTGCAACAAAACTCTTGACTTTTAATTATGGCGTGGCGAAAGCAAGGATAGCCACCTCTGGAAGGTCACAACACATTCTATCAATCAGATGCTCTAGTTCTGCTCACTGAGCTACAATTTCCTACTAGGTTGTCTTAGCTTGGAGTGATTCTTTAGTCTTCACTGTGACCTTCTACTCATATTTGTAGTTGTTGGTGCACACGCGCCTCCCCACACTACAGCTCGTCTGTGATGATGATTTGTATTGTGTGCAACTTTCCACTAGTAAGCATGGAAAATTCTATCCCGACCTCTGGGTAGGTCTGCACCTGCGTGCACAATTCCAACAGCTCTAGAGTGATTGTTGCACTTGGGAAGGGGCAGATCCTGCTATCTGTTGTGCTAATGACCATGGTTGTAGGATGGCTCGCTTGAATTAGCCTTGCTTGATTCACACTCACCTAGATGTTGTTGGTGTTTAATTATAATACCTACAACCCTAACTGAAGTGCTTCTACCGTAGCCTTGTAATGCTCTTCCATTTTTGTCCATCTATCCTCAGAGGCAGATGCAGTTGCATCTGCTATTTTGTCAAGGTCCTCCTCTGTTATCGTAACATCCTCAGTACCTCCAACTTTAGAGCCTTTCCTCTTTTTGTGCGTGCCCTTGGGGGCTTCTGCGTCGTGCTTTTTTCCTCTTGGAGATTCTTCTCTAGTGTCATGCAAACCATCGAGGCCTCTAAGGTCCAAATCAGCTTCTCCTTCTTGTTCTTTTTCTGTTTTTTTATTTTCTTCCGTCTAGGGATATTTTTCAGCATCCTTTTCTACGCCCATCTCTGCATCCTTTTCGGTGCGATGCTTTGCTTGATTTTCTTTGTCCCCTGGTGTTCTCTCTTTTCCAGATGTGGACGTTGTGACAAGCTGGGTGGAGCTGAGGCCAACCTTCCATGCTGATGGCTAGGTCACAATGACCTTGTCGATCTCCGCTTCAGTAACCATAAATGGAAAATTGTACCAAACAGGGTTGTTGGGCTCCCAGATCTGCACATGGTGCATGGTTACCTGAAAGTCTCCAATACTTCTTTACTTCTCGTACGTTGCTAGGGATAGTCTGGGTCAGGAGTGTATAGCTTTTGCCAAGGCTCCTTCAAATAAAACCCAGAATATTCTTTTCTCATTCACTCGTTTTGGATCCGATCAATCCCACATATTGGCATAGCGCACCCTTTCGCACACCCCAGGCTCCACCTCTGAGAGGACTGCTACCTCTAGCGTCTCCCATGCTACCAACTCAATTAACAACAACAACCGGGAGTAGCATAATTTCTTCCTCTCATCTTGTGCCTCACACACGTTATCCATAAATTCTTTGCAGAGGCACTGGGACCAGTTGTAACTGACCCCCTTCTCACATTGGCCCACCAATGCAACTACATGTGTAGGGACTGTCTTTGGGTAGAAATTCTACATCAATTTATAGTCAAGGACTAAGGTTCCTAGGCGCACGCTTGGGTCCTCGATCTGTTGCACCAGGAACCCCCTGGAGTCTCATCCGACATGGTAGTATTTTTTCACCTTTGTAGCTACCTTCAGCTCATTACTCTTCCCAAAAATAGCCATGGGTTGGGACCCCCTCTTGGGCAGGCCAGTGATCAGGTGGATCAACGTGGCATCTATTGTAATTCGTCCTTGGATCCACATGCACCTCTTGTGCACTAATGCCAGGAGCTAGCGCACACAGATAATGGTAAGGGGGTACCTACCGAAGTGAGGAATCCTCAACAAATTGAGTATCCCAGTGTTTCTCAGCCTGCACGACCAAGGCATAGGCTCGACCTTCAACACATCATCATATAGCATGCGCTCCAAATAGTATTCATGCACTAGCTCGGGGAATTTTTCCTCATTCGCCAGGTCATAATCATCAAATTTGACAAGGAGGATCTTACCAAATAGGTCTCCGTTAACAAGGACAGCCTGCGGGATCAGTGGCATCTAAAGGTAATCCTGCACCACACCTACATCCTTCAAAATTCAAATAGAGGGTCTGCATGTCTTGACATACTTTTTCCGCCAGGAAATTGGCTCGACGATCGTAGCCTCCTTGGTGGCACTCATAGGTCTCTTTGTAGGATCACTGATAGGCGACATATCCTGCGTTGTTTGGCGTGGATATGTAAGAGTTATATGGGAGGTCTGAGGCTTAGAGGATGACCCCTTTGTCATCTTACCCTTTCCCTTAACCGGCATAGACATGACTTCTTGGACCTTTGGCACCACTTCATGAACATCATCTGACCCTGGCTCTATAGACGTTGTGAGTGGCACAGAGTGCTCTTCTGATGGCGCGCTTTCAGGATTAGTGGTCATCATTCTTGGGTGAAAGATAAATTCTAGGTTAGTCACACCAGATGCAGGGGTCTCTCATCTAAACATATACTGTGCAAAGACAAATTTACGGAGCAATTCACAGATAAGCTCAGGGCACAATATACTCGGAAAGCAAAGGAGCCAAATGTGACCCATGCCCTTCCTTTTATAGGTGATCCAAGGTGAAAACAATCAGATCGTCATTAAATTCATCTTACCTCCATAAAAACGGTCAAAATTCCCATAATATCACCTCATTAAATGCAAGAAACCTACTCCATCTAATGGTAAAATTTCTTTTTCACCTAGTTTTATAGTTCCAATAGCTAGTTTTTGCTGCTGCACACTACCTCTGTGCTCTTGTCCCACCTATTATTAGGGGAATTTTGAGGTCTAAAATGGGCCTGCTAAGGAAATTTTTAAATAATATTAGTTTACATCATCAAATTTTAGAGGGAAAAAAGAGAAAACTCCCTTTTCAACTTATCTCCCTGTGGGTTTACTCAAATTTCGAGAGGAAACACATGTTTGATGCAGAATTTGATTCCTCATCCAAGGAGTACCCATGTTTCATACTTTTGATGAACCCTACTACATGAAAAATAAGAAATACATGAAAAACATGATTGCAATCATGCTTTTTCATGTATTTCTCATTTTTTGTGTAGAAGGGTCCATCAAAAGTATGCAACATGGGTTCTCCTTGGATGAGGAATTAAATTTTGCATCCAATGAGTACCCCCACTCCAAATTTGAGTAAAACTGTAATATTCCTAATTTAGCTTCAACTAATAGGAATATTAGATTTTTCTTTTGAAATCTAGATGCATGAATAGTTGAGCAAGGAGGCTCCTAATTTGCTCAAGTATGAATAAAAATCCTCCCTAATGTGAAAGGGGATCATGAAATAACCAGTTCAAGCATCCACATGTGTGAACAAGGTCTAAAATATGTGGACAAGGTCAAGTTTGACCAAGTCAACATGATTTATTCTCAAAGAAGTGGATTCTAAATAAAGCCAGGTCAATGTGAATAGAGATCAATCTAGCTAGATAAAATGAAGGCACCTTGAGTGTAAAAAGGGGCAGGGAATGAAGAATCAGTCAAGGTTGACCAAGTCAACAAATTTTTCTAGATACATTGTACCATATTGTTGGACAACACAGTTTTTGTGGAGGAGCCTTTGCATGGAAGGAAGCAACCTCATAGCGGGTGGGACCCTTGGTGAGGAAGCTCATCAATTATATAATGAAGGAGATGGCAAGAATATGGGGATATTGGAGATTATATTTTCATGAGGTCTGCTGATACTTCATGCATACTTGGTTGTTTAGCTAAGTTTCTACACTGTTTAGTGCAAGGGTTTGCCCGGGTGGGGATTCCCTACTCTTCCTTGGAGATCTTGTTCAAAAAATCTAAGAGGAGGTTTCTGATATGAATTTTCCACTACCTGGTGTTGGGCCAAGCACCTACCTTAAGAAAAAATGCAGTCCCTTCAGAAAACTACATTATTTATTAAGGCGTGCAGTGGAAGGGGTTAAAACCCCATTCTGAGGAGCTAGTTTCCAAAGAGGAGGATCAGCCTTTCTTTGGGAAAGATAGAGGAGGCATCTACAGCCATTCCTTTGCATTTTCAGCCATATATTTTAGATCTTCAGCCATACAACATTATTTAACCACATATTTTGTAGCAGCTTCTCTTGTATATATTTTATGTCAAGAAACCCTTGTCGGGTCTTCTTGGATATGTATAAAAGAGATGAGATCTTTGTTTTTATACCTCATTGAGTATTATAATAATATTGTCAGATATATTTCTCTATTTTTTGAGTTAACCTCAATTTAGACTACGCAATCTCTTATGCAACAGCTCCGACATTTTGCAGTCTTGGGGTTTTGGCAATTTTTAGCTGTCTTGAGCATGGGAGGCCTGTTTAACTAGGCTAAAGGAATTTTTTTCTGAAAATATTTTTCATGCATGTCCTATATTGTCCATTCTAAGGGGCACAACCATTATTTTCCACTGTTTTAACTCAATATTCAGAAAATAACGTTTTTGAGGCATAAATAGTTGTGTTTCCCCACTTGGTGAATTGTATAAAGGCATGGTTTGTTGCTGTGATTGTTATTATGATGGCTATGTGTTCAAAAACACTACATGAGTTTATTAATTTCTGTTCTCCAACTTTGGAATACCTTAAGGTATTCTTATTGTTGTAGAAAATTCTAGATTTGGAATATTACAGTGGTATCAGAGTTGCTTTCTTGGCTCAGCCTGTGAGTCTAAGCCCAAGAATATCAGAAGATTGAAGAGGATGGGATTTATCTCATCATATTTCAGATCCATGAAGAGCCTCCCCAAGGAGGATAAGCAGAAAGAAGAGGAAGAACCCTGCACTTCCTATTCTCATCAAGGAGACAAAGAAATAAGTAGGAAAAAGACTCCATCTTTTGGAGATGAAAAAGGGAATAAGCTTACAAAGCTTCTTCCTGAATCTATACATATGATTCATGAAGAGTTCAAGGAAATCAGGAGGAAGTATGGAGGATCTCCTAGAGGGTTTGATTCAAAAGCAAACTCTAGATTGAAGGAGTGTGAGCATGCAGCTACACATCCTAATACTCAGCGCAGTCATATGCCCAGGATTGCTGGAAGAAAGATGGAAGGAGAAAAAGAGGTTTCTAGGAAGGGAACCCTTAGTGATTTCTTGAAATATTATGAGTTTCAAACTCAGAAATTCTGAGATCATCTCAGTTTTTCAGAGTTTTGCAAGATGAAGGTGAAGGAAAGAGAGCAGCAGGATAGATTTCTTCTATCTACCTTTGAGGGTTCACCTACATGTTCAGCCAAAGCTTGGGTGGAGGAGTTAGAGACCTTCTTGCAGCAACACCAAATGTCGGAGGATGAAGCCATCAAAGATGCAGCGCTGCATTTGAGAGGTATGGCTTTTGCCTAGTGGATCTTTGAATCTTTTTCTTTGAGAAATGTAAACATTACATCTTATGCAAATTTCACTAAGGCATTAGTGAAAAAATTTGATAAAAAGATTCATGAGACACACATGGTGGGACTAAACCAGAGAAATCAAGTAAAACCCTTGCATGAAAACTTGCACCATACTTTGCTAGAAGAAAGGTTTTTATCTCACACCTTTGAGAAAAGGAGCATGGAGATCTATTTTTCAAAAATGGATCCAATTATTGGAGGGTTGCCCATTCATGTTGCAGAGATTGAGGGCAACAACGCTGTTAGATCTGGAGTTGATCTAGCACCTGATGCAGAGGAAGGAGGAGCTCTTGCTCCAAATATAGGGATGCTTGCATCTTTGCAAGGAAATCCCCGGGATCTCATGTGTACAGATCAAGGCACAACTCATGTTCTACATGTGCCATCGTTGAGGAGGTGTGGAACCATGGAGACATAAGAAGGAGATCGGGAGAAGACCCAGCATCATGAAATAAGGAGTACACATCCCTATTCATTTCTATAGGTTGATGCACCTAAGAAGGTGATTGGATTGCACAGTGGAAGCATGGAGAGCTTTCTCCATTCATCTATTCAGTCACCTCTTGTTGAGGATGTCTCATTGCATGGAGACATTTTGCTGGGGAGACCACTAGACCAGCAGAGGAGGATGAATGCTTCACATGTTGGGGCACCACTCATGGATTTCAAGAGGGTGGAGACCTTTGTAGAGCTTGATACAATGTTGGGAGTCTGGGGTAGACTTAAGGAGAGAGGGAACAATCCCTCAACATCATTCTTACCCACTTCCATTTCAGATTCTGCGTTGTGGCAGAAGCAACAGAGGAAGGATAGAAACCTTCCAACTTGCATCTTTGACATGGGAGATGTCAAAGGAGAGGGTATCCATATGACAGATGTTCTTCACGAGAGATCATTAGCGCTATCACTATGGAGGTTAGATCCATATTGGAGCTCCTAGCTGTTGGTGGAGTATTCCAAGGATCTTTTCATTGGCATGATCTTGGATGACCAGTTGCATGAGGAGGGATATTCAGTCAGAGATGGGGTCATCTTTTATCACGGCAGGATATTCTTTCCTAGAGATTCCAAGCTCAAGGAGAAGTTGTTACATGTAGCTCATGAGGAATTCCTTTTCAGTCCCACCTATTCTATGAGAGCATACCACACCATCATGGAGGGGTATTTTTGGATGGGCTTTGAGGAGGATATATATCATCATATGAGCAGATGCATGGATCAGATGGAGATGGAGGAGAGACATGACTCTTTGAGAGAGTTAGCACAGCCACCACTATTCTCTTTGAGGATGAGAGGAGACTCACTTATGAGCCACTCCACTTGTATGAGCAGGAGGTATGGTAAGGGTATTCATTATTATTTACATGATTGTTTATATAGTGTATGTATGCATCCCTTAACCATACATGTGTAGGATGATGCTCCAAGGAGAAGCATTATTTTTTGTAGACCACATGATCTAGATGGGGCCATAAGCATGATTGATGGCCATTCCCTAGGGAGAGTTGGGGAAGAGATGTATTATGGAGGACATACTCTTTGTACACCTTACATTATTCACTTCCTCCATGCTTATGAGGAGATTGGATCATCAGGCAAGTGGTTGAGAGGCCACACTTTTTATCAGTCTCCATTGCAGTTGAGGGTCAAGCTGTGTTGGTTACACTTGAGGGACCATTGTCCTTCTCATTTGTTACATATGGCAGCAAGTATGATTCTCATCTTTGCTCCCTCTGGATCTATTGTTTCTGTCTTTATGAAGAGCATACTTGGGAGAGAGACACATTGGATGGATATGTCCTTTGAGGGAGAAATTCCTCACACTTTTGCATTACATTTTCTAAGGGGAGCATGGGAGATGATATGGCCATTAGAGAAACACATTTGTTTCCTTATGGGGTGAGCCATATGATAGATATGATGCCATATGATGATGAATTCCAACTCATCATATATGGGGATATTTGGGCCAGCTTGATTTGCAGCGTTGGGGGAGAAATCTTTGGAGATCTAGTCCTCATTTTTCCACATGACGACAACATTATTGCAGCCCAAGGACGGCCAACACTCTACACTTATCATAAGTGGAGAGATGGACAACATGGGGTAGGCTACATTGTCTACCATGTGCATATTTTCATCCCACCTGTCGTGGCCAGCAAAAACCCCCCTTTTTATTTTAGTAATAATACTAAAATAAAAGGGAACCCTTAGTCAAAAAATCCAAAAAAAATAATTAGCGCTTGTTTCCTCTTTTCAAATAAAACATGCTATCATAACTTAGATAAATTCCTTTGTCAAATCTTTAATAAACTTAAGATTGTGATAGAATAGAATAAAATCTTTTCTTTAAAGAAAATAGCGCATTCATCACAAAAGTAGACATCCTTTGTAAGATAGAATCTTTGAAATTGCGATTTTGCGATATTGCGATAGTGCGATCCCAAGAAATGAGCATTAAAAAGTGTTGATCACAAATCGCATATCGCAGAAAAGATGTTTGACAATGTGATTTTGTGATTTTGAGATAATGCGATTTTGCGATTTTACAATAATGCGATTTCGCAATAGTACAGTCTTGCGACAATGCGATGATTACACTGAGGAAAATGCGATATGCGATATTGTGATATTGCGATATTGCAAATCGCAGATCGCAATATCGCAAATTCTTAAAATCTCGTCATCCAATAAAAATATTTTCATAGATAAAAATCCGTTATGCGCTTTAAATGTTTAAATTAATGAATGGATTGTCAATTATTGATAAAGGAGATTGTGTTTTGATTGAAAGGTTGTTTCCGTTAAAATAATATTTCTCGTCCGCCTTTAGCATTTAAAACTATCTCGTCACCTTTCATCTGTCATTACTCTCACTGAATTCATAAACCACAGGCGCGAAGGAGCAAAAGACTATACAAAGCATTCGCAGAGTAATATGGGAAAGAAAGAGAAAGTTTTGACTTTTGAGAACAAAGAAATGGCTTCTCTGTATGCGGATACTGCTTGCAACAAGGATGCCGGTATAACCACTTGGGAAGGCATGTATAGATTGCTTGAAGAAGAAAACCCGAGGGTGATGCAAGTCACAGCTACTGCAGGTTCAAGCAATTCATCGGAGGCAACTCTTAAAGAACTGGCATGTTCATTTCTACATCGAATTGCAGCAAGGCCAAGAATTCTCCCATATACGGACATGGTAAAATGGGTGCTGGACAGCACCGATATTTCAGATAGACAATTTAGAACTCTAGATCAAGAGCTCATCGAGTCATTCACTACGGAAGATTTGAGGCTGATGTATCATTTGCCAGAACCCCAGGCGACGTATAATAAACAATTTATGGAGGATTTTTCCAAATAACATGCAAATTTGGCGAAATGCACAAAGGAGTGGACCAAAAGAGATGAACCATTGAAGAAGAACAAACACGGTATGTATAGTACTGGTTCACTCACTTCTCCATACTGTTTTGCTGTTGCTATGTTATGCAGGCTTTTTGGAAAGCCTGATATAAATATGGTCCTACCTGAATGGCTTCCGTTGTTAAATGCTACTGTTAATGCTACTATCGTACACTGGGCCAAAATATTGTCTGATAATTTAGCCACTGCTATTTTTAACTACCGGGCTAAACGAACTGTCTCTCAGAGGATTTATCCTCCTTTTTATCTTTCTGCCTATATTATGGACACTATCTGTTTTGTTTCTAAATTCCCTTTGATGGGTTGGCAATGGAAAATTCGTGACCCTCTGCCTATTCATGTGTATCATAAGGAACTGTGGGAATTCGAATTTGTTCCTCATTTTTACAAGATTTTCCACGGCATAATGTTGCCCCTGTATAGAACATTGTATAATAAGGATGTTCCAAGGTTTTCCCCGGAAGCACAAGTCGACATTCTCCCTGTTTCCCGATGGTTTGGAGAAGAATGGTTTACCTATGTGAGGGTTTTTGGAAGTTCTGCTTCCCCCCATGTTCTACCCCTGTACGTTCCTAATAAACTTGTAACTCGGGAAATTGCTTATCAAACCTGTGGTGAAGGAGGTTTGACAAAGGAATTAAAGGAGAAGAAAAAAGGTGTTTGGCCACAATTTCTCGTAGCTTGTGGAACTTTTTCATTGTTTGATGTTGGACATGCATTCAAGGAGGTAAGCAACATTACATGCTTACAATTGTTTAAATTTGCAAAAAGGTTATTCGACCCTAATGAAGTTGCTAAAAATTTCACCACTGCAATCAAAGTAAGGATATTTTCCAGAGAAGAGGATCCTTTCGATGATTTATTCCTAGAAAAATCCACACTAAAATAAATTCTACATTCAGCACAGATGCAGCTATCTCCAGAAGAATTTCAAGAATTTAAAATCTACAAAGAAAGGAGATTGACCACTATCCCCTTGGATAATTTACGGTTGGAACCTGCAAGGGAACCAACTCCCAGTGTCAGTTTCAATGGTAGTTCAGAGACTAGTGGGTCTAAATCAAAATCTGAAAAAGAGACTTCTGGACATTCTCAAAATTCTGATAAAATTGAGGATTCGGTGAAAGATACAGCTCATTCAAATGAGCTTTCGCAATTATAGACTTCAACTACTCCACAGTTGAATCTTCCACCTACCACTGTACAGCAACCATCCACAAGCACTCAACTTGATCAAGAATGGGAAACGTTCAATAAATTGCTTTCTGTTGAAGAACAGAATACACAAACTCCAGTGCAGACAACGAAAGTTTTAAGCACAGAAATAAGCGGCAGTGTGACAAACACAGAACATATACCCGTCACTCCTTCTTATGAAATTTTTCTTAATGTAGAAGAGATTCCTCCTCTAGACGTATTCTACAGTCCGCAATATAAAGCAGTAGTGAGGAAGCAAAGGAAAAAGAGGAAATTAGAAGGTACAATTGCTACTGAAGCAGAACAACTAGATGTCTTATGGAAGGATCCTACTACAGATCCTACTGATAATCTTGCTAAGTTATCTCAGATTACAGGGGCTTATGCTTTTGCAACTATTGACAAAGCATCTGAGGTAAAACTATTATTTAATGAAAAAGAAGAACAGATACAAGTTCTGCAACAGCAATTGCAACAGGTACAGGTTAAAAATGAAGCGCAGCTGAAGCTTGAAAAATTACAGCAACAACTTCAAGAAATGCAAATTGGATATCAAAAAAGTCTAGCTGATAAAGAAAAACAAATACAGATTATCCAAGATCAGCATAAAGATGATCCTAAGCTTCCAGAGTTTATTTTAGAAACTGTTTCCCTAAACAATCAACTACTGCAACAAGAAGAAGTATTATGCCAGAAAATCTCGCAATGGAACTCTTTATGTCAAGAAAGTGATAGAATCACTAATCATGTCGTAGATTTACGAAATGATTATGATTTGATTAATGAAAGAGTTACTGATTATTTTTCATGGAAAAAGACAGAGGAAGGAAAAAAGGCTGGAGCACCAATTATTAATGAAAATCATAAATAAATACTTTTTAATAACTGGGATGCACAAATCACAGAGGCAGAGAAAGCAGCAGAGGAATCAGCTTCAGCGGCAGGCATTCTTATTGATTGTGTAAATGAAAATTTACACAAAGCCAATTTGATTTCAGAAACTGTTCTGGGATATCTTCCACAGGCACATCAATTGCAAACAGAATGGAAACAAAAGGCAGAAGAAAAAGCAAAATTAATTCAAGAATTAACAAGATTAAATTGGGATTCTTACTGGACACATCTAGTAAAACCACATAGTCAATACAGCACTATTAATTGCATCATTAATTCTGCTGAGAAGACTGTGCCTACACCCACCGATTCTATTTTTTTAGGGCAGCTGAAATCTGATGTCGGTCAGCCACCTCTCCTCAAAACAATGCTGGATACTTGCAAGTTCAGAGATCAAATTCATAAATAATTAGTTGATAGTTTTCAATTTTAGATTTAGTTTTAGTTTTGCTTTATTTTTTGCTTAGGAAAAGGATGGTCATTTAAACCGAATCCTAAATTTTGTAACAAACTATTTTTAGATTTAGTTAGTAGTATTTAAACCCTTCTCATGCATTTAGAGAAGGGTCTTGAAATTTGTCAAAAACTTATCCTCGGAACATGCATTTCTGCACCCTCAGAGGAGGCTTTGATAAATGAATGGATCGAGATTTATTGATACCTGTGTCTGATATCTATTACTGATGTTGCATTTCTGTACTCTTAATTGATATTGGATTAGGAAGAGATAAATCGTATTGCTTCTAGCTCATGAGTAGAACCAACTATAAATGGTATTTCTATCTCTTAACTGTTTCTGTTTCTGTGCTAAAAGTAATATTTATGTTTAGCTGTTTATATGTTAATGTTTTGAATACTTGAGTTATCATTTGGCATGTTTGTACTGTGATAGCTATTTATTCGTACTTGATATATGAATAGTTTAATATGCGACATGTATTTCATAATTGTTTCATCTAATTTTTTATATGAAATAGTTTATCTTTATTGAATTCTTTTCTTATGATAGTTGAATGATTTTTATTATCAATTATTATCTGAAATCATTTTAGGTCGCATAACAGGAAAGATTTACATCCCGGGTTAGTTTAGATTTAGATATTTCTTAGAATACAGTTTGCATATGAATAGATTAGAAATAGATTAAAAGCATTTCACTTAGGAATTTTAGATAAGAAATATCAATTCTCAAACACACACACACACTGGGAAACTGGTCCCATTATCCCCAGTCAGACCCACTACATCAAACGGAAAAGGAGCTGCTAACCAAGGTCCGGACCGGGTGGGTATCCCTCTTGTTGTAGACCCAATTTTCGGGGCTTCAACACCACCTACTTTTCCTTAGCCAAAGGTGGATGAAATTTTTCAGGAGTTGCCTAGTTGGGAGGTGACTCATTGTGCATGGCTCATAGCTTGGAGATGGAGGATCCATATGGGAAAGATATTTCCCATTTTATTTCAGATCCCATTCTTCAAAGGGACCTCTAGACATCACTTTGCTATCCTCTTAAGTATTTCACCTTTACATGATGATGGCTTGATATATAACTTGCATGCTGAGGAGGGGCAATGTGGAGGCTTGATTGATGAGATAGAATCACTTTCCATGGAGGAGATCATCATACAGGGATGCTATATGGAGGGGAGAAAAGAATTCAGTCTATCGTTGCACTTTCTTGAGGACAAGTAATCTTTGAGAGGGGAGGATTGTAATATTCCAAAATTTGCATGTAGCAAATTGGAACATTAATTTTTTCTTATTTCATCTAGGAGGTGAATAAAATGGGTAAAAGGCCCATGAGTAGGAATAATATCCTTCATAGTGTAAAAAGGATCAATGGAGTAGCTTAATTTTTCACCTTCCAGTGTGAAAAGCAGAAATTGCATGAGGACAAGGTCAAGTTTGACCAATTCAACAGTGTTGCCTAAGAGGTGTATCTTGCATGAGAAGACAGTGCAGTTTGAGAGGGAGGAATATTATTTGTGGGAGAAACCCTAATGTGTGGGGTCCAGGGCAAAGAGACATTCACTTGCATAAAAGGAGGAAGAGGCAGCCATAGTGAGACATATTGGAGCATTTGATCATGTGTCTGCTTAGACGTATTTGCAGTCCCGGCTGTTCAGTTGAGTTGCAGTGGTGCTTAGCACGAGGGATTCCTATTTAGGATTTCCTCTCCTTCTTGAGAGGCCTCTTGAAGGATTGCACTTAATTTTCTCCACATCTTAGCTCAAGGCCAAAGCCATTATTCAATCACTACGTTATTTCTGTTGAAGTATAGCGTAGTGTTGCTGGGTGTTGCAGTGGAGAGGTTCCACAACACCATTCCTTGTCTCATATTTCAGAGGAGGGAGTCTCTGTTCCTCAGAAAGGTTAGAAGGAAGGCTTCAGAGCTGATTTTCATATCTTGGAATCAAGGCCAAGCATCTCCCACCATAGACAGTGCAGTCCATTCTCCATATTGTGTTATTTTAGTGCACACTTGCAGTGAGGGGTTGCACCATCATCTTGGAGGAAGAGATCTTCAGGGATAGGATCAGCCTATCACTTAAGAGATCTATTGGAGGAGTTCTATTTCAGATTGCAAATCATCTTTAGCCATCTCCAGTTATTTTCAGAGTTGCAGCTACTGCCCAACAACTCCGGCATTTTTGCAGAATTGCCATTTGTATATGTATTGTAGCCAATCCTTCTAAGGATTGTGTATTATTGTTGTATTGCTATTTTCAGGGGTTGAGAGCTTGCTCCCCCACTTTATTTGAGATGATATTGATATATCATTATATTTTCATTTTGTATGTTACAGTCTCCATTCATAAACTGCGCAGTCATAGCTAGGGCATCTTTATGTAGCATTGTTTTGTCACTTTTCATGTACATGTCTTGTTGAGCCTCTCATTGCCAAGCTTGAGTGATTGAATCCTCAAAGAATTGTAATCTTTGCTGCTATATTATTCACTGATCAGATATTTTCTTCTTCATGTTCCATGGCTCATTAAAATAACGTTGTGTATTCAATCCTTGTTCAAGCATTGTTGCAGTCCCCTCATCGGGCACTTTTTGAGGACATCTAAGTGAGGGAGATTTGTTTAACCCACTTAGAAGGATTTCTTTAGAGCCTCCCCTTGGATTTAGCACTTAGACACATTGTTCTAAGGGATCTAGGTCTTGGTTTCAATTCCTGTAGCATCCATTACTAGAAAATGCCTTTTCCAATCATGCGAAGCTAGCTGTTCCAAATTTGGAATATTACAAAAACCTTGGGGAGATAAATTGAAAATATGAGTTGAAAAAGCAGTTTTATTATTTTATTATTTTTTATTATTTTTACTTTTTTACTCCAAAAATGGTGAATCATCCCCCATGGTTGACATCATCATCTTAAATCCTATTGGTTCTTATGAAGTTTATTTTGGTTGTACATTTTTCTTAGGATGCACATTTTAGACCTCAAAACTCCCCTAATACTGCGCTTTTCCCCAGTGCAATGCACAGACAAGTGGACTCCAATTTTTCAGCCATATAGTCATTTGGTAGGCACAGGGTTGTCCCTATATGGCTTCAGTTGGCGTCCTTTGAAATACCTGGGAAGACCCTCACCACGCAATGTAGCCAAGCGCACCACACCTCCATCACTGATTTCCTTCATAATATATGGCCCCAACCAATGCTTCCCGAACTTCCCTGGGTGGCACGCAAACTGACTATCGTATAACAAGACCAAATCTTCCTCCTTGAACACCTTTTGCATGATGTGCCTATCATGCCAAGCTTTTTCACGTGCCTTCTGAACTTGCTGATGGAATTTAGAAATGAACCGATCCTCCTCTAAGGCAACTATTTTTTCAAGACGTTCCTCCAAGATGTCAGGCTCATTCATATTAGTGAATGCAACGATGCATAGGCTCGGGACAATATATTCCATTGGCATGATTGCTTCCTTCCCTAGACCATCCTGAAAGGTGTTTTTCTAGTCAAATTCTTGCATGTGGTCCTATAAGCCCATAACATAGAAGGGATACATACGTCCAAATCATTCTGATTTGCATACAGATCTTTGTGAGCACATTCTCCAAAATTTTGTTGAAAGTTTCTGTTAGAGTCCTGTAATTTACAGTATCACAAGGTGACTGTGTATTTCCTCTTTCTAAAAAATTTCATATTGTACATAGATTTCAATTTTCAAAAGTATTTTCCAATGTAAGATAAAAAGAAACAAAAGAAGAAGAAAAGAGGGCATTTAAAAAAAATAGGAAAAATAAAGCCCCACACAAAAAATAAATATTTCCGAAAGTGATTCAAATAAAAATGCCACTTCTTTTTAGAAATGTTTGTTCAGTCATACAGCTCAAGCATGATTTTACAATTTTGAATTTTCTACTGAGAGATTAGAGAAAGAGGATTTTCCAAACTATTTAATATTGGCTTATCAGTAGGTAGGGAGAAAATGACATTGGTTCAATAGCTTAATCTGATAGGAGAAATAAGGGATAGGTGATAGGTTAGAAATCCAAAAGAAAAATGATGTCAGGGTATGCAAGTCTAAATGCACCCTAAAAGGAGAAAAAATGTTAGGAATTGTAAATTGGGTAGGTAGATTTTTTGAGAAAGGAGAAATGCAAAGTTCATGCTATAAATATGAAGCCTAAAAACTACCCGATTATTTCCTGTAATCAAACTAAAGAGTTCAATTGTTTCTCTAAAGGTCTGAAAAGGGATGACTTTTTTCCAAATTTGAGACCTTATGATATAATTTTACCCCTTGGTCTCGACTCCATATACTCCTTTTTACCAAATTCACAAGTTTTAGCATATTCTTTCTTAACTCATCGTCGAAACATAAAACTCCACCGATGCGATTTGGTGGGACCTATCTTACCTTCATACATTACCAAATTCACATGCAAAACCTTCATATTCCACATTTTCCTTACCTTTTTCTTTTTCTCACTTTCCATCATTTAGCACATCACATTTCGCGCTTCGCACATTTTTAAACTTACCTTTTAAGTGCCCCCAAGTTAAAAGTTTTAACTTGTGATATAACCAACGCATAACGTGCAATGCTAAAAGCTACAAAGTGTGATTTGTGAAGCGGGTGGGACTCGAGCGCATATCGCAAATCGCAAAGTTTAAAGGTTAACTCCCATTGCACATATCAAAATCTGTGATCTGCGGGCTGCCTCCCTACCTATGCCATGCCACATCACCTCCATTCACCGCACTTCGCATATTGCAAGACTTAACTATCAACCTCTACCGCTTACAAAGTAAAACTCCTGACCTGCGATTGCGATATAAGTTTGGGCCCCACATTTTTGACACATCAAAGCTATGCTAAAACCTCCCACAACTCCCCGCCATCTCCGCTCATCTACGCATATCATATGGCTCACATCGCATTTCGGCCTCCCTGCATCCGCCGAAGGTTAAAAAAAGAGGGGTGTCTAAAATGGGTAGTATCTCATACCACATTTTTGGCTATGTGTCGCACTCATTTCTATTCCGCATCTCCCCCCCCCACCCCTTTTCAATATCGTTTACTACTCACACCCCCTTCGAAAAGCCGTTTGTGCCATCCACCAAACTGTTGCGTCTTTTTACATTGCCTGTGCCATTCGCACCACATTTGTTCTCACCTATCTGCTTCACTCAACCACATCCCCTCTCGCTAAGAAATTCATTGCGCCATAAAGGGTCAGATTGTTATCCAATAGACCAGTGCCACCTCCACACCACCACATCACTGTTTTAAAGCCAAATTCTGACATAACTGCAGAGTTTACTCTGTCAGGTATTGTTAAACTGCTGCAGGAGTTGAATTTGTAGGTATTATTAGAGAAAGTGTGAATAGTGCAAACCATTTCTGAAGAGCTATTTGTTCATAAAATAAGAGTTGTCAACACTCTGTGAATCGGATTACAGGGCTTCTTTAGACTGTTCAATCCCAGTCACTATCCCCTTCTGTCATATCCCTTCCCCAGTGCTGATCCATAGTCATTTCCCTTTCTCAATTCCCCTCTCTGTCATCTCGTTCTCCATTGCAATTTGTGGAAGAAGAAAAAATGAAGAGATGCCTCCAAAGCTAGATCAACAGTCTTTTAATCCTATGGCCTACACACAATTATACCTAGATCACTTGGCTCTTGCAGACAGAGACTATAAAATCAATGAGACAGAGTCGAGCTTTGATTTATTCAATGTTTATTGTTGGCTTGAAGACAAATTTCTTGGCGAAATTGATGACATTAGCCTATGGGAGACCCAACTTCCTCTTTAAATCTTTCCAAAAACCCATAGTTGCCCAAATTTCATTAGGAAGTGCAAAACATGTTATGACATTAATCAGAGGACCATAGTCACCCCAACAGGAGAAATCTTGTTCGCCATCAATGCCCAATCCATCCAGCGGATGATGCAGGCCCCCACTCTTGAACAAGGGGTCCCTTTCTCATATGAAGCCCTCAAAGAATGTTATCAGAAGCTTGAATGTGCCAGCAAACCCAAAAAAATTTAAATTTCCATAGCCCCTAATATCGCAATACCTATAAAGAACCCTCCTTATCCCTCATCTATATTTTATGATAGGACCAAGCACATTGTGTTTATTTTATCTTATTTATTGGGTTATCCCACTCATTAGTTGGTAGATGAAGTTTTGATAGGTTTTTTGTCCACTCTTTCCCCATATGCTAAACCCACAGTCTTATTCAACTATGATCCGTTTCTTGCAGAGGCCATTCATGAACAATTTTTAAAGTTTAATATAGAGGAGGTTTTCAAATATTCTTGTGTGTTGGTATATATGTTTGTTTATTTTTAGTCCATAAGGTTTCAATTTCAGATGACCAAGGTAAATGAATATGTTGAGCCTCCATCTATCATTTTCTAGACCACTCTGCTATTAAAAGATCAGAAGGATTATACATACAAGGATTTTGTGGATTTGTTTGTGCACCTTGCCATCATCACACTCAGTAATGTAGCAGAGCCTAGGATAAGTGAAGAAATCAGGAAAACCATGCAGCTAACAAAGAAAGTGAAGACAACAGATTGGTACTTGTACCAAAACTACACAAAGATTCGAGTCTATGGAAATGAGATTGCCCCTTACAAATTGCCAAAGTTCCTCTCTATGAGGGTCTTTTCACTAGAATACATAAGTCAAATGAAACATGCAGATGAGCTCCACTTTGTTTCTAGAAATAAGAAGGCTCAGTTCAAGATAAAGAAACAAATTGGGCCTTTCATCTGTAACAGTAGAGCAGCAAAAGAGGAGGCATAAAATATACTGAAAGAGATGGGTTTCAGCCACAGTTTCACTTGGTCTTATGACCCTGTAAGGATTATCTCTAGGAAAAGGGTGGAAAATAGATCTACACCCTATGTTCACACACAAACCTTCAATTGAGCAGTATGCCAATCAAATAGAATGGGTGACCAACAACCTCCAAGAAGAGGAAGAACAAGTGTTCTCCACTCCAGGTGTCCAGACCCCAACACCACAAGAAAGGAAGAATGCATAAGGCAAAGAAGACAAGGGGAAATAGTAAGAGAAAGAGACAGGGAGAAAAAGGCCAAGAGAGGATTAGTCACCTACAGTGACTGATACCTCTAGTAAAGAATTCAATATAAGATATAGGAAGAGTGCCTGAGTTCATATGGATATTGATCAAGGAGGAGAATCAAGGTAGCAAACAATAGTCCATATCATAGACACCCCTGGGCCATCTCCAGTGGGTGGTTAGACAATGGCCTCACCTACATATACAACCACAATGTCTCTGCAGCAACAAGCCTTGAAAACCTATACTTCTATACCTGCTATAGAAGGCCAAAAAAATTAGTTTATGACACATTCAAGGAAATAAAATTGAGAAATGAGGTGCTGAAGACTAACACATACAATCAATTATGGAAGCAGACACCAAGTTCACAAAGCAGGCTACAAAGCAGGATGGAGATGGAATTTATAAAAGCCTTGGCCCCACGACCCCAAGGAGTAGGAGATCACAAGAAAGCATCATTCATATTTAATGCCAAGGACATCCATCCGATTGACCAAATGGAATTACACAAGCAGATTGGAGAGATGGTGGCCACCACCTTGACAAGTACTGCTATGAGTTTGTCAAAGCTGCATGTATTCTTATACAATTCTCAATCACAACTCAAGATGGATAAGATATTTTCCATGGCTAAATATTCAAGGATCAGTCTTTAAAATATTTAATAGTGAATCTAGGGCATGACCCAACCAATATTTAATATGTGTAGGAGGTTTTGAAGAAGAAGAATGCTGACATAGCCACCCTTAGGAAACAACTTAAGATGCCAGCAACAAAAGACCCCTTGGCCAAAGGCATTGAGGAAGATGAGTCACAAAAGGTAGAGCTATTGAAGTTATTTTTTGAACATTATGCCAAAATCAAACAGATGGAAAACTAGATAGAGAATCTACAGAAGGACAAAGAAGAAGCAACTCGAGTGGCACTCATCCCACTGGAAGCTGTCCCCATTTCAACAACTCTATCAGCTTCTCCCACAACTGTTGGAGAATCTAGTGGGATAAACCAGCTGTCGAAGGCCATGGAAAGTATGACCCTGCATTCACAAGAGATCCATAAATTGGAAGCACATATTGGCATCCTGAAATATCAAAAGGCCAGGTCTGAAACTGCCCATGAGATAGCCAAAAAGAATATTGAGAGATTGGAGAAGGCAGAGAAGGAATTTTTGGTCATCAACATTTTAGGGCAAATGAAGTTGATAATTTGGGGAAGTATCATAAAGTCAGTGGATGAAATTTTTCACTCCATCCACATCATTTTTGAACAGAAAGAGTTGGTGGAGAAATGCACATTGGCCATTGAAAAGGCAAATCAGGAATTGGGAAACATGCCAACCACAGCCCCTAAAATCATAAAATTCTTGAACTCCAAAACCAGCTATGAGATTGAAGAGCTGGATGTATAAGACAAAACAAAAACCATATTAGAAGTGAGAAAAGTCCTCACTAAAAGGAATTTAGTAAGGAAATTGGAGGAGAAGTGTCGTGAGTTGGACATGGCTATCAACAGATTCCTAAAAAAAATTGAACCCCTGGTGGAAAAATGATTGCCCTCATTGTCTGTAATTAATAAAAAGTTGGTCCAAAGGGGAGATTATATGAAAAAAATCAGAGAAACAACTAAGGATACCACCAAATTCAACAACATCAAAGGAAAGGTGACTAGGAAAGTTGTCTGGGATCTCTTAAGCAATGACATCTATATTCAACATGAGCTAAATCATGTTTTCCTCACCATGCCCACATTCAACAAATACACAGAGGTGAATGAAGTGTACTGATATTTCATAGGAACAATATTTCCCAACAAAAAGGAGTGGAACAAGTTGTGTATGTACCAAGATTGAAAAATCATTGTGGACACCTCAGCACAGCCACCAATTGATCAGAAATGCCAGCATCACATCATCTTGAATGATCTAGCAGAAGCAGCCCAAAATAAGAGCTAGATGTCAGATCCACCCATCGTTTCCTTTGCGCAACCATATCATCCGCCTCCACGCCACTTTTTTGATTCACAAAGATCCGCTTGAGTTTTTCATTCTTTAAGAGCCACCAACATTAATTCTACAAGCATTGTTTTGTTAGAGATTTTCTTTGCTCGGGCCTTGCATGGCCACACTAGTTTAATCTCAGTTTTTTGTAATAAATGAAGTTTTCCATAGTATATTAGGGAAACCAACTCAATTTTTAGTTAAATAATTCTTGAACATTCATTATCAAGGGTTGGATCTAGACATCAATAATCAAAGACAATTTTCAGGACTCTTAAGTTGTGTTAAAAAGGTGATGTGTTACTTCTCTATTTTAAATGTTTCCATTGTTTTCCCTACTGTGCATCTACTCATCTAATTGTAAATCAGAAATTTTAGATTAAGATTTGTTGTCAGAGCACCTTAATTCTGTCTGAATTTAAAATCTTAATGTTTTATGTTGAAGTTTGATTAAAAAATTCCTAACTGCTCTTTAGTCACCATTGAACCTTACTATTTCTATCACCTCATAATTCATACAACTCTAAAGATCCATTTAGCAAAATTATCTTGCCCTGTGATGCTCTTGAACGTTTATGTGCCAATCCAGCCTTTGAATCCATTTCCCAATGGAATAGTCCATGCAGAACTACTCATCCAACCAACCCAATCAATAAAAACAATCAATACTACCATCACAGTAACTAGCCTAACATCAATGCTCATGATACTAAAGATAAATTTAAATCAGAGATAGAGAGAGCCCTCTCAGAGTCTAGGAAGGCTAGGTCCTAGACTCCAAAGTGGTTTGATGTTGCCCTCTATCGTTTGCTATTTCCAATCTTACAAATTACAGAGTGATAACATAATGGCGACCATACTGGGGATTTATTGAAAATATCATCATTCATCAGAACTCAGAAACCCCTGTCAAATTATTGTGTGATTTAAGTATTTTCTACAGATTGATTTTTGTAAAAATATTCATCCTGTTTGTGCCTTGGGTCTAAATTCTGGCTTCCAGAATAATATTTACCAGATCCTATCCTGACCCAAATCCTCCTGCAATAGTTGACAATCGAAAGAAAATCCTAGGAAAAACTCCCATATTTGAGAGTCTAACTATTATCAAGCCTCTTCACAAAGCAAGTTTCCTCCCTGAAAACCTTGAAACCTTACAAGATATCCAATTCGACTTACACTTTGAGCAAGGCTTGTTCAAGACCAAATATCAGATTTCGATAGCCCAGACAATTTTTGACCCACCATCATACATCAGAGTCCTATTGGAGAAGCCTCTACCTCCACTCAAACTGAATTTCAGCTTCTCCGACACTTTGACTCCCTTCAAGGTCTGGTAACAGAGATCACCTAAGCTATTGATGATTCTTATCTTCAACAGTCTATAGAATTATCAGCTCTGACTACAACAACTCCTTCTGTTATTTCTGAGTCTGCTCATTCTCAGTCAAATTGCTCAAGTGTATCTACAACTCCTACCATTTCTCTGAACCTTTCCCACCAGAGTGCCCAAACCTACTCATACACCCACTGTCCATCTTCCTCCACTTAACCCTCCACCTCCCTTGGTCATCCCTCCTCTTATTAACCCCCCTTCGGTTCCCCCACCACTAATCATGGCAGCCTGGTATGCTCCATTGCTGTTACCTCAACCTTTGGTGCATATGCCATAGGATTATTAGTCCAAAATCCAACATTTTGATGGAACTAGTCTTCAAACAACTCAACAACATGTGGAAAAAATTAATGATTCTTTTGACTACCAAGAGATAGATGATGAAATAATCAAATTGAGAATGTTCGCTAAAATTTTAGGGGGAGAAGTAAAAAAATGGTTCAAAGGCTTGACCCTGAATAGTGTCCATGACCTCCCTACCCTTCACCAGCTATTCATAAATAAATGGGAAGTCAAGAAAAATTCTCTCCAAATCTTATCATAATATGAGAACATCAAGAGAAATGTTGGAGAGAGTGTCCAAGATTACTGCACCATGTTCAATAGTGTATAAAACTCCCTCCCTCCCCACATGAAACCCCCACAAGGTTTAGCCCTTATGGAATTTCCAGATGGTTTTGACCCAGAGATGGCTTATCAACTAAGAGAAACAGATCCTCCTACATTAGAAGACATGCAAAGGGATGTAGTAACTATGGAAGAAAATGTGATTGCAAAAAGGGCTAGAATGCGAAATGAGAAGAGAATCACTATCAAGGAAGAGCCTGAAACCTCCAAATATGATGCTAATATTGATATCTTGGTTAGAACCATGGAGAGGATTATGGAGAGGATCAACCTGAATGAGATATTTATCCCTAGGGAAAATCAGCCAGCTCCTCAAAATAGAAACCAAAACTTCAGAAGAAACCCCCCTCAAATAGGACACAAAGAACATAGAGGACACAACCAACAAATTAGGCCTCCATTATAGGAAAATTATGCTGATGAAGATGAGGGGGTGTGTTATAGGTCAATTTGGGAACCATTCCCAATGACCTGGTTAATTGGACATCGTCTCCATAACCAATGAATAGGGTCTATCATCCCCTATCATTTCAGTTTCTACATGCCCTAAGACAAAGAACAAGACAAATAATCTATGACTTCCATTTGCAAAGGTTTCCAAAATTTGAAGTTTATATTATATCATATGAGAGCTCACCAATGCTGCCTCTCAAGGGACTAAGTGTGTTGCATATGCAGGTAACTCCACTCAAGGGTGCTGTGCAAAGCACTTCCCGACACTCATAGGTGCGTTGGTCACATTGGGAGCGAAATTCTCATTGTTTCGAAATCTCCACTTGGCCAGTGCCTACTAGAAGAGTTCACATGTGTCAAACTTTGAATCCATGTGTCCATTTGACATCTACAAGATTGGTAACATGCCTTGCCTATTATTAGAAATTCATTGATTGTAAAACTACCTTCAACTCATCTATCAATTGAGCACAGATCTTAGTGCTTTCTAAGGAAGAATTTGAGTAGAGAAATGTTGGTGGAATTTCAATTAAGTAGTTGATTTGAGTGACATGCTATTGGAGATATATGAATTGTGATGAGGATGGGATGCTACTGGAGATGGTGACACTAAATCAATCACTGGGTTGTAACTGTTTGGTCAATTTAGTGTGTCCTAAATTGCTACATTAATTTGTCAATCCGGGATTCGTAAGCTGACGAAGTGTGGCGCACTATATGTGCAAGATAACCTATCTCTTACTTTTTGTCATTTTTGGTTTTTTTTTTTAATTCTAAAAGACAAGTATGGAGACAAATACTCAAGACAATGATGACCTTTCTAATGATTTTCCAAACTTCAAAATAATTTTAAAACACACAATGACAAAATTAATTCCTAAAAGGAAATGAAATTGTGCCACTATTCTAGTTAAGCAAACAGTGAACTATTGATTATGAAACTCATTATCCTTGCTGCTGTCTAAATACAAAAGAAACTATGCTCAAAGAAATCCAAGAATTGCAGCAAAGTAAATCTAAATCAAATTACATCAACTCATATTCTGATCCCTCACCATTAGTCTCGCTATGGCTTTCAGAGGTAATCATAAACAACTTGAGCAATCTGATATCTAATTTGCAGAAAAATAAACTAATATCGAACTACACACTCATACTTCAATCCCTCACCATTAGTCTAGTTATGGCTTTCGGAGGTAACTGATAATGACATGAGCAATTTAATATCTAACTTGCAGAAAAGTAAACTAATATCAAACTACACACTCATACTTCAATCCCTCACCATTAGTCTAGCTATGGCTTTCGGAGGTAACTGAAAATAACATGAGCAGCTTAATATCTAACTTGCAGAAAAGTAAACTAATATCAAACTACACACTCATACTTCAATCTCTCACCATTATTCTAGCTATGGCTTTCAGAGGTAACTGAAAATGACATGAGCAGCTTAATATTTAATCTAATTACTAAAGCAAATGTGCAAGACTGAAATAAACAAACAGTGCTGGAATTAAACAAAAACTAAGAAAAGTAAATTAGCAGAAGGACAAGATGGATTCCATGTCATTAGTCATTATAAAATTATATGCAAATGCCTAGGCTGACTACTATAATCTAAAAGCTAAAAATTATGCTAAAAGCTATGATTTCAGAAAGCAATCTAAGTAAAGAAATATGACAAAACAGAATTGAAAGAAACTTATCTAGAAAACATGTAAAACTTCTTTGAATAGCAGGGGCCCTCTGCTACCAATTTGGTGTAATCCTTCTTCAGCTCCTTAAAATTGTAATCAAAACACCATCAAGGAACTTCTTTATTGAAAAAATTCACAAATATACATCCCATTCCATCTTAAACTTTGTTACAAAAGACTTCTCTATTCCTTCCTCTCCTTCTCCTATTTTTCACTACTTTTTCATTACTTCCTCATTACCTATGATAGGAGAAAGCTTCTCCTATTTATACAAATTATGAGTCATCTCATTAATGGGAGTCCATGAATCTCTCCCTCCATCTCTAGAGTTACAATCAAAATAGGAAATGATAAGACACATGTCTTTCTAGAGTTTCAACACAACTAAGAAATGAGACACATATCCTCTTAGAGTTTCAATACAACAAGGAAGTGAGACACATATCCTCTTGATTCCATAATCTTCTCCAACCAAATTCGAATTTGGTTTTAGAGTGCCACATAAGGGTCTTCTAGAAGTCTCCTTTTGACCTACACATGTCACAAAACTCATAACACATATATAGATATATGAAACTATGTTAATTTTCTAATTTCTAATCATAAATTCACTTAAAATACATAAAATAAATAACTTTGGAAAACAAGGATCCTAACCCATATATTTATGTAAATGGTTATTTGATGTAGGGTTTTAGGTCAAATGGCTATGAAATAAGAGCTAAATGGTTATGACATAATGGAAATATGTATGAATATGGAGAACATTTTTGAGACTCAACATACCTCCCAACTGAAGTTGTTTCATGTCCTCATGCAACCATTGCAATGATTCATTTGTCCATGAGTTGATCTTTTATGAGTTTTGACTCATATAGATTCATTCCAAACTTTTTTTCTTGATTTTTCCTTTTTGGCAAAGTATAATACATTTGATTGCAACAATTTTTTTTTTTTCAATGGTTGGTTCTTGTGTAACAACCATTTTTTTTCAATGGTTGGTTCTTGTGTAACAACCATTTTTTTTTTTGAAGCATTGGTTCTTGTGTAACAATGCTTTATTTTCTTTGTTGCATCAAAGTTCATGAAAACATTTAGAATCAATTACTTCATCAATGAATTGATCATTCGCAAGGCATATAATCTTTTGGATCATGTTGCAACAATAGTTGGTTGGGAAGTATATGTGGGTGGAAATGAAATGAAAATGTGTGATAGTGTATGACATGTGGATATGAAATGATGTCCCTTCCCCCCAACTAAAGATATGACAATGTGAAAAAAGGAGTGAGGAATTTTTCCAAAGTTACAATTTTAGCATTCTAATGAATTACATGACTAAAAATTAGAAAACAACATACCTTCACTTACCTTAAATGTGGATGAGTTGTGTATGTGTGGTGGCTGCAAAATTCTGATCATATTCTTCTTCAAGTGGCTGAACAAGAGGAGTCATGGATAAAGAGATAAGATGATTTTTTATTGCTTCTACTAAAACTTGCTGAATCTACTCCAAAATGCTGAAAATAATAGTCTTCATGTCTTGAAAACTCATTGGCATAATTCCTACTATGTGAAAAGTTGTTCTGATGTCGAATATAGTAGGAAATTGTTGACTTAGTGGCCATTAATGGATGCCACTAGTCAACACGAGAACTCTCACCATTGATGACAATGAGAGTCAAGATGCCCAAACACATCTTGCTAGGTACGAATGATTTTGCTGATGTCGAGTCACCTAGAAGATCTGATGAACAAGAGACATTAATGTATTTCCATTGTTTGTTAGTGTGAGAACTTTCCATTAAGGCATGCAAGCCTCAAGGTGTTTTTACAAAGAACTTAGACTCAAAGGACTATGGACTCAATATTTTGCATTGAAGCGGGGCTTATTTGCGGAATGAAAATGACAAGAAATGGAAGATGGAAATGGAGAGTAGAAATGGCAATGGGCAATAAGCATGTGAATGAGCCTCTTGCTTTTATTTGTGGTTATGAATGGACAAAAAGAAATGGAAAGTGGATGTAAATGTAAATGGAAAATATGAAGTGAAATGAGGTGAATGGTTTATTATGAGGTATGGATGTGATGGAGACAATAGTATCTGAAAGTTTTTCAAATGTTTGGATCTGATTTTACATCAGCATATTTCCTCTTTATTGTTGATCATCCTCTTATGAAACAAATTGGTCTCTTAGAGAGACACCATTCTCTTGTAGTCATTTGTCCTTCCTCCTGGAACCTGCAAAAAAAAAACTAATACTTCTTCTGCAAGGGAATGTAAGTTTATCAAAGGAGAGAGGTGATCAATTTCTCTAGTTATGATATTTACACACAAAACTAAGAATTTGTATTAATGAAACAAGTTCTCAAAGGAAAAATCAAAAGAATTTATACCTGTTTTGGAATTAGTGCCTCAAGTTGAATGTAGCTTCTTTTCAGCAATTTATTTCATTATTTACCATTTCAAACTCTAATGATGGATTTCTCACTGTGTAGATCTTGTTGAGACCTTTTCAACGATACTTGAATCATCAAAATCTGATTTTGTATGAGAAAGTTAGGCTGATTTGAACAATGAAGTTTTTCAGCTGCGGAATTGGACTTTAGCTGCGGAATTGGAGAACAGCTACGGAATTGAACTTTAGCTGCAGAATGTCGACGGTTTCTGTAGCTAAAAATCTTGAATAAAAAGTTAGCCATTCATCCTTCATCATCAGTCCAAAATTAATCAATACCTTCAGAAAAAGTGAGCAAATAACTTATTCATTTCATTGATTCAAAATTATTATTTTTTTCTTGACATGCAGCGACTTAGTGATAACACACAGCTTGACTTCCCTTTGACTAGGGTCTTTTTCATCGATTTGGACCAAATGAATAGGACACCGTCCATGTACTGACATTTTCCCAGCTACCCATGTGGCTCGTTTCGTCTCTTGACACCTATAACCTATAGAAGTGATAAAATGGCTGCGGAGTTGCTAGTGAGCTGCAAAATCAGGCTACATTCCATAGCTAAAAGACAGCCAACCATTAGTTTTACACATATTTGGATACATGTGTCGTGCATAGCTTTTTATCTCTTCCGCACTTTCCTGTGGAATTTCTGCAACCTTAAAAGTAAGTGATTCATCTTTAAAACAGAGATTTTCAATTGAAACAAAACCAACCAAAATGATGTTAATCCCTTTTCTAACTGAGAATGCCAGTGTTAATAAGCCCCGAGCTTCCCATACAAACAGCAGATAAAATTCGATAAATAATCAAGGATACTAAGGTCATGCTTGATAATAACATTTCACCTCTCCTTATAAATGCCAAGTTTGACATTAATGGTAACAAGGTGCATATTATTTGTTGGAACTGCATTGACAATAGCCTGGACCGTAGTGAAATCTGGGTTTAACTCACATGAAATATACATGAACATAATGTGAATGAGTTTTCAGATGGCCTCTGCATCGAATGCCAAGAAGCTCCATGCCACGTTGATTGGTTAGTTGCGTATTCAATTAAGAGTATAATTCACAGGTGTTATATCTATCAGCAAAGAGCTGTATCCAATCAAAATTGTTGTTCACAGGTGTTACGTTTATCAACAAAGAGTCGTTTCCAATTAGAATTGTTATTAATCGGGCAGAGGAGGTGTTAGACGAGTGGCAAAAGGCAGTTAATTATCAGTATACCATTGATTTCAAGCCGATTTAATCCACTGTCAATTCATTAATTGAAATTCCGTTTTTTTCACGCGGTAGGCAAAAATGGGCTTCAAAGAATCGAGAAATTCTCCCAGACCGCCACAAATTTCTTAAAATGATTTTTGAGTTATCTAATTGACCCTATTGGCGAAAAAACCCATGTCTCGGTTTTTCAAAATTCATCCTAAATCGATCAGAAAATTCGTTTCAAATTGACATGTCAAATAAAATTGCGTTTTTCTGGCGTATCTGTTCGTGACATGAAAAAAAAGTTATGAATATGTAACAGGCCGTTCTTCATCTTTTTGTGCATTTTTGTGTCCTTCCTCAATCTCATCAAATGAGAGCAAAGGCTTCCCAGAACCTGCCCTTGGTGAGGATGGAGGTGAAAGTAAAGCAATTGAAGGACCGGCACAAACTACAGAATACACCACCGAAAGAACTGTTGTAAACATCCCAAGTAAGAGAGCACTGGTGGATACAGCTTTCACATGACCATGCAGACCATTGCATTCATAATCCCTTGGTTCACTTGAAAGTCCACTATAACACAAGTATGTGCAGTACACTGAGATTCCCGACGCTGGCAGAAGGCTTCCATTTACCTTAGGATGCAAATCAACGACTGCAAATATGTGGGTGCCAGTAATGTTGTGTTTGCTGCGTGGAGAGACTTGGATGCATTGGTTTGGAGGCCTGTGCATATACCTTTATGCGAATCAAATGTCTTGAAATTTTGCAGATTGAAGATGTGTTATTTTCTTCATGCCGTGGCCCTTTGTTTTTTTTTATTGTGTAAAAATTTTATTTTTTTTAAATTTGTTTTGTTAATAAAATTGCATATGTTATATTTTTTTTTTAAATAATAAAAAAAAATATACATATATATTTTATTAAACAAAATAAATTATTGAATATTTGTTTTTGTTAATAAAATGACATATGTTGTATTTTGAAAAATTAAAAATATACATATGTATTTTACTAAACAAAACAATTTATTCATTTTTTTTATTTTTTATTTTATTTTTTATTTTTTATTTTTAAATGATTTGTTATTAAAATTATATATATATTTTCAAAAATAAAAAATATACATATATATCTTAGTAACAAAACAATTTAATTTATTTAATTTTTTTTTTCATTTTTTTTTAATTGATTTGTTGAATAAAATTATGTATGTTATATTTCAAAAATTTAAAAATACACATATATATTCATTAAACAAAACAATTTATTGAAATCAAAGTTTTTCATGAAAACAATTTTATTTTTAAATTGTTGAATCAATTGAAATGATAAAGTTTTATTTTGTCTCCTTTTTTTTTTTTCTTTTCCTCATAACAATTCTTTTTCTGATCCTCCAGATCACACAAAGTGCAGGAGGAGAGCATACTCAAGAATTATTAATTTTTTTTTACATAACAATCCTTTTTCTGATCCTCTAGATCACACAAAGTGCAGGAGGAGAGCATACTCAAAAATTATTAATTTTTTTTTAGATGTAAGAAAAAAGGCTACCTAGTTACACTTCCCTGGCAACGGCGCCAAAATGTTTGGTCAATTTAGTGTGTCCTAAATTGCTATATTAATTTGTCAATTCGGGATTCGTAAGCTGACGAAGTGTAGCGCACTATATGTGCAAGATAACCTATCTCTTACTTTTTGTCGTTTTTGGTTTTTTTTTGAAATTCTAAAAGACAAGTATGGAGACAAATACTCAAGACAATGATGACCTTTCTAATGATTTTCCAAACTTCAAAATAATTTTAAAACATACAATGACAAAATTAATTCCTAAAAGGAAATGAAAATGTGCCACTATTCTAGTTAAGCAAACAGTTAACTATTGATCATGAAACTCATTATCCTTGCTGCTGTCTAAATACAAAAGAAACTATGCTCAAAGAAATCTAAGAATTGCAGCAAAGTAAATCTAAATCAAATTACATCAACTCATATTGTGATCCCTCACCATTAGTCTCGCTATGGCTTTCAGAGGTAATCATAAACAACTTGAGCAATCTGATATCTAATTTGCAGAAAAAGAAACTAATATCGAACTACACACTCATACTTCAATCCCTCACCATTAGTCTAGCTATGGCTTTCGGAAGTAACTGATAATGACATGAGCAATTTAATATCTAACTTGCAGAAAAGTAAACTAATATCAAACTACACACTCATACTTCAATCCCTCACCATTAGTCTAGCTATGGCTTTCGAAGGTAACTGAAAATGACATGAACAGCTTAATATCTAACTTGCAGAAAAGTAAACTAATATCAAACTACACACTCATACTTCAATCCCTCACCATTAGTCTAGCTATGGCTTTCGGACGTAACTGAAAATGACATGAGCAGCTTAATATTTAATCTAATTACTAAAGCAAATGTGCAAGACTGAAATAAACAAACAGTGCTGGAATTAAACAAAAACTAAGAAAAGTAAATTAGCAGAAGGACAAGATGGATTCCATGTCATTAGTCATTATAAAATTATATGCAAATGCCCGGGCTGACTACTGTAATCTAAAAGATAAAAATTATGCTAAAAGCTATGATTTCATAAAGCAATCTAAGTAAGGAAATATGACAAAACAGAATTGAAAGCAACTTATCTAGAAAACATGCAAAACTTCCTTCAATAACAGGGGCCCTCTGCTACCAATTTGGTGTAATCCTTCTTCAGCTCCTTAAAATTGTAATCAAAACACCATTAAGGAAATTCTTTATTGAAAAACTTCACAAATCTACATCCCATTCCATCTTAAACTTTGTTACAAAAGACTTCTCTATTCCTACTTTTTCATTACTTCCTCATTACCTATGATAGGAGAAAGCTTCTCCTATTTATACAAAATATGAGGAGTCATCTCATTAATGGGAGTCCATGATTCCCTCCCTCCAACTCTAGAGTTACAATCAAAATAGGAAATGATAAGACACATGTCTTTCTAGAATTTCAACACAACTAAGAAATGAGACACATATCCTCTTAGAGTTTCAATACAACAAGGAAGTGAGACACATATCCTCTTGATCCCATAATCTTCTCCAACCAAATTCGAATTTGGCCTTAGAGTGCCACATAAGGGTCTTCTAGAAGTCTCCTTTTGACCTACACATGTCACAAAACTCATAACACATATATAGATATATGAAACTATGATAATTTTCTAGTTTCTAATCATAAATTCACTTAAAATACATAAAATAAATAACTTTGGAAAACAAGGATCCTAACCCATATATTTATGAAAATGGTTACTTGATGTAGGGTTTTAGGTCAAATGGCTATGAAATAAGAGCTAAATGGTTATGACATAATGGAAATATGTATGAATATGGAAGACACTTTTGAGACTCAACAGTAACCTCCCCTTCTATCCATTAATAAAGATTGATGCTTACTTTCCCACATATGTATTTGTATAAGCTCATGTTTTCCATGTTATGAATTCTTATCTGATGCATATGGTTTATGTTTCATTAATTTAACTAAATAACATGAATAGACATCTATATTATTGCTATATTTTGTTGTTTAGTGTTCATTATTGCAAGAAATATTTTCGGACATGTAGCTTGGATTTGAAGCTACAACAAGAGTGACAGAAAGAGAATAGGAAGTGCTTGGAATCCAAGTAAGTTATTTGATCTATTCTATGTGTCTATTTATATTTAGGAAAAGCACTTGCAAAGTCTTTAACCTGTTTTTCTAGATGAGCACTACATCTAGAGAAGAATGTTTTATCCGCAATCCATAATTCCACATAACAAATTAGTGACTCCGCTGGGGAGTTTACCCTTCATCCTTAATGTACTTGCCTCTTATTTTATCTGTTTAATCACCGAGTAGCATTTAATCATAAATATTAGGCTTTTTGAAATCTAAATTTGCATTAGAAGTGTGTTAAACAGCTATGTTTTTCATTGTACACTACGCCCAACGCACTGTTGGACATGACATAGTGCTTTGCATAGCATTTTCTCCCATTCAACGCTGCTTTGCAATGCACTGTCTCCCTTTAGAGACTTCGTTGCCCCCTGAAACCATCCAAATCCCATTGAATTTGTCATTGCATTTTGTTTTCAGTTTGTTGTCTGCTGTGTTTTAAAGAGCCTGATACCTCAGATTGACCAGTGACCTTATCTACCTCTTCCTCCTTTGAAAGAAAAGTTTGTTCAATGTTTATTTAAAGCGTTTTTCTTTATCATTGACAAATTTATTTCAAATTATCTTCATTGCTGCATTAGATCCATTTTATTTTGAAAAAGGAAATTGTCGTTAAATTCTTCGTTCCCTGATAGGAGAAATTGTTGTTAAATTCCTCATTTTTCCTTCAAAAGAGAAATTTTTGTTTAAATTCTTCATTTCTAAAAAGTAAAAGGCATTTGTTTTATTGATTTGATGCACTTAGTTTCCTTTTCTACATTCATAACATTAAAGGGACTAAAAAGAAAAACCGGCATTTGCATGTAGTGGATTGTGTGTTTTGAAAAAGGAAAAATTAGGAAAGTTGCATTTTAGTTTGTTCTCTTTGATCTGTTTGCTCTCAAATTGATTGCTCTTTCTCTCTAGTAGCTAGGATTTTCATTGAAAAACTGAAAGTGAAATATTTCTTATCATTTTAGTTTTCATTTTAGGAATTTTCGATACATCATCACAGTGAACCTTGAAAGGAAAATTGATGAACAAGATAAACTTAAAATTTATCTCAATTTACCTAACAAAGCATTAGAACCATAACGATAACATTTAGAAGGTCTACGCTAGAGACGTGTTCCAACGTTGTAAAACATAGTAGCTATCGTTAATTTTCTGTGATACATTCCGAGTGTGATATCGGGCAGTGTTACAGTACGAAAAGTATAAAGGGGTGCTCTCACTGTGCAGTTTCACATCAAACAACGCTAATACGGACTTCGGCCTCCACGTACCTTCGGGTGTATTTGGGAGGACAACTTTAGGTGCTATCTATCCATAGTGAACCAAGTCGGTCGCCTTGTAAATTGTGATACACCGAACACAACAATCGGCGAGATTGCCTACTCGTACTTCTTGGTTCGCTAGGAGGTATTTTGCAGTTCACAGTTTCTTGGTAAACCCTTTTCATAGCATTACCCTTTTATTTTTTTTATTTGTTTTTGGTTAAAATAAATCAGTAATCGTGGAAGAAAAAAATCCTTTCCCCCATCGTTTGCGTAGATTAGCATTGAAACCACCTTTACCACTAGAAGTTACTCCTGGTCGGTGAAAGAGACATCATTCTACCAAATCAAGTACTATCAGTACCTCTGGAGAAGCATCATCTTCCCATATACCAGAGTTAGCTCAAGTTGTTTCTACACATCTTGGTTCATCTACTGTTGTTGAGACAAAGTCCTCACAGCTACCCATGGTCACAATCCATCCAATTAGTGAGACCATACCTCCTAGACCCGACGTTGTTCAACTAGAAGTTGATTTAGATCCTATCTCATTTTTTCTAGAACATTTGAATCTTGAAGTCGAACAACCAGAAGTTGTTGCTCCATTGGTCATCCCACAATTTTCTCTAGCCATTGAGTCTCCTATAACACACAGTCAACCTCCTGAAATATACTTTGGGCCTAACGGCGAAATACTTCCACATGGTTTAATTTCGATTGAAGAAATCCCACAAGTCGATACACTTTTAACTCCAACCCACTTTGGGGAGGATCTTTACTTGTACAAGTCTTTTCCTCAATCACCACCCTTTGCTTTTTTTGATCCTATTCCTATTCAAATTCTCATCGATTCAAAAGTGTATAACTTTGGTCAAGTAACCATGCTTGAACCAACATCTTCAGTTGGGCCATCTGTTCCAATTACGTCAGTACTTGCCCTTTCTACCCCGTCGATGTTCACAACTTCACCAAAGTCATATTTTTATGGTGGCCCTATGGTCCCATCAGGTTAAAAATATTTATCTAGAAATTTCTCTGGTGCATCTTCAAAACCATGGAATTTACTAATGTCATCGTCCGATATTCTAACTAGTAATCCCATAGTGATCTTGATTCTTTATACACATCATCAGGGAAATATCAAGCTGGTCCTTCTGGGTCTATCCCATCTAGTACCATTTCAACTGGACTCCATGCATTTGGAGAGCAATATTTTCCATCTTATTATCCTCCTCATGCTGAGGGGCAACCTTTGGTCACCCACTATGACAATACTCCATCAATATTTGGTCAACCTAATGTCGAAATGAATGTTTGTCAATGGCAGCCCACTCTACCTATCCAACCAAAAACGGTTGTACACTCGTATCAACCAGTTCAATCTGTTACACCCACATCATTTCCACTTTTTAATACATATTTACCCCTGTTACAGAATCAAAAATTTGTACAACAACCTTTTCAGGCAGGTCCTTCAACTCAATACCCTCCAGTATTGGTTCCACAGACTCCAAATCCTTCGGTTAATTTACAACAATAACCTGTACCTCGAATCATTTATTGGGATGTCATAGCCACAACCAAGTTATACATATCCTCAAGAAAATCCAAGTTCTTCTAATTTTGGTTATAACATTGGTGGACAGACCCCTTGGCAGCCTCAGGCACAAATGCCTCAACCTTCATTTCAACAAGTATCATATCCAGGTTTTGGTCAACAGAATCCTCAAGCGTTTGCTTATCAAAATAAACCCTATCTGGGTTACCAGCACCAGATTCCTTATGCTAGTGCTCAAAGACCTATTGCTCAAGAAATTCCATCATACCCTGGCTATGCTCAACCTGACCTTAATAGACAGTTTCCTTTTATTGCAACTTTAGAGTTACCAGAATTAAATCGGCTAACCAATGATCCAATCAACTATACTCCTTGATGGCCGATGATACCTCACAAATTACCCTCGGATATTCCTAAGTTCAATGGAAACCCTAGGGAAGACCCGTCGACTCATGTCATGACTTATCATTTGTGGTGTTCATCAAACTCCCTGAATGATGATTCTGTTTGACTACGTCTTTTCCAGCGTACGCTCACAGGTCCAACTGCAAAATGGTACATTGAGTTACCTAGAGCTTCTTTTGATAATTTCACTACCCTAGCTACTGTCTTTTTGACCCACTTCCAGTTACCCATATGATATGAAACTAGAATGGAACTATTGACCAATTTCAAATAGACTAATGCTACTCACATTTCTAATCATATTCATGAGTGGCGTCATCATAATAGAATGGTTATTACATTTGTTCCAAATCAACTCATTAAGTCCCTGTTACCATCTATAACTGAGGATGTGGCTAAGGGTGGCGTCGTCATTGAAGGGTAGGTTATTGCTCATGCCCAATATTTAGACTTGATTTATACTCAGTCTGGCATGCTCTATGAAAAAATTCCTAATGCACCGCAATCTAATTTTACTATTCTTCCTCAATTCAAGGAATCTCATGCTAGAGACATCTTGATTGGTACTGCAAGAACACATCATACTATTGCATCTAATCCTGCATCTTCTTCCAAAATTAATGCCATGTCATTTGACAAAGGAAAAAGTGACAAGCAACCCGGAAGTAAGAAAAAAGGGAAATCTAAGAAGAATTAAAATTCTAACCCACAGGAAAGATCATTTGATCAATCGTCTAGACCTAGGAAACCTCGTTATCCATGCATAATCTGTAATAAGGAACACTTTGTTAGGGATTTTCCTCACCACGTTGAAGTATAAAAAATGGTTAAGACTTCCCATGCGTTAGCTGTGTTGACAGACCCGTGTCCAAATTCAGACACAAATTTGGTTGCTATGGATCGAGCTTCTAGTTGTCAAGTGCTTATGTTATCTGTCAAAAAACCTTCAACATATATTTTGGTGTCAATGCGTAATAAATACTATGGTAGTCATGCCACTGATCAAACTATTACCTCGACTACGAATCTGTCCATGGAAACAGTACTGCCTACTACTATTCATGAATTGACGATTAAGCCACCAAAGGGAGTCATTCATAGATCGACATATAATCCTCGAGCAAGAGCTGCACAAAATTATAATATAGTTGAAGATTTGGCTCAATCCCCTTCAGCTATGTTTGCTCTTGAAGTATTACAAAATTTTCCCTCCCAAAAATAGGCTTTATTGTCGGCTATTGGTGGAATTGATTCGACTAATTCTAATCTCGTCGTCTTTAATCATACGGGCTATGTGTCGCAACTACCAGCAGAATTGGCATTCTCCATACAAGTAAATGTTCTCAATCACCTTGTTCATCGCACTATTATTGATGAGGGAGCATCTACATGCATTATGTATCTAAATTGTTGGAAGTCACTTGGCTCGTCGTGCTTATCTCAATCATCAATGACATTGAAGGCTTTCGATTGACCTACATATAAGCCTTGTGGTATTATTAATAACCTGCATGTTGAGCTAGGGGGAAAAATAATGAATGTTGATGTCGAGGTTTTTGACGGACCCCTTGAATATAATATTCTACTTGAAAGACCATGGGTATATCCTATGACTGAAATTGTTTCTACATATTTTAGAATGCTTGCCTTTTCATATAAAGGTACTATCACAGTCATCTATCATCTATCCTTCTTTTTCTCCACTTCGTAGGTAATTGGAAGTGTTCCATTTGTTCATGCACCCCAAATAGCACTTTAGAACATTGGTGTAGGACTTTTAAAGGGTTCCACTCTCATGGGAGCCTTTGCATTACCTCCACCTACGACGTCGGTAGAAATTGCAAGTATAGAGACCTGTTATATGATCTCTTCCACTCCATATGGCTTAAGGAAGAGTACGGATGATTCTAAAATTGTTATGTTGGATGAGTTTCTGCCACCCATCCCTATTGAGCTGGCATAGCAATCAATCTATCTGGCCTGGGCTACAAATCCAAAATCAACTTCGCCGGTTGTTTGGGTTGATCGTTCACTAGATTTTGGTACTCCTTCTAATCCTTTTTCCTCAACTTTCTTGACAGATGAGAATATTTTGAAGGCCATGATGTCAGAAGGAGAACCATGGGAAGATTATCATCATCATTCCCATCTTCCTGATTATGAAGAAAACTATCTTAGTGAACTATATCACCCATCAATAAAAAAATTCTTTTCGAATTGTTTACCTATTAATGCAATTGATTCCGAGCGAAATCTGTCAAATATTGAGGAAACCATTTCTATCGATATTTATACAAAACTTGGCATTGTAGAAAATATTCATGTTGGCATATCTTGTTCTCCATCAGAACTTGAATCATATCGCTCTCTATTTCATGAATTTCATGATGTATTTTCTTGGTCTTATGATGAAATCCCAGGCATAGATACTAGTATCGTTGAACACACTATTAATATGTATATTGATGTCAAACCAATGCATCAACGCCTTCATCTTGTTCATCCAAAGAAGGTTGTTGCCATCAAAGAAGAATTTGAGAAACATTTGTGTGCTGGTTTCATTTACCTTGTTCCGCTAACTGAGTGGGTTTTAAACATCGTTCCTGTCATGAAAAAGAAAGGAACCATTAGAGGGTGCATCGATTATCAGGATGTTAATCTTGCTTGTCCAAAAGACAACTATCCTACTCCCTTTATCAACCAGATTATTGATGATTGAGCTGGATGTGAAATCTTTTCGTTCATGGATGGATTTTCCGGCTACAATCAAATCAATATCCGCCCAAAGGATCAACATAAGACAACATTCATCTGTCCCTGGGGCACATTCACTTATAGGAAACTTTCGTTTGGTTTAAAGAACATTGGGGAAACTTTTCAGAGAGCAATGGATTATGCTTTCAATGACATCAAGCACATTTTTCAACCCTATCTAGATTATTTACCCGAGTATTCACAAAATAAGACTAATCACCCGATGCATTTGAGAGCCATCTTTTTACGTTGCCGACACTACAAAATTCGCCTCAATCCACATAAATGTGTGTTTTTTGTTGGTTCTGGTCATTTTCTTGGATTTTTCGTCTCAAAAGAAGGAATTCAAATCAACCCATTGAATATTCACGCCATTCTTGATTTTCTTGTGCCATCAAATTTACTTCGGATACAGAAACTTCAAGGAAAGGCTAACTTCCTAAGGAGGTTCATACCAAACTATGCCAAAATGGCTAAAGGATTTCCTAGGCTTATGAAAAAAGGGGTTCCCTTCCATTAGGAACAAGTTGCGCAAGCTTCTTTTGATGTTGTTAAGGATACTCTTGTCCAGGTGTCATTAATGTATCCCCCTAATTATCAAAGTGATTATTTCCTATATATCGTCGCAACTGAAATGACCATTGCTATGGTATTGGTCCAAGTAGAAGATGGGATATAACATCCAATTTATTATTTGAGTCGTAATCTCAATGATATGGAATTTAAGTATTCATACGTAGAAAAGCATGCCTTCGCAGTTGTTCAATCTATTCAAAGATTTCGCCACTATATCTTGCTCCGAAAAATTACTATCATTTCAGATTACAAATCCATGACTTATATTTTATCACGTCAATTGCTGGGGGGGAATATTCAAAATGGATTTTCATTTTATAGGAATTTGATTTGGAATTCATCAAATCCAAGTCAAATAAGTATTTAGTTTTGGCAGAACTTCTCTGTGACCTTCCCTCTGATAGTACTGCAACTATGTCGGAACCATCAATTCATGATGAGTCTATGTTTCTGATTGGATCATCTAATCCTTGGTATGGAGATTTCATCATTTATCTCCAAAATCAAACTTTTCGGCCCGATACCTCTCGCTCTGAACAACAACATATTCAATATCAAGCCAAAGATTATCTGATCGTCGGTGATACACTCTATCGTCGTGGTGTCGATACTATTTTAAGAAGGTGCCTCACTCATGAGGAGGCTGAAAAGGTTTTAAATGATTATCATGTTGGGGCTTGTGGTGGACATTTATTTGGATACGCTACCATGCATAAGATACTTTGCACTAGTTACTTTTGGCCTACCATATTTCGCGACTGCATTCTCACGGTCAGAAGTTGTCATGCGTGCCATATTTTTTATCATAAAATCTGCAAATTGTTAGCACCAATGCATCTTGTTGTCTCTATGGGACCATTTTCGAAATCGGGTATTGAATTCATGACCTGTAACCCTCATTCATCCAGGGGGCATGGTTATATTATTGTCGTAGTATACTACTTTACCAAATGGGCCGAAGCGATGCCTACATTCAACAACATAGGATAAACAGTTGCATTGTTTTTCTTTAATCATGTTATTGCACAGTTTGGGGTCCCACAGGCTATAGTTACAAATCATGGGAATCATTTTTGCAACCACATGATGGCTGAATTTACTGCCAAGTTAGGATTGTCACAAGATAATTCTACTCCTTATTATCCACAATCAAATGGACAAGTTGAAGCTATCAACAAGATTCTTAAACGTATGCTTCAACGAATGATAGGAGTTCGTAAAATAAACTGAAATTTTATCCTGTACTCCGCCTTGTGGGCGTATCGAACCTCGGTGAGAAATGCAACTGGATTTACTCCTTTTCAATTGGTGTATGGTTTGGAAGCTATCTTACCAATCCAATGTGAAATATCATCATTAAAACTCGCAATTGACTTGTTACCTAACACCTCAAAAGAAGAAGCACATCTTTTAAACCTCATCCATCTTGATGAAATGTGTCGTGGAGCCCAATTGGCCAACGAAGCGCATAAGAGACGTGTAAAGGCACAATACGACAAAAATGTCCAGCCTCGCATTTTCTCAAAGGGTGACTTGGTCATTCTTTATGATCAAGAAGTTGATGTAATAGGTACAAGAAAATTTTAGCCATTATGGCATGGCCCATATATTGTCAAAAGATTTCTTTCTAAGGGTGCCTATGATTTGGTTGATTACAATGGGATTCCATTGGCACAACCCAGAAATGGGTTGTATCTAAAACGTTACTATGCTTAATGAGGAGCGTAGTAATTTTTTTTATTATATTGTATATATATGTGGTTGATTTTCATTCAATATCTTAGTTTTTTTAGAGTTTTCCTGACGTTAGTAATCCACTTTACATTTTATCACAAATGTCTGAATCTTCAGAACCTTTTTTTGGATATGCTGATGGTGCTAGTTGTAGTACGCAGAATCTATCCTCTGCAGCGTGGGCCATTTTCACTCCGAACAAAGAGTTAGTGAGTTTTCAGGGGATTTGTATTGGTAGATCGATGAAAAATATCACTGAGTATAGAATGTTTATCGAACTTCTCTTTGACACCATTTCATTTGGTATTAACTGCATAATCATAAGGTTAGACTCACAACTAGTGGTATTACAACTTACTAGTGTTTATACTGTTAGAAATCCAACACTGCATCATTTGTTCCTAAGAGTTTGACTTTTAGAAAGACACTTTGATTTTATTCGATATCAACACATTTCTAGAAATTTGAACACATTAACTGATTCATTGGCTAATCAAGTTTTAGATAGACATTTTCAACACATGTAAAGAAAACATTCACATCATTTAATAGGATTGCATAATAAACATAGGAAAACACTGAAATAAAATAGATAGATAGTTATAGCTTTTTACAAAAAAAAATTCCCAAGACACATTGGCCATCTGACCTCAAAATGCATGCAAAATGTCAAAAGTAAACTAGTGATGCTCATGGTAACATGCTATAGATCTAGATATCCTATGCAGTAACCGCATCCAGCAGTTATGAACACCAATAGTGTGTCACTACAGTCGCATGGGTAACTCTTCAATCTAGAAATCTAAAATCCCGAAGGTCAACCCCTCTATGTGCTGTCGAAGCTTGGTCAGAGTCTCAGCCATATCAAGATCCTGAAGGACTGCTCTCCCGACAGCCCTCTCTGCTAGCACATCTTCTTCACACTCTGGTTCCTCCACTTTTTGAACTTGACCAACATATTCATTACATAAAACATTTAGTTTAGTCATGGGAAAACATCAAAATACAAAAACATTGTATAAACCTTAGAAAAATAAAAAAACATGGTCAAAACATTCTTACCTATTGCACCTCACTAAGCACTGTCTAGTAAAGCTAGATCTAGATCTCCCCAGAAATCAATGCCTGTGTATGCATACTCATCAATGGAAAAAATTTGTCGCCTGAACCAGGTGAAGAAAGCAGTCAATAATACAATGGTCGATTGGCCTACATGCCTACCCATTAGTTCTACCCATCTCTGCATCCGTAGATCTATAGGATTAGACACATCCAGTGTCACATGTTGTGGTTGCATCAGTGGAATCCATTCTAAGGAAAATGATATGAGGACTGAACCATAACTAAAGTTCTTCTTCCTTCCTCCCTTTGCTTTGTTCAGTTGTTCTTTTATCTGAGAAAGTACAGCTTTAGACCAGTTAAAGACTATTGGCTCCATACACTCTAGTGCGTGCTGCATATATGATCTATTCGCTAAATGTAGTGTAACGGTGCCAACAAGTTTTGTGATTGTGAAAAGGATAGTTCTCAAAGGAAAATCTCTAACATCCTAGATTTTTATCTTTCCATGTTTTCTTGGCTCTTCCCCTAGATAACAATGTTTCAAAACATAATCTCTCACTATCTCTCCTCCAAGAATAGACCCTAAAATCGAAATAGGCAAGCCTCTCCTCGACAAACCTATGAGAAAGTATAAATCCTCTACTGTAATGGGAACCACTTGGTTCTTAATATGAAATGCCTCAATAGCCGGATCCCATGCTCGAACTAAGAACTCCAAGAGTTCTATTTTTTGCCTCATCCCTGACAGCCGGAAGTACTTTAACACTCCACAATATCTTAGGGTTCTTACTGTGCCCAGATCATTTATGGAAATCATATCCTATTCTTCATGTTCTCTTTCCCTCCCTGTAATCATCATTGTAATATGATGGAAACTTGAAATACAATGATAAGAACCATTATATTCCTTTCAATGCAAAAAATTGGGCAAATTTTGGGCATGATGCAAAAAACAAAATTTTAGATTGCGCCCAGTGCAGACTCTAGCAAGGGATAGTGCATTTTGTATGAAAGTATCCTTCAATTTAGCTGCTATGCAATGCACTTTTCAATATCCAAGGGTGCGTTGCCCTCTTTTGGAACATAATTTACCATATGGACCCTAAAACCCTAAAATTTACAGAAATTGGAAATGAAATTATTACTGAAGGAAAGAGGAGGTTCATCGCACTAACCTGGATCAAATGGAAATGAAATATATCCATAGAAATGATCGCAATTAGCAGCAAAAGTTCGGGGGAAAAATCAGGTTCAGAGCTCCAAAATGCAAATGGTAACTATGGAATGGTAAAAATGAATAGTAAAACTACTTTTAATAGTCATTTAATTGTTTGCAAATTATATTTATTGCTATTACTATGGTTTTATTATTTTTTTATCATGAAACAAGTATTTTTAATCCATTTGATGCTGTTCTGAATAGGGTTTACAACTGATTAACAAATTAGTCGTGCAGATTTATTTCAAGAATGATTTGACCACAAAGCATACTTTTTCTCCTTATTTTTCGAGCTTTGTTAAAAATGAAAAAGGATTTGAAGCGCACTTTTATATCTTTTTCGAGCTTCGATAACAGTGAAAAAGGAACCCCTGGAGTCTTCTTTCAGCTCTTTTCAGACTCCGATAATGTGAAAAGATTGTTGAGCACTTGTCTTTTCGAGCACGTAAAATTAAATGAATTGATATCTACTCAGTATAAGTTTAACCCTTTTCCGGAATGAGATAGGTTATTTATGAAAAAGGAAACCTTGGTCAAACATGACCAAAGAGGTTCTCTCAGATATTATTTTACACTTTTTCAGATCTGAGCGACAAACTTACGAAAAAGTACTTATGGATTTTTGTTTCGTCCTCTTTTTCAAACTCTCTAAATATGAGAAAGGACCAAGCTATCACTACATCGTTAGGCTCGTTAAAACATAAAATAGTGATAGACTTGTCGATCATGGCAAGAATCGAGTTTCATTCATCACTAGACTCGTTAAATTATTAAATAGCGATACATTATTCATACATATGGTTCATCATACCTTCACTTCGGTTTTGGGTCAATGCTGCCAACTCATCTCAGTGTCACCGATATGTTGAAGAGAATTCATCCAGTGAATACTCATCCTTCTGCAATACTCATAAACCTTCATTCTCATGACCGTCATCCCTGAAAATTCCTATATCAAGTCATATCTTTGTCTCTAAAATCATTAACTCCCGTTTCATAATAAGGTGACTTCCTGTTGATAAAAAATCATTATCTAGGAAGTTCACTTAGAAACATCAGATTGTAGTACCATGAGGCTTGTTACAACATCAACAAGATCCTCACTTCCAGATTTTGGAGAGAAAGATTTTGTTTGGTGTTCGACATCAAATCATCTACTCACGCCTTACAAAATGTACTGGAGTACCTTGAGGGCGATTGACATCAATGGTGGTTCTCTCACATTTGTTAACAGCTCACATCATTGGCTGGTAATCAAATGATGTCTTACCATGTTCGACTACAAATCATATATTCACATGGCTAGACTTGTACCCGAATGATCGAGTGAATGAGATAAGAATAACCTAGATCTAGTTTCATCCATCTGGGCTACAATTTCAAGATTGTTGTACACATCATCTGTACGGTGACCTTACATACAGATTGTCATCCAAACATGGGCCTATATCTGTAGGCATGTATGTATTGGACAACATTCCAATGTAGATGACTTTCTGAATTATGTACATGTTATTAGATTGTTTATGTGCTGAACTTGGGAATGCCTACCCTCTGCAATTTGTGATCAAAGAGGATATATCATGATGTAATGTATTGTAAGATTGATACAGGTCACCACTCCGCTTCATCTCTAGCCCATCACAGTGTAAAGCATCTCAATCAAAATATTGCTATTATTATTTTGACTTCATGCTTTAGGGGGGAATTGTTATAGGTCAATTTGGGCACCATTCCCAATGACCTAGTTAACTATAAATCATCTCCATAACCAATGAATAAGGTCTATCATCCCCTATCATTTCAGTTGCTACATGCCCTAAGACAAATAACAATACAAATCATCTATGACTTCCATTTGCAAAGGTTTCCAAGATTTCAAGTTTATATTATATCATATGAGAGCTCACCAACGCTGCCTCTCGAGGGACTAAGTGTGTTGCATATGCAGGTAACTCCACTCAAGGTGCTTTTCAAAGCACTTCCCGACACTCATAGGTGCGTTGGTCACATTGGGAGTGAAATTCTCATTATTCCAGAATCTCCACTTGTCCAGTGCCTTCTAGAAGAGTTCACATGTGTCAAACTTCGAATCCATGTGTCCATTTGACATCTACAATATTGGTAGCATGTAGTGCCTATTATTATAAATTCATTTATTGTAAAACTACCGTTAGCTCATATATAAATTGAGCACAAATCCTAGTGCTTTCTAAGGAAGAATTTGAGTAGAGAAATGCTAGTGGAATTTCAATTGAGGAGTTGATTTGAGTGACATGCTACTGGAGATATCTGCATTGTGATGAGGCTAGGATGCTGCTGGAGTTGGTGACACTAAATCAATCACTGGGTTTTAACCTCCCCTTCTATCCAATAATAAACATTGCTGCTTACTTTCCCGCATATGTATCTGTATAAACTCATGTTTTCCATGTTATGAATTCTTATCTGATGCATATGGTTTATGTTTCATTTATTTAACTAAATAACTTGAATAGACATCTGTATTATTTATATCATTTTTTTTTTAGTGTTCATTCTTGCAGGAAATATTTTCGGACATCTAGCTTGGATTTGAAGCTACAGCAAGAGCGACAGAAGGAGAATAGGGGCGCTTGGACTCCAAGTAAGTTCCTTGATCTGTTCTGTGTGTCTATTTACAGTTATGAAAAGTAGTTGAAAATTCTTTAACCTATTTTTCTAGATGAGCACTACATCTAGGGAATAATTTTTTATCTGTAATCCATAATTCCACATAACAGGGTGGTTGAAGAACTAGAAGAAAGTCAAATTGATCTGATGGGAATTAATAACGAAGATACTATTTTCCTCACCGAAGAAAAAGATTTATTTTCTTCGACTCAAACTGAAGTAGAATTTTAAGAGTCTGAAGATTACAAACAAGGGTTCGAGAATGCCATCATGGAGGTGCATAGACAATATAACCTCCAGAACAAGAAAAATTTTGATATTCCCAAGAGAAAGAATTCTGAAAACTCTGCTAAAAAGGCCCCTGAAGCTAATCCCAAGAAAACAATGGAGAGGTAAAATAAAAGTACTAAAATCCCTAGAAAGAATGATTTAGAAAGCAACACTAGTGGACCAACAGTCATCCCTAGAAAAACTATTCTAGTTGATATTCCTAGTACAAGTCAACAATCTGAAGTTGCTGCAAAAATAGTGCCTGAGAAGAATGATTCAAATCTGCCAAAAAACATAGACACCATTCAACATTGAGAATGAGGTTGCCAAAATAAAAATCTATGTCCCGCTCACTGAATTGGTGAAACTAGATGTATATAGGTCCCAAGTCCTAAAAGCACTGAACATAGGAGAAATTACTGATACTTTCAACCTGAATGATGAAAAACCATAACTTTTGTTTGGGCCAGAAGTAGAGGGTAAATTCCAGGAGGGAGGTTCTCCCCCATTTTATCTCAAATTGAATGTTCATGATAAAATCCTTCATAATGCCCTGATAGACTTAGGTGCATCTCATAATCTCATGCCAAAGGCAATTATGGAGAGACTTAGCCTAGAGATAACTAGACCCTACAAAGGCCTATACTCATTTGACTCCAGCTAACTTAAATGTCTAGGCCTCATTAAAGATCTCTGTATTACTTTATACCATATACCAATCAAGAGTCTAGTGATGGATATATGTAATGTTCCCAATTTTTAGTCTCAAGCTAAAATGGAACATTATAGTTGCATATTTTATTTTTGTTTAATAAAACGGGGAAGGAGACACCTTAGCCCCTTTTAGATGAAGAAATAACACTCCTTATGTGAAAAGGAGACAAATAAGCAGCTGAAATAAACACCTAAGGGTGTGAATGGAACCCAGTTCACTTGATTTAGTCACCTTTGACTAAAGTCAACAGCATTGCCCAAGGAGGAGAGGCTTCCTAGAGAAGCTGTGCAGTTTTGGAGGGAAGACGCTCACATGAGGGTGGAAACCCTAATTGGTGGGACCATGGTGGAGAAGAGTTCTTTTTCTTTATATGGAGGATATGGCAACCCATTTTCATCATGTTTGGAGTTTAGATTTGGGTCTGCAAAGGCTTGCATCCCCGAGTTGTTTAGCAGGGTGGTGATGCCCTCGGGCACTAGGGCGTTCTCGGTCAGGAGTCCCTACCTCTTCCTCAAGGAGGGATGAGGATTGAGCTGCATTTTCCTTAATCCGGCATTGGCCATAGCTACTACCATCATCTACAGTGTTAGCTCTGGAGCAGAGAGGACGTTGTGTTGTTGGGGGCAGCAAAGGAGGAACTCATGGAGTCATTCTTGTTTGTTTTCTTCAGTGGAGGAGTGGTCTATTCATTGGAGGAGGTGCAAGGAGGATTCCCAGAGTTTATTTCAAATCTTTGGCATGAGGCCAACATTCCATCATCTCCCATTGTGTAGTCCATGGAGGAAACTGCGTTATTTCAGAGGAGGCAGTGAGAGAGGGGTTCTAGAGCTTCAAAGGAGGAGTGTTTTCGAGTCAAAGGGATCAGCCCTTTTCTTGGAGACATTATCAGAGGAGGGAAATCATATTTCAGATTAGCCATAGCCTCACTCTCATTTTTTACCAGTTGCAGTGACAACTCAGTTGTCACATTTTGTATTCTCCGGCATTTATAGCAATCTCTCCTAGATTGGCTAGAAATCCTGTATTTAGGGCCATTTCTTTGTTATTGGGCTATTTATTTGTATCCTACAGCCAAATTTGTATTTCATGTATATCTAGCAGCTTCTACCTTCCTATACACAGCGCAGTCACTGCTCTCCGGCATTTTGTGGAGTTGCAGTAACTCATGTATTTCATTGTTCATTCATTAGAGGTTAGTTCTTAAAGCTTGAGTGGCTTGTCCCTCAACTATTTCTTGTAAATTATTGCTGATATAATCATATAATGTTGGCTCCATACATTTCCCTCTTATGGTGTATTTATATTTGCAGAGTTTAATGGTTATGTTCACATATTGTTGTAAGCTCTCTCATTGAGCATTATTTTAGAGACCTAGACTGGGGAGATCTGAATAACCCATCTAGAGTTATTTCTTTGAGCTCATTTTCTGCATAGGAGTTTTATGATGTGTGTTCTAAGGCATCCCAATAGTGGTTTGTCTTATTTTTACAGCAGCTTCCTTATACAGGGTCCTCAAGGACACTGTAGCAGAAATTCTCGAGGTGGAATATTGAATATCCATAGACAGAGTCTGTGAAGGGCCAGCTAGCCTCAGGATCTCTCCCTTCTTTAGAAGAAGACATATCCTATAAATTCCCCAACATTCAATCTCTGAAATGGACTTGTGATACCTCATTGAAGAAGGAATTGGAATATCTTAAGATATTCCCAATGGAGTAGAAATTTTTAGATTTGGAACATTACAATATAGTGGTGGCTGACATCCCTCCTAAATATGGCATGCTTTTATCATGCTCATGGGGAGCCAAGATTCAAGGCACCCTCCAAATGGATATGAATTATGCTACCATACCAGGTTTTGGTCAAGAAAGGATATTGTATATGGAGACTCTAATGAAATACATGGTGAGCAGTAAAGAAAAGCCTCATAAATACCCCCTTTACTCTGTCCATTGTGACCTTGATTCATTTATCCTTTACAATGATTAAAATATTAATGAACAAATAGATGGAGAAGAAGAAGACCATAAGAGAGAATAGTCAGACCAAATGGAAATTGTGCAACACAAGTCTGAACCTGAACCTTTTTGGAACATGATTTTTGATAGTTCTTGTGGCAAAGTTGGCTCAGGAGCAAGGGTGTGGGTATGTAATACTGAATATAACCACATAGAAGGGCATTCGTACAAACTAAACTTTCAGTGTACCAACAATACAGCAGAATATGAGGCACTCCTTTTGGGTTTACAACTACTGAAGAAATTGGGAGCCAAAAGAATCTCTGTTCATGGGGATTCTGAGATGGTCATTTAAAAAAATCAAGAGAGAATATTCAGCCAAGAATCCCAAATTGAGAGCATACAGGAATGCTGCCCTCGGCCTCCTGAAAAAGTTTGAAGAATATGAACTTGCTGTGGTTCCAATAAATCAGAATATCCTCGCTAATGGGTTAGCATTTTTAGCCATCACTTGTCAATTACCTCATCCTAACAAATTGTATTTAGTGTAGGTTAAACACCACCCAGAAATTCCTAACAATATGAGATATTGGCAAGTGTTTGGAGATGACAAACAGATTGAGAATTTCCTGCAATCCAAGGGCAAGTTTGAAGATTCCAATTTGGACCTAGACTGTGAAGAAGACTGCTCCTTTAAAGAACAAATGTGTAGGGAGGAACCTCCTCATAATTATGATATTAATTTTTCAACAAATCAAGATCTACATAGGACAGAGATGCATGAAGATCCAGAAAAGGTAGAATTTGAAGTACTACAATTCAAAGACAACACCTTACCTAGAGGACTGGTCCCTTTAGAGGAACTATTTGATTTCAATGATGTGGATAGGAAACCAAAAATGGAATCTACAGAAGCAAATATCGAGGAGTTCAATATGGGCAGTGAGCAGGAGCCCAAGATGATAAAGTTATCAAATACACTTCCAGCATCCATAAAGCATAAATACATTTCTTTATTCAAAGAGTTTATTTATGTGTTTTCCTGGAGTTATGAAGACTTAAAATATTATGATACTGATATTATCCAACACAAAATTCCAGTCAAGGAGAATCAGAAGCCTTTCAAATAGAAACTGCATAGGATAAATCCTGTCCAAATGCCTCTGGTTTAGAAGGAAATTAGAAAAATGTATGATGCTAAGATAATAGTCCCAATAAGGTACTCCAAATGGGTTTCCAATATTGTACTTGTAAGAAAGAAGACAGGTGAGATCAAGCTCTGCATTGACTCCAGAAATCTGAACAAGGCATCACTTAAGGAAAACTACCCCTTACTAAAGATGGACCACATATTCCAAAAGGTAGTGGGCTCCAAAATAATATCTTTGCTAGATGGCTTTTCAGGGTACAATTAAGTGTTAGTGCATCCAGATGATCAACACAAAACAACTTTTACTACTCCTTGGGGAACCTTTATGTATGTAAAAATTCCCTTTGGATCAATAAATGTTGGTGCCACTTTTCAAAGAGAAATCGATATTTCTTTTTCAGAAGAAATTAGTCTTTTCATTGTGATACATCTTGATGATATTACAATATATTCAAAAACTGATGAAGAACATTTGGCCCATTTGAGAAGATTTTTTGAAAAGTGTAGAAGGTTTGGTCTATCTCTGAATCCTAAGAAATCATTATTTGTTCTTAAAGAAGGAAAGATTTTAGGTCACATCATCTCTAAAGAAGGGATCAAGATTGACCCAGTAGGATTGAGGGAATACTGCAAATCATTCATCACAGAAACATCAACGAGCTGCAATCCTTCATTGGAAAGATAAATTTTTTAAGAAGGTTTATACCAAACCTTGTAGAACTCCTAAGGTATATCACTAAAATGCTCAAGAGAGATTCAGGAGTCAAGTGGACCAAGGAGGCTATACAGTCTTTTGACCTGGTAAAGCAGACACTCATAAAAGCTCTGGTTCTGATCAACCCTAATTTCACCAAGGATTTGATTATTTTCTCCTTTGCATCACTGGACACAATTGTTATTATATTGCTGCAGAAAAATAAGGATGGACAAGAGCATCCCATAGAAGTTTTCAACCATTATTTAAGAGATGCGCCTTTGAAGTACAATATCATGGAAAAGTAGGCTTTTGCCTTGATCAAAGCACTGAAGGATTTCAGAGTTTACATTCTGCATTCACACATCATTGCATTTATGCCAAATACAGTTGTAAAAGACATCCTAATGCAGGATCCTGATAGAAAGAGAGGCAAGTGGATTGTTGTTATCTTGGAGTGCGATTTAGAGATTAGACCCATGAAACTAATCAAGGGATAAGGATTAGCCAAATTTATGGCTGAAACAAATTTTCAAGCACTAGATATTAACATGATTCATTCACTAGATGAACAAGAGGAGCTGGCGACTGTACCTATTGAGGAAACATTCCTAAATTCTCCCTGGTATATAGATATATTATATATTCTATTTAATTCAAATTCTCCTCCTGGTTTGTCCAAAAAAAAACTAGATTCTTGAAATTGAAAGCTGTAAAATTCTGCATGCTAGAAAATTTTTTGTACTGGAAAGATGTTGGGGGCATATTTCTTAAATGTTTTCTTCAAGAAGATGTACATAGGGTCATAAAATAATTCCAAGAAGGGAATTTTGGAGTCCATCTCTACTGGAAAACCACTACTAACAAGATCCTTAGGGACGGTTTCTATTGGCCTACTATTTTCCAAGACATCCACAAAATGGTAGCCACCTGTCATAAATGCCAAATATTTGAGGGAAAAAGAAAGTTGTTGCCTTTTCCCTTGCAACCAATCTTTGTTGAAGATCCTTTTCAACAATGAGGTTTAGACTTCATTGGATAAATCCACCCTTCCTCCTCTGCCCAGCATAAATGGATCCTTACTGCTACAAACTATTTTACCAAATGGATAGAGGCCATTCCTTCTAGAACTGCTACTAACTCATTGATTATCAAATACCTTGAAGCCAACATCCTATCCAGATTTGGTTGTCCTAGGAAAATCATTACAGGTAATGTTTTTTCTTTTAAGTCCAAGAAGATGGTGGATTTTTTGCCACAGATATCACATTTCTTTGGGGAATTCAGCAACTTATTACCCTCAAGGTAATGGACTAGTTGAGTCCTCCAATACGATCCTAGTCAACATCATCAAGAAGTTGTTGGAAGACAATAAGAAATCTTGGCATAACAAATTGGTGCATGCATTGTGGGCTGACAAACTGACAACTAAGAAATCAATTGGCATGTCACCATAGCAGTTAGTCTATGGAATGGATGTACTTTTCCCAACATCCTTAGGAGTGCCAGCCATGAAACTCATTCAAGAGGTGCAGGCTGAAGAAAATGACATACAAAGGAGAATAGGCTAGACCATTCAGCTGCAACAGTCCAGAGAAGAGGTGTACAACAGAACTCAGGTGGTGCAAGAAAATATGAAGAATATTTTTGACAAAAGAACAAAAGAAAATAATTTCAATATTGGAGATAAAGTGCTGAAATGAGATTCAAGAAGAGAAGATAAAGGTAAGCATGGCAATTTTGACAACATGCGGAAAGACCCATACATTATTCATTCTTTCAGAGGAGATAATGCATTTTTCTTGCAAGATATGGATGGAACAGAGCTGTTTGAAGGTCCTGTCAATGGCAGGATGCTAAAGCATTATTTTTGTTAAAAAAATCATATTAAACTTTCATCATTGTAAATAGCATAGCCTTAAAATTTTCAATAATCCGTTGGAAAAAGTTAAAGCACGAAGTGAAGGCCATAAGCCTAGTTTGATAAAAAAAAATATTAAAAAAAGGAAGGAAGAGATCAGTCAAAGTGTTGCAGAGGAGAAGTATACAAGGCTACTGCTCTTGGTGTTCTTGACACTTCCCTAAATAGAAGTGTCATCCCCAGCTGCAACCACTATTAGAGTCCTATAATTTACAGTATCACAAGTTGACTTTGTATTTCCTCTTTGCAAATTTTTTTATATTGTACATGGATTTCAATATTCAAAAGTCTTTTCCAAAGAAAGATAAAAAGGAACAAAAGAAGAAAAGAGGGCATTTAAAAAAAGAGGAAAAAGAAAGCCCCACACAAAAAATAAATATTTCTAAAAGTGTTGCAAATCAAAATTCCACTTATTTTTAGAAAGGTTTTGAATTTTCTGCTGATAGGTTAGAGAATGAGGATTTTCGAAACTGTTTAATCTTTTCTTATCAGTAGGTAGGGAGAAAATGACATTGGTTCAACAGCTTAATATGAACCAATAAGAGAGATAAGAGATAAGTGATATGTTATAAATCCAAAAGAAAAATGATGTCAGGGTATGGAAGTTTAAATGCACCCTAAAAGGAGAAAAAATGTTAGGAATTGTAAATTGGGTAGGTAGATTTGTTGAGAAAGGAGAAATGCAAAGTTCATGCTATAAATATGCAGCCTAAAAATTTCTCGATTGTTTCCTGTAATCAAACTGAAGAGAAATCAAAGTGAAGAGTTCAAATTTTTCTCTAAAGATCTTAAAAGGGATGATTTTTTCCAAATTTGGGACCTTATGATATAATTAATTTACCCCTTGGTCCCGACTCCATATACTCCTTTTTTACCTATTCTCAATTTTAACCTATTCCTTCTTAACTCATCGCCGAAGCATAAAACTCCACTTATGCGATTTGGTGGGACCTGTTAGTCATCAGTATTTTTTGATGATATCCAAAGATGACTAAATAAGGATCTTAGATTTATAGAAACAAAATTTAAGAAATATTGTGAGTTCTAGAAATCTCACTGCCTTCATTATCCTAAGCCTAACTATTTCACTAAATTTCTCTATCTTTGCCTCCCCAAGTTTACCCCACTGCTCCAAAGAAACTCCATTTTCTAGGCCTACTAACTTCATTTTATTTTCCACATCTCACTCTCATTTACTCCCTTTTTCCCTCTACAAAACCCATTTTTTCTCTTCTTCAAAACCCTCTTAAACCCCCCCTCATTCATCATTTTCATCAAAACATATTAAACAATGTAAAAACCCCCTTTTTACATTGTTAAAAGTTAAAATTTAGCTTATCGGGCCTTTTAAATTATGGACATAGTGGTTGCTGATATTCCCCCAAAGTATGGCATGCTTCTATCCAGATCATGGGGAGCCAAACTTCAGGGAAGCCTTCAAATGGACATGTCTTATGCTACCATTCTAGTTTTTAACCAAACTATAACGTTATATAGAGAATCTCATATGAAATATATGGTAAGCAACATAGACAGGACAAACAACACTCCTATTTATTCTATTCATTCATATATAGATTCCTTTATCTTGTACAATGAAGATAAAATTAGCAAACAAGAAAAGGAAAATGAGAAAGAATTAAGATCACCAGAACATTCAAATCTGTCCCTAAATGAAGAATCTAACAACCCTAACTTTAGCATCCTTGAACAACAAAATGATAATGAGCATGAGATAGAAACACTTTGGGAAATGAGCTTTGATGGCTTTTGCAGTAAAACAGGTTCTGGAGCTGGTGTATGGATACATAATACAAATAAAGGACATTCCTATAAACTTGTTTTCCCATGCACCAATAACATTGTGGAATATGAAGATCTCCTCCTTGGCCTACATTTTCTCAAAGATTTAGAAGCCAAGAAAATATCAGTCCAAGGAGATTCAAAGCTGATCATTAGGAAAATAAAAGGAGAGTATTAAACTAAAAACCCAAGATTAAGAGAATACAGGACTGCTGCCCTAGAGCTCCTAAAACGTTTGGAAAATATGAAATCACTTTCGTCCCTAGAGCTCATAATTACCTTGCAAATGAACCTGCCTTTGCTGCCAAAAACTGCCAAATACCCCAAGAAAATGAACAATTTACTGTCAAAGTAAAAAATTGGCCTAGAGTCCCTGACAATGAAAACTATTGGCAAGTGTTTGAGGGTGATAGACACATTGATAATTTTCTGCAGTCAAGAAATGATTTTGTTGAACCAACACCTAGCTCAAGCCATGCAGAAGACTGTTTTGATAAAAAACAAGTCCATAAAATAGAATTGTCCTCTACTGCTGATATAAACCAATTTGAATATATTTATAAAGTAGAATTATTAAACAAACCAGATCAAAATGACCTTGAAGTTTTACAATGTAAAAATGATTCAATACCAAGGGGCCTTACACCATTAGAGGAGCTTTTTGACTTCAATGATGTAGCTAAAAAACCAAAGATGGAGCCTACAGAAACTAATGTAGAAGAACATAACATAGGCAGCATGAATAAACCCAAAATGATCAAATTATCTAGCACTCTTCCTACTCATATCAAGCAGGAGTATATTAAAATTTTCAAGGAGTTCAGAGATGTGTTTGCATGGGGGTACAAAGATTTGAAATCATATGATACCAGCATTATTCAACACAAAATTCCTCTTAAGGAAAATCAGAAACCTTTCAAACAAAAACTAAGAAGGATAAACCATGTTTTATTACCATTAGTTGAAAAGGAGATCAAAAATATGTATGATGCTGCGATCATAGTTCTCCTTAGATACTCACAGTGGGTTTCCAACCTTGTGTCTGTTAGGAAGAAGACCGGGGAAATTAGGCTTTTCATTGACTTTAGAAATCTGAACAGAGCCTCCCTGAAAGATAATTATCCCTTGCCTAAAATGGACCACATACTTCAAAAGGTGGTTGGATCTAAGAGAATATCATTGTTGGATGGTTTTTCAGGCTATAACCAAGTGCTAGTACTCCCAAGTGATTAACACAAAACTGCTTTCACCACACCTTGGGGTACATTCATGTATGTTAAAATGCCATCTGGTTTGATGAATGCAGGGGCCACTTTCCAAATGGCCATGGACATAGGTTTCAGAAGACATAAGCTATTTCATAATCATTTACCTTGATGACATCACTGTTTTCTCCAAAACTGATAAAGAACACTTGATCCACTTGAGAAAAGTTTTTGAGAAATGTAAAAAATATGGCTTATCTTTGAATCCCAAGAAGACACTCTTTGGTCTCCAAGAAGGAAAAATCCTTGGCCACATAATCTTTGAAGAAGGAATCAAAGTAGACCCTAAGAGGATTGAAGGCATATTTAAAATCAACCATCCTAGAAACCTCAAAGAGTTGCAATCTTTCATTGGGAAGATCAACTTCTTGAGAAGGTTCATCCCCAACCTTGCTGAACTTTTTAGAAATATCACAAACATGCTCAAAAAGGAAACAGGGGTTAAATGGACCTTAGAAGCTAAAAAATAATTTGAAATAGTGAAACAAGCTCTCACTCAAACACCAGTGCTTTTTAGTCTTGATTTCACTAAGGATTTCTACATTTTCTCATTTTCCTCTGAACACACCATTGTTGTAGTATTGTTGCAAAAGAATAATACAAGGCAAGAACAACCAATATCCTTTTTTAGTAAAGCCTTAAGAGATGCTCCACTCAAATATAATATCATGGAGAAACATGCCTTAGCCTTGATAAAAGCATTGAAATATTTCTGAGTCTACATTTTACACTCTCATATCATTGCTTTTGTCCCACATACAATAGTCAAGGACATTCTAAATCAAGACCCTGATGGTAAAAGAGGAAAATGGATTGCAATTATCTTAGAATATGATTTGAAAATTAGACCTACCAAGCTGATTAAAGGATAGGGATTATAAAAACTCATGGCAGAATCAAATTTCCAAGCATTAGATATGAATATGGTTGATTTTTTAGAAGAAACAGAAGAATTCACACCTCCATACATTGAGGAAATATTTTTGAATTCATATTGGTATGTTGATATCATTTATGTGCTTCTCTATCTTAATACTCCTCCTTCTTTATCAAAGACTAAAGCTAGATTCTTGAAACATAAAGCTTTAAATTATTGCATTTTAGATGGAGTGTTATATTGGAAAAATACTATTGGCATATTGCTTAAATGTTTGCTTGAGAATGATGTAGGAAAAATCATGCATGAGCTGCATGAGGGAGAATGTGGGGGCCACCTTTACTAGAACACTACAGCAAACAAGATTCTTAGAGCTGGCTATTATTGGCCCACCCTTTTCCCTGATACTCAAAAAATAGTCATGACTTGCCATAAGTGTCAATTTTTTTATGGCAAGAGAAAAATCCTACATTTACCTTTGCATCCCATCAGTATTGAGGCTCCTTTTCAACAATGGGGTTTGGACTTTATTGGAGAAATTCACCCAACCTCATCTGCTCAACATAAGTAGATACTTACTGCCATTGATTATTTTAACAAATGGATAGAAGCTATCCCTTCTAGAAATGCTACTGACTTAGTCATTATCAAGTTCCTTGAAACCAACATACTATCCCGATTTGGTTTTCCTAGAAAGATCATTACGGACAATTTTGTTGCCTTTAAATCCAAAAGAATGGTTGAATTTTGTTATAAATATCATATCATATTAGGGCATTCCACAACTTACTACCCCCAAGGAAATGGCTTAGCGGAATCCTCCAATAAAATCATGATCAACATTATCAAAAGACTATTGAATCAAAATAAGAAATCATGGCATAGTAAGTTGGTTCATGCATTATGGGTTGATAGGCTAACCACCAAGAAATCAATAAATATGTCCCCCTATTAGCTGGTGTATGTCCTAGATGTAGTCTTCCCAACATCTTTGGGAGTCCTAGTCATGAAACTTCTACAAGAAGTACAATCAGAAGAAAATGACATGCAAAGAAGGCTAAATCAAACCATTCATTTACAACAGTCAAGAGAGGAAGTGTACAAAAGAACACAAGCAGTTCAAGAGAACATCAAGAAGATCTTTGATAGAAGGACTAAATAAAATAATTTCCAAGTTGGAGATACAGTTTTAAAATGGGATTATAGGAGAGAAGATAGAGGTAAACATGGAAAATTTGAGAATTTGTGGAAAGGGCCTTATATCATTCATTCAATTAGGGGTCATAATGCTTTCTTTTTACAAGGGTTGAATGGAGAAGAGTTTTTTGGAGGTCCTGTCAATGGTAGGATGCTCAAACATTATTTTTTTTAAGAGTCCTAACTTCAAAGTTTTAACTCATTATACATAACATTACATGATAAAAATCACAAAAAATACAAAAGCAATGAAAGAGAAGGAAAAAGAGGGAAAATTTGAAAGAGGTACAGCCCCATACCCAAAAAACAGTACTGCTGAAAGTGTGCAAATCTAAATTCCACTACTGATTCAAAATAATATCTTGTTTAGTCATCTAGCCTAACCATGGCTGAACATGCTTTAAATTTATGCTGATAAGCTAGTGAAAGCAATGACTGTCAAGATTATTTCAAACTTGACTTGTCAAGAAAGATAGATTAGGGAATATAAGATACTAGTTCCACATGCTCAAAACAGAACCAAAGAGAGAGATAAGGATGCATTACAAATGATAAATTACAATCCTTATATTTCTATTTTACTTTTATGAAAAATAATGATTGTGTGTAGCTTGTTCCAATGCCACAACCATGGTAAGTCAGACTGCCTAATCCTAATTTGGACCATGCTTTAAATTTTATGTCAATAGTTTAGAGATTCAAGACTGCCAAATAGGTTAATCTTGGTAGTCAAATAGTTTAGGTAGAAAATAAAAAGAGTTCACTAGTTTAATCTGAACTCTTGGAAGCAATAAGGGTAGAAGTATATAGTTTATTTATGTCTTCAAAAATAAAATGTCAAGATTTTTCTAGTTCAAGTGCACTCAAAGAAGAAAAAATGTTAGGACAAGTAGGATTGGGTAGGTAGAAATACCGTTGGAAGAAATCATATGTTGCAGATTGTTAAGATTGTCACTTCAAAGAAATATCAACAAGTGAAAAATAAGGGAAATATGCCTGTTTCGGGAAATAACTCCCTAGAGGTTGTTGGGTGAAAAACCTCCATAGATCAGGGCATGCTATTCAATAAGGACTCACATAGCCACACTTGTATGCTAAAAACTAGATATTATCGATTTTAGAACTCACCCGTAGATCCTACGTTTGATGTAGATCCCGTGGGGTCCAAACCCCCAGCAACCCTTCTTCCTCTTCAACCTGGAAATCAAGAAGAAACTTGCATGGAAATCTAGTTGTACAACATATATCTTTCCTAAATGTCAGTGTAATCCATGTGAAACATCATATAAACAATAATAAATGTTTAATTAACAATCTTTGCACATATACAAGTAGATATTAACACGTGAATTCGGGAACAAGATGGTTCTTCTTCATTACGAACATCATGTACAGTAATAGAAAGGTGGAGAGATCACCTGAATCCTTCCACGATCTTCAAACAGACCATCGTCTGGATCCGCCCCGCCCTTGCCTCGCTAGGATTCTTTCAAGACTTATGCACACGAGATGACATATAAGCTGATGAACATCTCCAAAAAACAAAGGTTTCCTCTAAAAATCTGGGAAGTGCAGGAGGCATGGGAAATCAGACTTGAATTGGGCTCCAACAGAGTATAATGTCTATGATTTTTTCTCTCTCCCTTAGACCATGCATATGAGGGGCTTTTATACTTCCTCAAAGTAGTTTCAATCAGTTGGAAACAGTTGGCCACGGCTGGGGTGGTTGAATTACGGGAATAACCATCAACCCATCCTCGAAAATAGGGATTTTTATATTTTTTTTAATGATTTTAATGGCATACGCAGAAAAGTATCTCTGGACTCATGTATACATGCGGAAAATTCTGGGCATATGTGCGTATGGGATTTTAAATACTGTTTTTTATGAACTTTATTCAAGTCTGTGGGAATGGGTGCCCAAGGCCAAAGAGACAATCATAAATCACATGAGGGTGAAAAATGATGCTATAACACCAGGTTGTGGACTGTACTATCATTTCCATACAGTTATACAAGCTAGGCGTAGATGAAATACTATGAAGGTATGTCTTGGAACATGAACAACCCACTGTGTTAGTAAAAGCACATGATGAAGTTGCTGGAGGCCACTATGTAGGAAGAGCTACAGTGCAAAATATTTTGAGGGCTAGATTATGGTGGCCTACCCTGCATCAGGATTCATCCACCTATTACAGATTGTGTGATACATGCTAGTGAACTAACCGACCCTCGCGATGAGATGACATGCCATTACAGCCTCAAGTGGCCCTACAGGCTTTTGAAAAATGGTCTATTGACTTTATAGAACCCATCAATCCGCTAGGCAAGAAAACAGGTGTGCACTACATTATCACTGCCACTGACTACGTCACTCGATGGTTGGAGGCACAAATGATAAAGGATTGTACTACAGATACTACTGCGCACTTCGTCTTTGAGCAGATCCTGACCCAGTTCAGCTGCCAAAAGATCCTAATGAGTGACAGAGGTATGCACTTTGTTAACCAAACGATTCAAGCCTTGAATGAGGAATTCCAGATCCAACATGCGAAGAGTACACCCTATCATCCCCAGGCCAATGGGGTGGTTGAAGCTTTTAACAAAATTTTAGAATAGACATTAACTAAGGTTTGCAATGCCAATTGAAGTGACTGGGATGTGCGCATCCCCTCGGTTCTATGGGCATACTGAACGGCCTGTAAGAAGCTAACAGGAAGGACCCTCTTCCGAATGGTCTATGGAAAGGAGGCCATTATGTCCGTAGAATACGTTGTTCCTAGTCTACGCATCGTTGCGTTCACAAATATGGCAGACTCAAATATCATAGAGGAACGTCTAGAGCAATTGGTGGCTTTGGAGGAAGATCAGTTTATTGCTAATTTTCACCAGAAGGTTCAGAAGGTTCACGATAAAGCCTAGCATGATCGACATATTCGTCAAAAGACATTCGTTGAAGGTGACCTTGTCCTGTTATATGATAGCCAATTTGCGAAACATCCAGGGAAATTCTGGCAGCACTGGCTTGCCCCCCACACAATTAAGGAGATTACGAATGGCGGAGCAGTCCAGCTAGCTACCCTGTGAGGTGACCTCGTTCCTGGCTTTTTCAATGGAAGTCGACTCAAGCCATACTAGGCTAAGGACTATGAGGTCGCACCACTGCAGTGACTCGGGATGAGTCACAAGATTGTGTTGGGGGACTGTTGAAATGGGGTCTCCTAACAAGCTGTGAAATTGGTCCATTTCGAATATTTTTTATTATATTTAGTCTAGTGTAGGGGTTTTGGGGTGGGTCAAAGCCCTGAAAGAATTGTAATGGGTGAAAGGGTAAACTAGGGGTCTAAAAACCATGGGTTGCGGACCATAGGAAAGTCAAGGCTAGATTTTTATAAATAGAGAGGAATTTTGTATTGTAAAGGATAGGAAATTATGAGTTATTGATGCGAATAGTGGTTTAAGATATCTGTTTGGGTTTTGGGGAAAGGACTCCTGCTGACTGTGTGCGGACCCTGCTGTTGTGTGCATAGGTTAGGAAGGGAATTTTAAGGAAGAATTGATGAATGAATGAATGCAGGAGATTGTTAGAGAACTGAACCTGTGAGTACTTTTGTGTGAATTACTGATAATTACTATATTGTGCGTTTTCTGTCTTTAAGCTGTGAAAGATCTGTGTACTGCGTTCCTGGATCTAGATATGTTATGTTCTGTTTATGTACTGCTGAGTTAATGTTATAAAAATCATATAACTATAGATCTAACACACGTGGATGTGAATAGAGACTCAATTAACTCTGCATAGAACGAGGTAGTCTGGGAATCACAGGATCTAGTGCATCTCTGCTTGCCTTACCCATCCTTTCTCAAGGTGCGGAAACCTGGTTCCAGCACCCACCCATACTACTTCGGGTGAGACTTTGACCTGCGCAAACAGGTCACTGCCGAAAGGGCCAGTAGTATAGGGGTTTGTAGGCTAGGGGAAGCTTCTATGCTATGTTGTCTTCGTATCACAAAGGACTCCCTCTTTAGGGTCCCAGAGGAAAGGACTAGAGTCGAGATAGGTTTGAGAAACTGTGGCAAACCCACCCTGGGAAAGGGCCCGGCCAACCCACGAATGAGCAACAGGTTCCCTATGACACCTGTAGGTTCTGCAGATGGTTGTCCCATGCATCAAGCCACCTCTATGACAATGACAAAGCCAGGGGTCAGGCAGTTGGTTCTGACGTTAGCCCCCCTTGGGGCCTTATCAGGACAAATGATAAAAATCTCTTGGTCTTGGGCCAAGAGTTACTTAGGAAGCAAGCCTATGTTGGGGGAAGACAGGCAGCTATTGCAACTCAGTGACCTTAGCATACCGAGTATGCCTAAATCACTGGGGACATGACAACTACCCATTGTAACTGTACCCTCTACTAAAAAGCACAAGTTGCCGTTGAGAGGAGCAGCTCCCGAGCCATTGGTAGGTCGAGTTATGGGAAGTTTTTACCATTCCTTGGGAAAACCGCCTCACGTAAAATATCTCTCTCAATCATCCGATGGAAAGTACTTAAAAGGGGGCAGGTTAGCCTTATTAGCAGTATTGTCTCTTGTACACAAGTGGCCTACCTTAAGCATCTTGTGGAAGCAATAAAGCAATGAACTTTTTCATAAGTGCAGTAACCCCCTCATGTCTGGCCAACCCCCTCCCTCAGATAGTAGTCAACCAGAGCCAGGATTCATTTTTCGTGCAAGGATGTTGGCTACTACCCCCACCGAAACCTCCGACCCAACTGAGCCTGAGGTTGAAGAAGTCTTGGAAGATGAGCTTGAGTTAGAAGAAGTCCCCCCTTTGCAGACCATAAGGAAAGGCAAGGAGAAAGCTCAGAGCTCAGGGAAAACCCCACAGGCAGCAAAAAGGCCCCGAAGCTCCCCACGACATACTAGGCCCCTGCCCTTAGAACAAGATGACCAGGAGGGTGCTCTGTTGGCTAACCCGATCAATTGGTTACCCCCTTTTGTTTGACCACAAAAGCCATCTACGCGAACACTGAAAAGCTTGGATGGCTTGATCACCTACTTGCAGACTCCCCTAACCCTAGGAGAGGTCCCCATCATCGGTGATCCCTGCAGACGCCTCCATGAGGTCAATCTTGATGATCACGATCTGGAAGAACATGACGACTTCCTGAAATTGGCCCCTACATTATACTTTGATACAATCCATGAGGATGATGGAACCACGGTAGTACCTCAATGTTGGGTATGCATCTTGGCGGGATCTGAACTCCTAAATCTACTCTGTATGCCCCACTTTGGCCGTTACAACATCACTGATCAGTTGGCGTGCTAGTTACTCGCCCTCATTCACAATGGCTGCTTATGGATTCATGAAAGCATACCTATCGATGTTGCATTAATCCAAAAGATCACAAGCCTCCCGATGTAAGGGCCACACCCACTAGCAAAGGTTGGAAAGGAGTATGAAGCCGCTACCGCTCTGTTTGTCTGGGAGACCTATTCAGTCCAGTGAAATCAGTGAGGGTTTGTGATCCAAACCATCAATGACCCTGCTATGTAGATGGGCACTCGACTATTATCCTGCAAATTAATGAGGAGGTGTCAGGTAGCGACTGTCCCCGGCTATGTAATATAGCTAGCCGGATAGTGTGCGAAGAGCGTGTTTTTCAATTGGCCTCAATACTTGTGCAATGAATTTCTCGCTAATGTCCATGAATCTCAGGAGCATGGGACATCTTTCTTCTATTCATGGCTATTATTCCTAATAGCACTAGTCGCTTGGGACAAACCAGAGGAGTCGATCATTCCGAAGCTCCTACTGGAATGTGCGAAGGTGCTCGGTATGCTCACTTATGGGACTCTAAGGATAAGAAGTGTATTAAGGATAACAAGGTCTTTTGGGTCCTCTTCCAGAGTAGTGTCGCCATTGCCGTAAACTCCCGACCCCAGTTATCCCCCACCATATATGACAAATACAAGCATATTACCGCATTCCAAATCACCATGCACCAGGTCCAGATTCGCAACCTTGCCGGTAAGACATGGAGGGAATTTCCTTATATGGTAGCCAATGAAGAAATTGACCTACTAATCTCATTATGGCCCCCCAGCATCAGTTATAGCCAAGCCCAGCGGTAACCCACCACAGCAACCTAAAATAACTTCGACCCAAGTAGACACAGCTACCACCCCTCCCCCAGGCACTAAAAGGACAGGGGCATCAGCATCAGGACCAAGGAAGAAACAACATGCCCATCATGAGCACTACGATGCGAAAGTCACGTTAACGGATGGGGACCTGGATCAGATCGCAGACGTGGTAACCATGGCTACGAAGGATAAGTGGGCACTTATCACACCTTAGTGGAAAATAGGGGTCGACTCTCTTTAGACAGGCCTCCGCGCTCTCCAGATCAAAATGGATCATTGCCCACCTAGTGAAGGCCAGGCACAACCCTTGTCAGTCGACAGTAGCTTAGCACAAATCGGGGGAGCTTGTCATCTCTAGGGTATTCATAACTGTGCTTTGGTCGGAACGCAGCCCTCAGAAATCACAGAAATTCAGCAGGACTTGGCTTAGCTGCCCCATGTAGCCTTAGACAGCCTCAATCACACTATCTCCTAGGAGATTAGTGACCGCACTCAATCCACAACCCAACAGCTTCAGGAAGCCCAACACACCATTGCACAGAAGGTTGATGAGGTGATCCAGGCCATGTCACAATAGGCGAAGCTTGAGACTGTAATCCACCAGCTCTGCATGGAAGTCACAGAGGAAATCACAGCTGAGGATACATCTAGGAATAAGGTGGAAAAATTGGTTGCTGCTCTCAAAGCCTCTCGACTGGAAATGCACACTGTCAAGACTCAGCTGGAACAACAGATTTCGGACTTACAAGCCAAATTATAGCCTGGCACACCCCCATAAGTCTGTGCCCAGCATACCGCTCTAATCACAGAGGCAACAACGACAATCATGGGGAAAATTGCTCAAGGTGCCATGCTGCTGGAGTCAGCCATGCAGCGCTAGACTCGGGTCCAACGTGATCCATTCCTCCAACAAATCAATCAGGACTTACAAAAAAAAGAAGAAGCTGTTGAAAAGATCAACGCTACACTGCCTACCTTGGTGGCTGCCCAATGCTTGGCACGATTGAAAACCAGCACCGACCTCCAGGACGAGATTGAGAAACTTCAACATAAACAACACATCATGGCCGAAAATTTAAAGCCCTAGACTACCTCAGCCCTCTGGTTAACACAAGACATCAATAGCGCAACCAAGCACCTTAATCAGCTCCTTGCTAGCGTTACCATGATCGCTGAAGATCTGCCTTCCCAGAAGCTAGTCACCCTTGCACATAATGTTGCTGCCCAAAGTTAGGATGTACTACCTCAGCTCCGACGTTCTCTTGATACCTTACGGGCACAAATAGAAGTCACAACAAGATTGTGTTGGGGGACTGTTGGAACAGGATCTCCTAACAAGCTGCGAACTGGTCCATTTTGAATATTTTTTATTATATTTAGTCTAGCGCACGAGTTTTGGGGTGGGTCAAAGCCCCGAAATAATTGTAATGGTGAAAGGGTAAACTAGGGGTCCGAAAACCATGGTTTGTGGACCATAGGAAAATCAAGGATAGATTTTTATAAATAGAGATGCATTTTCTATTGTAAAGGATAGGAAATGATGAGCTATAGATGCAAATAGTGTTTTAAGATATCCGTTTTGGTTTTGGGGAAAGGACTCCTGCTGGCTGTGTGCGCAGGTTGGGAAGGGAATTGTAAAGAAGAATTGATGAATGAATGAATGCGGGAGATTGTTACAGAACTGAGTACTTTTGTGTGAATTACTGATAATTACTGTATTGTGCATTTTCTATATTTAAGATGTGAAAGATCTGTGTACTGTGTTCCTGCCTCTAGATATGTTATGTTTTGTTTATGTACTACTGAGTTAATGTTATAACAAGCATATAACTATAGATCTAATGCATGTGGATGCGAATAGAGAGTTAATTAACTCTGCATAGAACGAGGTAATCTGGGAATCACAGGATCTAGCATAGCTCTGCTTGCCTTACCCATCCTTTCTCAGGGTGCGGAAACCTGGTTCCAGAACCCACCCATACTACTTCGGGTGATACTTTGACCTACGCAAGTAGGTCACTGCCAAAAGGGCCAGTAGTATAGGGGTTTGTTGGCAAACCTTGCACACTGAACCTAGGTCATGGCCCCTCAAGCCAACACTCTGTGCTATACGTTTAATTACAAAACTTACGTTTCAGTCATCTAATGCATTTTGTGAGATATCATTTAACTAGTTGAATCATGAACATAAGATGCTACAGCTTTATCTTTCACTAGAATAAGTTTATCATTCATGCTTTCTTGCTTACAATCAATGCTCTCATAATTTTTTAGATGCTTTCATCATTTCTCAATGCTTTGATACTCGTTTGCCTAGTTTTAGCATGACTGCTGTTCAATTCTGCATGTAGCTAAAATTGGATCCTTCCATTATTATTGTGAGGCGTCTAGTTTTTATTTGATTCAGAGAGGTGTCATATATTTAGTTTCAAAGAGAATTCCATTGAAAAATTAGATAAACAATTGTTTTTCAATTTATTAAAGTTGTTGTTCAATTATTACGAATGTTGTTCAATTCATTACAGTGTGTTGTTCAATTCTAGTTTTGTATTTTCTATGCTTACTTAGACAGGATAGTCAAAATAATTTTATAATTCCATTTCATTTCGATTTGATTGAACTTCGAGAATTAGATAGTATTCCTTATGATAACTTAGAGTATTTATCCTTTGATATCACTTGCATATACTATGCTCACACTCTTGAAATAACAAGACTTTCCCTGGATTAACAGTTGAATGAGAAGCATTGAAGTTTCCTGTAACAATCACCTTTATGACCCAACACCTGGCTTGCATCCAATTTCTGAACTCCTCTCGCCATTTTCTCTAAACTTCAGAGCAGGTAATACTGGAAATTGATGTGTTTCCCTAATTCAAAATGCAACAGAAAAATAATATGGTACACGAATGTTAATGAGTAGCATCCCTCACATGTAAGAAACTTCCACAATATGTACAGGAGGTCTCACCATTTCCCAAGCATGGCGCTATGCAAAAGCCCTTTCTTCCAGTCAAATTTTAGTTTTCGGTCGGCCACAAATTGGTGCCATATTTTCTTTTTGATCCTATCCTTCTTGAACCATTGTTCCCTTTCAGTTGACAAGCTTGTAGCTATAAGTATAGATTCTTCTGTGACCTCAAATTCTAGTGAGCCTACCTTAGCTCGGCCTCCCTCAAATGTATTTTCAAATTCTAGTGCCGTAGCCATATCGAACCCATCGAATTTATGAGAAAATGGGAGAGATCCTGATTCTCGCAATAGTGCAATACTATTTTTATACTTAGCCATCTGTTCTATCTCCTTCACAGATGATGGTTCATTTATTATGAGTGTCATCTCTGTTTGAATCCACCCCAATTCTTTGTCATAGCCTTAGGAATATTTCACACTGAGGAGTGCAAAGGGCTGCCGAGAATTTTATGATGGAGAATCATTCGTCCACTTCCTTATTGACCCCTTCTGTTCAATCACATTCAATTATTAAAATAACCCCTTCGGGACGGATGCACACATGTATCAGTGCAGTACGAGTAGGCAATAATGATTGGAGGAGGCGAAGGTTTTCACGGCGCTAGTGTAATGGTCATGCATGATTGGATTATGAGGTAAGGCTATCATGGACAGGTGATGAAGGACCTTTTCAAAAGGAGGTAAGTGTGGGGTTTCGGGTAGATTTTTACTATCCCATGTTTGCTTCATAATTCACATAATATATACTTCAGTACTAATTAAAATATTAGACTTCATGACCTAAACTATCTCACACTTAAATTATTTCTCCCTAAATTAGTAAATGATAAAGCAAATTCTTAGCCATAATTCAAATAATGAAATGCTATGATCTATCACTGTGGAATTCATCCATCTGTAGAAATAAAAAGTAAACTTTCCAATACGCATTTTTTCACTAGGGTGTGTTAAACATTTTTGCACTGTGTTTTCATAGTTGAGCATGTGCCTGCACTAATCATTCTTGCACTAAATCTGCTTGCACTGCACTGTGCTTGCACCGATCCTGCTTGCACTGCAACATGATTGCACTGAAATTGCTTGCACCGATCATGTGTGTTCTCGCACCGGGGATTTCTATCGCATCAAAGAAAGAGGGGATAAAAGAAATTCTGATAGAACAAAGTTCTTTGGCTAGAAAAAAAAAATCCCTGAATATACAAGAGAATTTTTATTCGCCATTCTTTGGTGTTGAACATGCCTTCCAATCTGACAGCATCATATCCTGCAATCGATCCATGAGGGAAAGAAGAAGTGGGAAAGGGGTAATTTTTAGAATGGGAAGGAATATCATAACAGGGATTCTAAGAATAATACCACTAAGGGGGATAAACGAAAATGGGATTTGGAAAAAAATTCAAGGGGAAAAGAGGGAGTTTACGAATCAGATAGGGATAATTTTCTTAGAAGAAGAAGGAGGGTAATTCATTATGGGATTTAGAAGAAAAAATATAGCAGGAAATTACGAAACAGGAAATAGAAGAAGGGCATAATTTACCTTCGAAATATGCCTGCACTGGTGCTAGAAAAAGTAAATGCAGCGGGAATTGAGCGTTGTTTGGATAAAAATTTCCATGCTAGCCACCCCAAACTTGGGTAAGGGCTTGGTTCCCATTTGAACCTGCTTCTTCTTGGTGACAACCAACATATCTAAAAATCAAACAACGTTCTCTTTTTATTGAAATTTTGAACTCCATGCTAGCATGTTGGTTTTTAGGTTGATCCTTCTGCAATCATGTCAGTCAGTTGATTTTCACAATTACAGGAAAAAAATTTCTTTTTCTTTTTGCTTTTCTTTTTGTCATTTTTTTTCTTTTTAATAACAAATTTTTTCAAAAATAAAGCATCATATTTTCAATAGGTTGGCATTGCCACCTACCATCTCCTTCTCATATTGTTGTTGCACTTGCTGCATAAAATATCCTTTAGTAAGAGGATGAAAATACACCTTCAATCTATGCCCATTTACCAGGAACACGGAATTCCATTGATCAATAGTTTTGATTTCTACCGCTCCATTCTCAAACAATTTGACCACCTCATAAGGTCCCATCCATCGTGTATGGAATTTCCCTTTAAAATATTTAAATATAGAATCATAAAGGAGTACCCAATCATCTGGTTGGAACTGCTTCTTCCGGATAGACTTATCATGCCACTTCTTGTGCTTACGTTGAACCAATATGTTCTGCTGAACAACATCCCTTCGAAATTCATTTGCCTCATTCAACTATAGGAGACACTGTTGCTATGCTTTATAGAGGTCTAGCCCAAATTGGACTACAGTCCTGAAATTCTTGATCTAGAACTCTATCGTCAAGCGGACTTGTTTCCCGTACACTAGATCATATGGTGTGTGTCCCATGTTGTTCCTCCAAGTGATTCGGTATGCCCAAAAGGCTTATGGTAATCTGTTAGCCCAATCCTTTCTATGTATATTTACAGTCTTTATGAGGATGGACTCAATTACCTTGTTTGTGGACTCCACCTGACCATTTTGTTGTGGGTGATACGGTGTATATTTCCTGTGCCGGATTTTGTACTACTCCATCACACCCTGTACCATATTAGAAATAAATTGTGGACCATTGTCAGAAACAATCTCTCTAGGCACACCAAATCTAGTAAAGATTTTAGTAAAAATAAAATCAACAACAACTTTTTCAGTAGAAAAAGAAACAGATTTAGCTTCTACCCATTTTGTAATGAAATCTGTACAAACCAAAACATGCTTTTTATTTAATGATGTCAGATTTATCGGTCCTACAAAATCAATATCCCATTTTTTAAAAGGCTCAATCATAACCTGAGAACATAAAGGAATGTCATTCGTTTGATTAGGTTGGCCCACTCGCTGATAGCTATCACATCGCTTGACATATTGTTTGGCATCCTTAAACAAGGAGGCCCAAAAAGCCAGCTCATAAAACTATGTATGCAATCTACTTATCAGTGAAGTGACCTCCACAAGGTTTGTCATGAGCAGATTTTAAGATATCAAACACTTCTTCCTCTCTTACACATCTACGAATAATAAGATCTGGTCCAGTGTAAAAGAGGTCTCCTTGAACCCAGGAGTATGCAGCACTTTTCAATATAATATTCCACTTTTCACGAGCGGATAAGTGAGGTGGTGTTTTTCCCATGACTAAATAGTTATCTATGTCAGCAAAGCACGAGGATTCTGTCAACACATCAAAAATATGTTCATCAAGAAAATCATCATCAATAGGAATTGCTTCACCAGGATTATTTAATCTTGAAAGATAAACTGCTACTACATTAGATTTTCCTAGTTTATCAACAACAATAATATTAAATTCCTATAATAATAATAACCACCTGGTCACTCTACCGCTAGTTAGTGGTTTCTTCATCAAATATTTTATTCCCGAATGATCAGTATGCACAAAGAATTCATACCCTTTAATGTAGTGTCTGAATTTATTAATAGCAAAAATTACAGCTAAAAACTCCTTCTCAGTAACTGTGTAGTTTAATTCAGCGGATGACTAGTTTTTACTGATGAAGTAAATAACATAGGATTTTTTGTCTTCTTCCTTTCCTAAAGATGCGCCAATGGTAGTATCTGAAGCAACAAAGGAAATGTGAAATGGCAGGGACTAGTTTGGTCCTCTCAAAACTAGTGCGTGTACTAGTTTTTCCTTTAATGTCTCAAATGACTGTTGATAAGCTGTGGACCAAGAAAACTCACTATCCTTAGCTAAAAGTCAGAAAAGGGGGTATCTATCCTAGAAAATTTCTCAATGAATCTCATATAGTAGCCCACATGTCCTAGAAAACCTATTTCTTCCCTTTGAGTTTTGGGTGTAGGAAGACTCACAATGATTTCTATTTTTGTGGGGTCAACCTGGATACATTTTTCATAAATGAGATGATCAAGAAATATACCTGATTTTCAAATTAATCTACACTTTTTATCACTCAAAGCGAGATTAGCTTCTTGGCATTAAAGAAGCAAATTTCTAGATTTTTGAGGCCATCCTGAAATGAATCACCAAACATAGAGAAGTCATCCATATAGATTTCTACACACTCAAGGTCAGCAAAAATAGCCAGGACTGCCCTCTTAAAGGTAGCCCGAGAATTGCATAGCCCAAAGGGAAGAACTCGGTAAGAAAATGTACCCCATGGACATGTGAAAGTGGTTTTATCTTAATCCTCAGGTGCAATATGTATATGGTTATAACCACTAAAGCCATCTAGAAAAGAGAAGCACTTCTTACCAATAAGGGTATTAAGCACCTAATCGATGAAAGGAAGGGGGAAGTAATCCTTAAGAGTGGTGCTGTTCAGTTCTCTATAATCAATGCAAATGCACCATCTCCCATATTTTTTCAGGACTAACACCAATGGGGAGACCCACTGGTTGTCGGAAATAGGATAGATAAAATCAGCATCCAAGATTTTTTGCAATTCTTCTTTTACAACATCTCTTAGAGTTGGGTTCATGCGCCTTTGGGGTTTTCGGACAGGTCAGGCTTCATCCTCAATATAAATATGATGGGTATAGGTTTCAGGAGGGATGCCTTTCATATCTTCATAACCCCATGTAAAGGCATCAAGATGGTTTCACAACAAATTCACAAGTTGCTCTTGTGGGGATGAATCCAAGTCTGAACTGATATGCAAAGATTTGCTTGGAGTAATCTCAACAAGAGTGGTATCAGGCTCAAGATTACTCACTGGAACTGCTAGAAATGGTGATGAGGGAGTTTGAGGATTGTAGCTTTCTTGAAAATATAGACTAAAAATTTGGCTCAACGACTCAAAATTAGGCATGGTGTCTTGATTGTTCAAGAAGTCATGTATCTCACTCTCTTGTGAGGACTCGGCAAAATGCTGTAACATGGAGACAAACTAAGTCTCCTCATCACTACTATAATCTAGCCACAAGGTGTCTCGGAGCTCCTGAATGGATCTAGCATGTGGATATAAGGAGACCTTCTTCCTAGAATCTCCATGGGAAATATACATGTCACTAGAACGACATCCAATGTAAGTATCGATCGTAGCAAGCCATGGTCATCCCAAGATCAAGGGATGTCCTCCCACAAGATTCTTTGGCTGAAGAAAATGAAGTCTGTAGGATATTCTCAATAATCTAATGAAATGATCACATCATCCAACACTCCTTCTGGATTGATTTTATATCTGTCTGCCAATTCAAGCACAGTGGGAGTAGGACGAATATGGACCAATCCAAGTTGATCCATGGTTTTCTTGGTCATAACATTAATGGATGCCACTAGGTCTATGAGCACATTAGAGACAAGGCCATCACCTATCTGAACAGAGACAACAGGGTTTCCGAGGTCTTTGTACTTTTCCATAGGTATACATCTCGTCATTAACTCAGCTACCCTTCCAACAAATTGAATGGTTTGGGGTTCCAATCTTCTCCTTCCTGGCTTCTTGAGACAAATATCCCTAATTATTTTTGTACATATGAGGATTTCTTTGATAGCCTGGAGCAAAGGTACCTTTATAAAAATATTCCTAAGCTCATAAGCCAAGTTGGACTCAGGAATGGGGTCATTCCTCTCCACAACTAGCCTCTCTGGATAGGGAGGTTGGTTTGAAGAGGATGGAAAAGGCTCTGAAGGTATGGGTATGAGATTAATGGTGACATATCTCACATAATGGTCAGGATCTTCCTCCTCACCCTTCTCTTCGATAATCACCATAGGTTTTTTATGCTTTTCTGAGGTTACTATCTTCCCCAATCTCAATTGGAGATCATTGACTCCAACTGGTATAGACTGATATCTGGATGGAAAAAGCACATTCATATAATGGATCATTTGTACCACTTTGTTATTGGGGTTTGGTATGGGTTGGGCAGGTAGTTGAGGAGGTTGAAACAGTGGAGGTAAAGGTAATAGTGGCATAGGTTGACTTAGGTGGGGTAATGATGGTTGTGGCTTTAGGTAAGGTGCATATGTTGAAGGGTATGATTGCATCGGTGCAGGATAGGAATGTTGTGAATGGTTTGGCCCTCTCCACCCTTGTTGCTAAGATTGGGAGGGTTGTCCATATTGGTGTTGGTTCCCATGCTGCCAATGTTGAGAGTGACTAGTGTTAGGATAGGAATATGGATGTGAATTATAACCAAAAAAATGCGGTGGAAGTTCAGGAGCCATACCTACACTTACCTGAGGCCAGTTTCTTTGTGCTCCCATAGCATGCAATGATTTAGCTTCATGTTGTCCTCCCTCAAATACAACTTTCAACCCAGGTATGGAAGGACATTTCTATGTGGCATGGTTATTTGCACAAATTTCACATTTATTAGTTCCTTTAACATCAAGAGGACATTCTCTTAAAATATGTTTTTTTCTACATTTTGGACAAAAAATAGATAATGAATCTTGTTCCTCTACATTTTTTTGTTGTGAGTCTATTTGTTTTCTAACAGTATTCATTATTTAAATTTTCAGGTTATCCATTTTTTTCTCCAATCCAATGATCATAGCATCAATAGATTCAGTTTTCTTATTTCTATTTCGAATTCCTTTACTAGATATATATTGATTCCTTGAGAATTTCATGCACAAGTCACGTATTTGGTCAAAATATTTATGGGCAACATCTCCTTGTCCTAACAGATTTAAATTATTCCTAGCATCATTAGTAAGTCCACGTAAGAACAAGGTCCTAATGGTACTCAGATGAAATTTGTGCTTTGACCTTTGAAGGATATACATGAATCTCTCTAAGTAGTCCTCTAGAGTCTCATCATTATTTTGCACAATAGTAAATATTTTATCTTGAATATCTCTAGCTTTACAATATTCCTGATATTTTGACAAGAACACCCTCTTCATCTGTTCCCAAGAAGCTATAGTGTTTCCTCCTAGTCCCATGAACCAGCGCAATGCTGCATCCTTGAGAGTTGCGGAAACAGCTTTAATTTCTTAGAATTGGATGAATAATCATAGCTCCTACACAAAATATCAAATTCAAATAGAAAAGAGTCTGGATCTTCATGTACCTTACCATATAAATGAGGAATAACTGATGGTGGTATATTCTTCATTTTCACAATTACATCAAGACCCATAATTGGGAATCCGAAAGTGGATTGTTCCTCATATACCTGATTTGTTCTAGTACCCTCGGCATGGTACTCGTGATCTGTCATTGTTTTACCTCCAATTGAACCACTCTCAACAGGCTGAGAAGGTTGACTATGGGTTCCAATAGTCTCCTTCTTCTCCTTCGTGGGATGTGTCACCCCTGGACTACCGTTTCCAGAATCCAAGTGGACGATTCCTACGTGATGAGTATTGGTTTGTTTGGACTTTCTTCTTGCAAAAGAAGGCCCAATATAAAAATTGTTTTCAGATTTACCAATATTTCCTGGGCCTTTAGTGGGCTTTGGATACCTACCCCTTTTAGGCATTCATTTCAAAAAATGACAAAACAAAAATTCAATAAAATGTTGCAGTTAAAAGTAACTCAACACCTATAAATTCCTTCAATCAATATAAGCACACTGCAGAAAAAAATAATAGCAAACTTACCCCCATTGCAGAAAAAGAGAAAATTCTTACCAATTCAAATTGCCTCCCCGGAAATGATGCCAAAATGTTGGGTGTAGGAATTGCACTTAATCAAGATCCTTCAACACTTAATTGTCAACCCAGGGGTTTCGTAAACTTAGAAACGAAGCACAGGAAATTCCAGAACTGGTATGAACTTTTCCTATTTCTATTCCTACTTCTTAATTGAAATCTTGCAGAATCAGGCAAAAAAGTCAGAAAGGAAATTTACACCAAAGTAATTCTAGTGCCGGAATGTAAAAGAATGTATTTGGGAAGAAACCAAATAAAGGAACATTCACACTGCTGTAAAATATCTTAATTGTTGAAGTAAAACTCTTATGTTTTTCCTTAGTATAGGTGCTAGTAGTTTAGCAAGTGGGCCCTTGAAAAGATCTACCTTCTAAATGATTTTCTTTCTTGCACTAAGCGGTAATTCCTAAACTCCTGCAATCTGCTTGCACTAGTACAGGTACAGAACTTATGTGTGAGAATTATATTTTACACTTATACTGGAGACTTATGTATTCATGTAGGGGCTCTAAGCCTCAAGGCTTGGAGGACTCCATTCCTGTAGCAAGATACGGGTTCTTGTACCGGAACAGAGCTTCCTACACCAAGTTTTCCAATTACTTTCGAGAAAAATATTAAGGGTGTGTTAACTATGAAAAGAATTGCAATTGTGAGAAGAATTACGAAATAAATTACACACGCAAAAGAATTCTTCAACCAACTGAATCTCACAATGTAAATAAACCTTTAAGATAAAAAACAATCTTCAAAAGCCAAAGAAAACATTCTTCAATCAAAGGGGTTTTACATGCAATCAGATCTAACTCAAAGGGGTTCACTATAATATTTTAGATTAATTTTAATCATTTTCCTTGAATCATGAGGTGTAGGCATAAATTAATATATTGAAACATCATTCTTTCCCATTTCACGAAGTCGTCCTTAATCATTAGGAGTTTAAATTTTAATATTAGAAATGCTTCTCTCTAATGATGAATGCTTACTTTGCATAAATATACTAAATTTGTATAAAGGAAAAAGAATAAAACAACTTGCGGTAAATGAACCAGCAAACCAAAGTGCAGAATCCTACATGCACTAGTACAGGAATAATCTATCTGTATGATCCATGCGAAATTAAACCAAGATGTAAAGAAATTACATAAGTTAAATTAACTCAATTAACTTTCACACAACGGATCCATTCACACTTTGACTCTTAGTGAAATAAATCAGAATTCTTATGCAAGAATGAAGCTAAGATTTAACCACACTTTTTCAAATAAACGAAATTAACACACACACCTTTAAGATGACGAAAGCGAGAGGGTAAACAAGCTGGGTTGGCTGGGCCCTAGCCAACCAGCTCGTTCCCCATTTTATGAAACGTAAATCTTCAGCACTTAATAATGCATCAATGAAATATTAAAATGTAGAGTGAGAATAACATGGCGCAGTTCCTTGTATTAATTACAGTTAGAAAAAATACATCATGATTTCAAGTCCAGTGTAGAACAAGGGTGAAAACGAGATTACAATTTGACCAAAATTACAGTTGCACTGCTATTGCTAACCTAGTTCTATCGAAGAGCTATACTTTATACAACCCTTTAGGCCTTTGGCCGTAACGAAAATTACACAGTCATTCCAAATCGAGCCTTTCAACTAAAACAAAATAACAAACAAAATTACAAAAATAAGCCAGTGGCTATAATAAGATGCAAACTAATCATTGGCCGACAACCTTATCTTCGACCATATCCCTGACTATCCTTCGCTTGAGTTCAACTCGGGATGACCGAAACTAAACTAGAAGACGTGGACCAAGATGCCCACGTTAAGTGATTGAGTTGTTGCAGAGATCTCGGAATAGATATTTGCCAACGGTGCAGGAATCTACCTGCACTAGACAAGCTGATACAATGATTAATACTTTAGCTTATCAGAAACTTTAGGAAAGTACATATGAGTTGCAAGAAATATTAAAGGCACAAAATCTATTAAAATGATTAATTAAGCACTTAGTAAACCTTAAACATGAAATATAAAGCTTATGGAGGAATAAACATGATTCTTGGACTAGTGTAGGAATAAGGAGGTTTATGAAGATAAAACAGAGGTTAATGATTTTGGTTTTGTAGTAGGAAGGGGGTAAAATGAAGCATTTATGCCTACCAATAGTAACCATTCCAAATCTACTTTTTCATCCTTGGGATGTTCTTGGCATGAAATTCATTTGGCTCTTCAAATATTTCCTTTTAACTCTCTTACGTGTTAGCCACCTATAATTTTTTGACATAGCAAATAGGTGGCTAAAATGTTTTTGAGCCTTCAAGAGAAACATTTCCCTTGAAAATCTTTCATCCGTGAAGCCTCTTTGTGCCTTTTTCCTTTGAAGAGATCTTCACTATTGTTTCCTCTGAAAAAGCCCTGCTGTTTTGTGAAAAGGAATGCTTCAAAGGCCTCTGTAATTTGCCCATTTTCACTAATTTCCCTTCATTTCCATTAAGCCTCTTTTTCCCCTTTAGAACCCCCATATCCCTCTAAAAGCCTCAAAAATCATTTTAAGCCCCTAAAAATCCCTTTTACAGGCTTAAAACCCCCTTTTCCCCTTTACCGAAAGCTAAGAAATTCCTTGAAAAACCTTGATTTTGGCTTAAGAAACCCCTTTTTCATTTGAGGCCATAAGCCCCTTTCAGCTAAGCCCTTAGCCCCTTCTCCGCATACGACCTGGTGCCAGAACCAAGCGTTATGCCCCGGGCGCTAATCGAAATCGGAGCTTTCCATGAACGCCTTTTCCTTTGTTATCTCAAATCTTTCGATGCGATGGAATTTGTTCGGTCAACCTCTGCTGCGATCTCCACCATCGATCGTTCAAAGATCCAACGGTTAGCGCTAATCGCATCGCGCCCTTCAGCCTCTTTCCATTACCCATTTGCTTGAATATTGACCATCGATCTTTCCGAAGATCCAACGGCCTGCGCTAACTCACATAATCACCAATCGCAAGAAGTTTTAAGCACCATCCCTTATCCCCTCCGATTGGCGATCCTATGATTCAATCCTGGCCGTTGAATCCACAAGAACCAATGGTCAGGATCACGTCACGTTCCACCCATGTTTCAATGTCATCACCCTGCTGATTTAACCTGGACCGTTGAATCCACAAGAACCAACGGCCCAGATTCAATCGTGCTCTACCTCTTGTGCCCCCCATCATTCCCCCTCAGATCAGATCTCCACCATTGATGTCTTTCATGATCTAATGGTCCGCACTAAATCACAAATCGCAAGATCAATGAACCACTGAGTTTTGGCCCCCTGCCTTTCTCCGATGCGATTAAATCTCCACCATCCATTCCACCAGATCTGACGGTCCAGATTGCATCGTGTCTCGCCTTCCCCTTCCACCATTTCACTGTTCTGCTGATCTCTGGCTTAATCTCCGCCTTCCATCCCAATAGATCCAATGGTCAGGATTCATTCCACCCATCCATCTAACTTTTTTTTTCCCTTTGGAAAATTTGCACTCCCACCTTTGATCCTGACCGTCCATTCTATAGATCTGACGGTCCATAGTGAACCCACCTTTGACTCTGCCCACTTGTTCCACTCGTGCATCTTTCCATATCTCGCTCCATCCTGCACTGTCAGATCTCCCCATCCTACATCCAACGTCTGAGGTGCATATCGCACGATTTTAGTATCCGATAGTTAACATTTCAAAATTACGTGATGAAAGTGATTTGGGGGGGGACACGTGTCAGGTGGCAAGGTATATCACATTTTTTTGGCACAATTTTGAAACCACCTTGGAGCCGCATGAAACCAGTTGTTTTCTTGCTGAAACCACCCCTCCCTAGTATAATTTTTCTTTAATCCTGGCCATTGATTGTTTCATCTAACGGCTCACATTGCATCGCGCCCTCATCCATATTTCTTTCATTGGAGCCTCCATAGAGTTTCACTAGAATATCCCCACCGTTGATCTCCTCATGAGATCCAAAGGTCCACATTCAATCGCCCTCCACCCTTCCGGTCCCACCACCAAAAGCCTCCGATTTCATTCATTTTACCCTTCTTCCTTTGTATTCGCCCGAAAATTAAACTTCAGTGTTTAACACTAAAATTTATTGGTGTTCGTTTGATTCAGTCTAACCTCCTGTACTGGTGAATCCTGACCGTTGATCACCATCTGCCATTCTAATCCAACGTCCTGGAATCGTCTACGCACCAACCTTCATCGGCTTAGTTCTTCACCATTCCGCCACAATTTTTACTCATTCCTTTGCCTGCATCCACCATTTCCATTACTGCGACACTGCTTCCTCAGCCCTCCAGAGCAGTCCTCCTCCACCCCCATTGATTTCTTAACATGTTTATCGTCTTTTTGCAGGGTTACAGTTGGTAAAATTCACTCTGTCTCACCATCACAGACAAGGTAATACAGGGCATAGAATGCCAGTTTTTCAGAGCCGAAGATTGCAGGGAAGACACCTGAGAAAGTTTTAAGGCATATTTTCATTAAAGGATCAGTGTTAAACTCTGTTTCAAACTATCCAGCGCCAATTGAAACCTTTTTATTCACAGACAAGATAGAAGTGAAGCGGAAAAGAGTATCAGCGACAATTTAAAGGGATTTAAAGCCATTATTGAAGATTAAACGCTTTAATCCAGTGTTTAAAGGACGAAGATTCATACTGAAGACCTTATACACGATCCAAATGGCTAATAAGGCCTAAAGCACATGAAACAAGCCATATCAGTGCTCCACATCGGAAGAATGTTCTTTCCAAAGAAAGGACAAGTTCCCATGATGTTTTTTATTCTCCATCGAGTTCCTGATAAGATCACCACCCTGACAGAAGTCCTAAGATTTGCCAGAGTATTAGTTACACAGTATGGAAGGCCTGAAAGTCATTTATCTACCTTACTTGTCCTAGTGTACAAACAGAGTACAAACTTCCAGAGAGTACTTCAAAAACATACCTTTGGAGTTATTTTCCGCCTGTCAAAGACCACTAATTCATCTAAGAGTACTAAAAGTCAATACGAGATATTAAAACACAATGGGCCTCAAGCACTCTTCTTCTTCTATTTTAATGTTTCATTTAAAGTTATATCTACCTCTACATCCACTCTTTCAGCTATAATAACTCCTCAGAAATACATTGTAAATGTTGGTTAATCGTGGATTGTAAGTTGCTTCACTGAGATAGAGTTCTGTGTGTATTAGTTGTAAAATAGGCTGGGAGATGATTTCTAGTTGATATCAAGCTGCTGGACAATGATGTATGTGATTGGTGTTGCTCTTTAATATGACAAGCATGTTCATTGTATCCTGATCTAAATCAGTGGTGATGTGTTCTATCTTTGTTAATGTTTTCCCTCTGTTATTCATCATATTTCATTTCTCTGATAAGAATCAGTAAACTAGCTTAGGATATACTGCTGTAAAGTACCGTAATGCTTCCTACTCTTCTTATCTTAGATGTTTTCTACTAATTGTGTGATCTAAGAACAAATTCAATATAATTTAACCAGTATAGTAGTTGGTTCTCCTTGCTTGCTGATGTATGAATATAGAGTTTGTTTTTAAATGTTCTTGTATGGTTTTAGCTGAAAGAATTGGGATACTAGGAGTTTTAGAGTTGGTTCTGTCTCACTAGGGTCCTTTTCCAACAATTTACCTTTCTAAGATCCCTTAATTTGAATGTCGAAAGCATTGAAAGTTAAAAGTCTTTCTCTGATCTTAGGCTTCACTTTGTGATAAATCTTTAATGTTTTCGATTGTTTGAAGAGTTAGCCTCATTAGGAGTTTGATCATAGACGGTTACAGCATGTCCTGTCCCTAGATTTGCTCCTAAGTGGTCACCTTGGAAGGTTTCCTTGTCATTCACCTTCATTTCCTTATCATTTCATCCCATACTATCATCTTTAGAGATCCTTTGTTCTAGATGACTAGCCCATTTGAAAGCCTTGGATATTGAATTTCAAGTAAACCCTTTTATGACCCCATTGCCCAATGGACTTGAGTTTTCTTTGAATTATCATCCCATTGCCTAAAATCCTTCTTTGCTCATTTCTTTGTCTTACATTGAACCCTTCTTTCATTCTTCCCAACCAGACAAAAAAAACAAAACAAAACAAAACAACAACCCTTGTGCCCTATAACTAGCCTAATACCTTAAATCGAACTTCAAAGATATATATTTCTTTGCCTTTATAGAGAGATCCCTCTCTGGACCCAGGAGGGCTAGATCCTGAGGTCCCAAAGTGGTTTGATGTTGTCTCATCATTTGGTATTGCCAAACCTGCCAAATCATGGGAACCACAACATTACATTCGAAGAGGGTCTTAAGTATCTTGGTTTCAGGCTCAAGCCCTCTAATTATAAAATTGTTGATTGGACTTGGTTGGTGGCCAAGATTGAAAGTCGATTGAATGTTTGGAACCACCGATGGCTTTCAAGATTTGGTTGACTATTCCTTATCAAATTAGTCTTATAGGCTATTCCAGTATATTTGATGTCACTTGCCTGGATTCCCAAAGGCATTCTCACTAGAATTCAACAGATCTGTTGCAGGTTCCTATGGATAGGATTAAGGATGGCCTCACATTTTCCTAGACCATATGGGAATTAATTTCTCTGCCTAATAAATGGGGGGGATGGGGTCTGAAGGACCTGTCAATATTTTTCAAAGCACTTGCTACCTCTTTGATTTCTCTCTCACAACAACTAATTCAATTTATGAATATTAATGTTACATGGAACAGACAAAATTTTCCCCTTTCTTGGGAAAATTGGTGGAATCAAGCACACCCCAAAAAGCTTTAGAACCTCCATCTGCTTTTTTGTTGGCGCATCTATATCTCTAGGAACATGCTAATATTCCATGAGAAAATCCCCAATAGGACCCATTATTTTTTCGCACATCTCTAATCTATATCACATGATTCCCGAGGAGGATTCAAAACAATCTCACAGATCAATTATAGCAGACGCCATAGGAAAATCATATCAATGGGAATACTTTGATGGATCTGCACAACATATTGGATCTAGTGGTGGGGCTAAATTATATCTCCATGAGAGTCATTATTTCAAACTAATAATGGGCCTTGGTAGAGGCACCAACAACTTTATTGAGCTTTCCTATCTCAGACACCTCCTCTCTTTTGCACTTAGAAATGGATGCAGGCAACTTCAAATATTCCAAAATTATTATTAATTGGTTCAATTAGCAATCCATTTGTCACATGCACACACTATGGAACTTGTTTGAAGAAGTTTTATTATTGAAATCTCAAATTGATACCATTTCTTGTCATAAAATTTACAAGGAGAGGAATCATCTTTCCGATCTAATTTCCAAGGAAGCAGCCCACCAGCCAATGGATCACTGGATGATACAAGAACAAAATGGTGATAAATTCTATCATTACATCCCAAAAAAAATTTATGACCAACTTGCACATGGGGATACACAACCCTGATTTATGGGTGGTTTTGCATTTTTTATAGTACTTTATTGAATTTAACAGTTATATGTATGGATTATTATCATGTATATTTATTATGGGACATCTAGTTACAGTTTTGTAATAGACTCTTTTTTATTTTGTAGGTTGGCCACCACTTTTGACATACACTTCCTGAGAAGCATCTCCAACATGTAATTTTCAACTCACTAATGAAAGTTACAATTTTTCCTTGGGAAACACATCTAAAAATAAATTGCATTAAACATTGAAAATATCATCTCTATTGAGAAATTAAATCAAATTTACAAAGAACACTCTTTGCATTGAGCTCCAAAAGATCACAATTAGGAAAATCAAATTTACAAAGCACACTTTATGCATCTAACTGCAAAATATCGTGCACTCATAAAAAAATTTCCCAAAATTCTCTTATTATTCATGCATGAGAAAATCCATGAATGCAAGTAATTATATGCATACAAATATTCTTATATATGTAATGCATTAAAGAAAATTTCTCTCTAGAATGGATTATTACCATGGTTTATCATATTCACTTAGTAAACAAGATTTTTGACCAACATTTACTTACCTCTAAATTTTATGCAAACATAACTCAAAATTCATATGAACTTATATAGTTGAAGATTCAAATTCAATTATGATTCAATTTAGTTAGGAATATTATAGAGAGGAGTAAAATATAAACATGAGGACTTACTAAAGGTTACTTCCCACCAAAATTTAAGCAAGTTTCTTCATATGATTAGGCAAGAGGATTATGTAGTTTAATTTCTACACATCATACATCAATTCATTCCAAAAATATCTTGTAAACTCACAATAATACACTTTCATGCTTAAATATATTAAAATTAAGAATAATTTTAGATCTTTGCATGAATAAATTTATATGCCATATCATATAACCAAATTTTCACTATTATAAAGTTAAACACTACAAACTTTCATGAGAAATAAACAAATGAACAAAAGAAAAACTTAGCTGAAACTTAAGCTAGCAACCAATCTAGGAAGGAGCCTTTTCCACCCAACCATAGGCTCAGTTGCACATCAAATTTCTACATATGGCCACCCCTTACCGAGGTTGATGCCATAAGAGGAAAACCAATAACTCACTGGTAATTGATATAGTTGAAAGCAACTCTCGTTCACACATATGATAAAGTTAGGGGTCTCTATTTCCAATTGATTCTAGGCATTTACGATCTCTAGGTTCCTCTTAGATTGGTTAGTAAAGCAAATAAGGGAATCCATTCTCTACTCTATAGCCACTCGTTGATGTCCCTACCTCTTGTTTTTCTTGCTCAGCCAACACATACCAAATCGTAGCGTACTTTACAAATCTACATAGTAGAGTTGTTTTGTAAATGTTTGAAAAACAAAATTTAGTTTTAGGGAGCCCAAAACACACCAACATCATTCCAATCTACAAGTAGCAATTTCCTGGTTGTATTTTAGGCACCCAAAATGCTTCAACCATCTTTCCACTTGGGATTGACAACATTACTTTTCCTTCATGGGTCTCTACCTCCTTCTATATTTTTCCATAATCAATTAAATTTGATGTTGTACAATCTCAGATTTAATTCTGTCTCCTACGAAATTCATGGGTGAAGTTCAAAATCGAAGGAATGTACTCAACCCATTCCTTTCATTAAATCTTGAAGCATTATTTCCACTGTCGCTCCAACTTCCATATTTATGAGGGTGATTGTTCCAAATACCTAGTCATTCCCAATCAATTGGTTGTTAGGCAAGAGGGAAAAGTCTCATATTTATATTCAAATTTAATGGCTAGGATTTGGAAAAAAAAAACCATTTAATTCCCTCATCATTTTCCCACTCATAGTATTATAGCCCATATTAGTGTTGCTTTGTTCCTTGTCAATTATCTCAACATATTCATTATTCAAGTATTTAGATTACATATATAGTTTTTTTGATTCACCCAATTCATTTTTGTCACAATAACGACTCATCTATGCTTACAAAGGAAACATGAAACCATCAACATAATTAATCACAATTTACTAAAACTTAACTAAGATATCAAGATAGATTATTACCTAAGTTATAGGTTCTTATTTGGCATAGATAGTGGGACATTAATCACAAGTTAGAGTGGGGTAGATGCAATAATGGGGTGTTGTAGATACATATTCCTCCTTGCGTAAATATTAAAATAGCTACAAGTAATTAGTAGATTTACACTTAATTTGATAGAAAACCTAGATGACACATCCCTATGGTCTCAAAGCTAGAGAAAGGTAGTCGATGTTAGACTAGAAGGAAATAAGGTTGAAAGGTGGGATCAATTTTTAACAAAAATCAAGAAGACACATATAAGATTGAGCAATTCCATAGATGAATTAATTTGGGCTCTAAAATAAGTTTATGGAAATTATACCACTAATCTTGGATCCCTAACTCTTTTTGGATCAAAACTAGGTGATAAGAAATGGTGGTAGTAGAAGTTTTGGAAAGTTAAGGCCCCTCCTAGCTATAAGTTTTTACGTGGATAATATTGAAAAATAAAGTTTTAACATTCAAATCGCTTGAGAAAAAAACTCAATTATGTCCAAGTATTTATTTACTTTACAAATGTATTGAGAAAACACTTCACATTTTGTTCTTGCATTGTAATTTTTCTTAGAAAGGCTAGGTTGAAGTTGAGAAGATTTTAGATAACTACAACATTTGGAATGTGAATCATTAGATGTGTGTCTTAATGTTTGGTTTACCCAGCAAGATCTAAAGTGATCTAGGGCAATCCCATTCTTAGATCTATTGGGAATATGGATACTAGAAACTCTATTTTGTTTGAAGAGAATATGATGCCTACCTTTAAGGTAGTTTCCTAGGTTAACTCTTGATTTTTATATTATAAGGTTATTGGAAGGTTAAACACATAAATTTCTATCAAAGTTACAAGTGGAAAAGTCCTCATGTTGGGGATATTTTTATGGAGCATGTTAAGACATGAATTCTATGAATGGGTTGGCTTCATTCTATAAAGTTTAAAGACACATAGATTTCAGATCAAAGGTAACATAAGAAGAGGAAAATAAGTAGAGGTATTCAAGGCCTTGTATAGAGGGATTGATTAGATTTATATTATGGGTGATTTATCTTTGGTCATGAAACATTGAATATTAAATAATTATCTCCTTCCATTACCACTGAAATTAAAGTAAATATTTAATTAATTTATTTGGGCAAGCCATATCCATATTTATAGAGACGATGACAAAATTGCATATAAACTCTAAGAGGAAAGATTGCAAGTACTTAACTTTATGGTTCTATAGAAAATTTTCTAGATGACTATACAATGGTTTCGTAACATTTTTCATTCAATGATTTATGAGTTACTTTTGAATTTGTAATATGTCACTACATAGGTCTATTAACTCTACTATGAAGGCTATGGATCTTTCTCATACCATATTGAAAGATTGTAAAGAGATGTATTTCTGAATAATCCTTTTTGGAATGTGCTTATGCTTGAGTATGGCATTTTTGTTTATCTAAAATAAAAATAATATTTTTTTCATGGAAAAAATATTAAAATATTATAATCAATTAAAATTAGTAAATAAAATTGCAAATAAAAAATTTATGTTATTTTATTATTTTTTAATGAAACACGTTTATTTATATTTTTTATTAATTGCTTCTCTAAATAACAATGTAGAGTGTAAGACACTCATAGGATATTGTAGGAAATGTTTGAGGTTTTGAGTTGACACTACACTTGAAACTCCTTGTTTCACTTGATACATTAGCTGACAACAAAAATTATGTTTCACTCCATAGTTTCCATTTTCGTATAATCAATTAAACATAGACAAGGCACAAATTTCACCAGTCATCTAGGCTTGCAGTTTTCAAATCACATGCACAACAAAACTTGCGTGAGAAATTTAAAATGACTTTTCTGAAAATTAGAAATTAATAGCACCGAATCAAATTTTAGCGTATTAATGGATGAACCATACCGAATTGTAGAATTTTCAAATTCTTCAACCCGATTCGTCTAAATTTGGTAACTATGTACAATCCACAAACTGGTGGATCCGTTGCTTCTATTTGACCGACCCTCCATTTGCAAGTGTTCACTTGCGATCATCTCCTCCATTAGCCATTAGTTCACAAAACATAGATCCAATGTGTCATACACGAACCAACACACTTACTTTATCCTTTGCAAAATTTTGGCAGAAAATGGTATTATATTAAAATAGAGTGGATCTACTATACCAACCTACTATTCCTGTTTATAATCAAAGGATTGAACTTACCAGAAATTGTGACAAGTCCTTTGTCGTTGAAAATCCTAGAACTTGTACTGAAATAAATGAAATATGCTCCAAATTTAGAGTGTAGGGAAGATGATATATGTTTAAGCTTTAACATTTTCATGGTCGATCATTTTGATTAAAAAGGATTTCTCAATTTGTTCAACAGTGGAGAGGAGGAATATGGGTTTGTGACTCATCATAACAATTCTAGAAGTGTTGTAGCCTATAAGGAGGTATTCAATCCCCCCATAGTCCACCTCATCACTATTTTATCTCATGGTACATTCCTTCATGGATTGAATGGTTTTGTCATCCAATGAAGAACATGCAACCGAACCATACCACCTGCCCTATGAACACAACAACATGATTTTGTTGAAACAGGTCAGAAGGCATTAACTTCTGAGACATCTCGACAATTGTTGTTGTTGTAACATTGTTGAATGAATGGGAGATTTACCATTTATGCCATATGGTGGTCCATAAGCCATATGATTATCAAATAACTTATTCATCCCTTGCATCTCTCATATACCTTGAATCATCGTATTTGTATGTAGGAGTGCTAAAGATAAAGGAAATAAGGAAAATGCATGAATTTATTTAGGAAGGAGCAGTTTCCCAGAACACCAAATTTTCTAAAGGAGATGGCCAATGCTTGAACAATGGACTCCAATAGGTGAAACAAGCATGCAAGTCATGTTTTAAGAATTTTATCATGCATTTTATCGATCAGGTAGATTCTAAGTGAATAACTAAAAGTTATCATCCAAGCAACATCTACAAGAAAATGTTTCAAAGCTTCATAGTTTTCAACCATTTTCATAAGATATGAACCTGTCATTGCAACCATGTAAACATTTAGGGACAAGCATACAAATAACTAATAACTCAAAAGTAGAGTAGAAACTCCAAGGTGCTACCAATCATTGAAAACATAATATCCAAAATAACCAACGATGTCTAATAACTTTCAACATCCACACATGAATATGCATGATCATAATAAAATTAATTACAAAGAAAGGATATCATAACATAAAACAACAATACAAAAAATTTAATACTTATCTGAGTCAATTGAAATGGTTGGAAATTGCAGGGACTTCAACTCTACACCCAACCATAGGCTAGCTACACTACAATATCTCTTATAGTTGACCACCCCTGAGCTGGATCTAGAGTATGATGGGATTTTTTCTCAAGGGAAATTCACGTCAAGCCTTGGTCAAACTTTTAAGAAAAGGATTACATTGTCTAGGTGGTTTATCAACTTCTCTATGACAGTAAGCACTGTAATGACCCTCTTACTCTATGAGATTGTTGGCGAAAAGTCAGGTCTCGCGGACAAGACCCAGGTTCAAGGGTTGTGGCCAACAAGGGGTCCGGTGTAGTCTAGGAACACGCCGGCATTTTCACCCTGCTCTTGGAGAGCAGTGCGTCTCACCCGAGGCGTGCCGCGACCACATGCATAAGGGGATGAGATCACTGGTAAGGAATAAACCCGCAACCAAAGAAAGAAAGTGCATCCATTACATATACCAAATTACACATGCAAGATCACTTACTAAGTATTCAGACAGTCGCAACTTAAAATTTTAAATCAGGGGAAACACATTACAGCACATAAACAACTTATTGAGACAGCAATCTTCCCTTATATTATTCTTCTGGCCGAACACATGATTACATAGCTTTCTCTCTGATAACTCACAAGTCTGATACAGATGGATTTTAGAACAGAAAGGAAGAACATGGAAAGTAAGAAACCATAGGAAGAACAGGCATGATTCTTCCGCAGCTGCTCTGCGCGTCCTTCCTTGTCTCGATCCTCTCGACTTCTCTCGTATCCATTCAACCTTCAACAACCTTTCTTTTCAGCCGGGTGATCGTCATTTATTCACCCGCTCCTCGCGACTGACAGCTTCTCTGTGTCTTCACTCTGGCTTTTCCCAGCTTCTCTTCTGATGTCTGCGTGTTCTACTTTCTGTTTTCTGCTGTGTTTCTTTCATCTGCACTTATCTCTGTTCGATCTCCAGCTATCGAGTGCTTCCGCGCCACCTTGGTAGCTCCGCAACTCCTGGTCGTTGCGGCGCGGTCGCGGTTGCCATGTGTATTTATTCCGCAACTCAAAAAGAGTCAAAGTTCAAAATTTCTTGGCCAAGAGTTCAAAACTTAAACAAAAACAAGGGCCCCAACAGGCCCCGACCACAATTCCTTGACTCGTCTGCGAGTCAATCACAAATAACAGTTTCTACTTCCATTCCCCCGCTGGCTTCCGTGCCCTGCTCTGCTGTTCCTTCTTCCGCTGCCCTTTCCTGCTGTGCTCCGCCATCCGGTTGGCCAAATAAGGGCCCCAACTCTGGGTCCCGGCGGAGTGCTGTATCTCGGAGCTGGGTGAAGTCCGCCACCGCTTGCTGCCATTCCTGCACCAGCAAGTCGGCTTCTTGAGAGATTCGGGTGGCGGCGGCTCCGTCGATGGTCGTCGGGGCATCCCCAAACAACGTGGCAAGCTGTGCTTCAGCCTTGGCATCCAGCTGCTGGAGTGAGTTGGCCTGGGCTCGGATGGGCGGACGAACTTCCCTGATAACGTGCTTGGCCGCTGCTGATTCGGCCTCAGTCTGCTGCATGTGAAGTTCAAGCTCGTCCGACTGGGCGTAAAGTTGATCTAACCTTGCTGGATCCGCGGTCGCTTGGATGTCATGGGAAATCTGTTGCAGCTGAGCAGCGATAGGCTGCGTCTTGACAGTTAGCGCGAGTGAGCACTCCTGCAGACTTCGGAGAAAGGCAGAAGCCGCGGCTGCAGTGGAATGGAGAGTTGCTTGCATACTGATTGCCTGCGTTTTCTTAGCAACCACCTATTCTGAATGGACACTGGATGGATCTGGAAGGGTAGGCCGTGCGGCTAACGCCGCTTGTAGCTCCTGGTTCTCCCTGCAGACAATAGTGAAAACTTCCCTGAGGTGGTGAGCCTGTAGTGCGATAATGTCCTCCTCGATTCTGGTGGGAAGTGGAGCATGGTGAGCCCGAGCAGCGGGCCATACGCTGGAGATCACCTGGATAGCAATGTTGACCTGCTCCTGGAGGTTGGTCTTCTCCCGCAGCAACTGATTGCGCTGTTCAGTAAGCGCCGTAATCTGATTACGCTGCTCGGCACACCGCTGCTGTAGCTCTGTGTGAATCTGCTCAGCCTTCAGGGCCGCCCGCTGAATGAGCAGGTACAGCTGTGCTGGGCTCCATTGTTCTGCATTGGATGTACTGGGCGTGCCCTGCTCCGGCCCCTGCTCCTGTGAAGGTTGGTTACCGGTCACTGATCGGCTTGAAGTCTCTGGAAAATGGACCGGCCTCTGCTGCTGCACCGAAGTGGCCATATCAGGCTCCGGCCGGTCTTACTGCGTGGTCTGCTCTATGGAAGGGGCGGCCGAATCAGCTCCAACTATGGCTGGCTGGACAGATATAGTGGGAAGAGGATTCCGGGATGTGGCCACGGGGTCGACCGGTGGTACCACGGCTGCAGTACTGGAGGTGACCTCCGCCCCGTGGTCACCGCCGAAAAGTTCCCGGATCAAAGAATCTGACACAGTGGCTGATGAGTTGGACGGATTGGGGGAGGTGGCATGTGGTCGGCTGGTGGAGGGGGCGGTGGATGGAGTGAAAGAGGTGGGAGGGAGACGAAGGTTGAGGAAATCTTCCGGATCAATCAACGGTTCCTCTGGAATCAAAGTTGTTGTGGGCGGAGTGGCTGGTGGATCATCCTCCGTAAGATCCACCACTGGATCTGTGACCGTAGTGCGGGCCCTTTTGGATGGAGGTGGGCCGGAGGAATCGGGTTCGGGGCCCGGTTCACCCATTGGGGTGATCAGGGGGGTGGCAGAATTGAACAGGTTAGTGGGAATGGGGGAAATGAGGGGGGCGGTATTGGAGTGACCATGGGACCGATCAATATGAAATTCAGCAAAAGAAGGAAATATAGGGGCACCACTTGAAGCAACCTGGGTTGCCACATTGAGTCGCCGTAGCTGGTCGTTGAAATGCTCGACAATGGGGACCAGCGATTCAGGCAGGTCCGGCGCGGTCCCAGCTTCATCTGGTGTTGTCTTTGCCGCAACTTGTGAAGATCCCCCTGCGCCGGTCGCGGTAGGCTGCTGTGCGGGCCTCATCCCCTCAAAATCGTAGCGGATGATCCCGTCGCGGACGTGCTGGACAACCCCCGGCCACGCAGAGACCTCTCTGTGGAAAACATTGTCATTCAGCTGGAAGCAAAGGGGCGCCATATGAAAGGTGTGGTGCGGTACGCAAGTTGGCCGGATGAAAGTGTGGCTGTGGCTGACTCCAAACCACACCTGTTCACTGTATTCATCCAACAGGTGTCGGGGCACCCGTTGCTGGTAAGTGACCACATTGTTCATCATCCCATACCACGCCCGGAACGCCTCTGCGTTCACCTGCTTGCTGCTGGGGTCCGTGGACACCTGCCAAGGGGAATATTTCATCGCGAGCGGCTGGCTCACGGTGATCTCCGCCGGTGTCCGGATAGGAGGAAGGTGCCATTTCCACATGGCGAACGCTAAGATCAAGTACCCATAAATGAAACTGGTAGTCCGCTTGTAGTTGTCTTCGCAAGCCGCGAAGAGTCCCTTCAACACAAACGAGCTCCAATTCAACCTGGCTCCCTGGACGCAATGCTCTGCAATGGAAATTGTGTCCAGAGTGCACTCTCCCTTTGTGTAGTGGCGCATGGTCTTGCTAGCGATCAAGTAGCAAGCGAACCGGATTTCTGGTACGTTTATCAAATCCATTTTGGCACCTTTACCACCCCGATGAGTGCCATACTTGGTGTAGAGGTCCGCGTCAGCCGACTTTCGGGCGCGCTTGGAGGATGTCTGGCCCGCCGTGGAGACATTTGCACCAGTTTGAGATAGCCCTGTAAGCCGATTAATGTCTGCAGCATGTATTGGAATTTCTTCATTAAGCCACAGGGACCCGCTCTGCACCCGACTGAGGAGGAACCGGGTACATTGCAGAGCTGGTCCTGTAGTTTCGAAGACGGGAAGACTCCTCAAATGCATCAAGGTCGACTGCTGCAGGCCCCTGAATTCTTCTCGCATCCGATTGTTGGAGCTGCTCCCGGGCGTGTAATGGTGTTCCATGTATATTTTCCAATGGAGGTGAGGAAACTCAGCCGGGTCGGACAAGTTGGCGTCCATACATGATGCATTGTCATACTTGCCGACCAGCGACTCTACACGGTGAATTCTGCCATCTAACACTGTTTCAGGGACTGAGAGGAGAGCTCTCGGCATCTTGGCGCGCCGCTGATAGACTTGGACGATTCTTCTGTAACTTCCTTCGAGGTGTTGTGCGCTCTGATACTGCGAATGCTCCGGAGTCGCTACAACTTCCAAATTGAACTAGTCTGTCATCCTTGTGCTGATAGCCTTCATGCAAATTGGGCCATCTTCTGGCACGCACGGAGTTGATGAGACTCCATAACGGCAATTAATTCTTGCTATCTTTCTTGCCTGCGATAATCGTGCGATCAATCGCAGGCCTGTGTGTAATCTGACAGTTGCTGATGGCGTCATGGGGAGATGGGCGGACTCGACGGCTGAGGGAACTGCGGGTGATGGCAAATGATTACGGTATGATTACTGTCTATTAAGGGAATTTATGACCAAATCTGAGCGATCCTACGGACTGACAAAAGGACTGACGGAAATGACCTGGACTGACACCGGCACGAGGATAGATCCTACGTGAACGACACGCTGGACTGGCGCTGCGACACGCTGGACTGGCTCGCCCCAACCACAGTCGGTTGCGGTAAGGTTCCCGCAACTGACTCGTTATTTGACTGATTACCTATGAACGGAAAAGACTACCTCCACTCATCCCGGTTGCGGGAGAGTTATTCACCTACGCTACTCTACGGGTTCTCTCGGTTGCGAGAGTTATTGATGAAAAGTGAGAAGGACCTACTCCTGGTAGGGTTTCAGGCGTGCGCCATTCACCCATCCCGGAAGAACTGTGCCGTCCAGTTGTGCCAACCGAACGGCTCCTGAGTCGCGGATCTCGATGACAAAGTACGGTCCCAGCCAGTGCATCTGGAGCTTGCCTGGAAACTTCTGGAACCGGCTGTCGTATAAGAGAACTTTGCCGCCAACTTGGAAGGCTTTGGTTTTGATGTGGCGGTCGTGCCACGCTTTTTGTCTGGCCTTCTGAACCTTTTGGTGGAATTCCGCGAGAAATCGAGCCTCATCCAGCTCCTGTAGCTCCTGAAGGCGTTCCCTAAGTGACGCCTCTTCTGAGAAGTGAAGGGACATTGCGATCAAAAGGCTGGGTACGGCGAACTCGGCGGGAATCACCGCTTCCCGGCCATACACCAACTAGAAAGGCGTCTGGTTGGTCAAATGTTTTACCGTGGTCCGGTAAGCCCATAAGGCTGCTGGTAGCCGCTCGTCCCAGTCGTCCCGCTGAGCATTGCAAATTTTAGTCAAGCCCTTTTCAAGAATCTTATTGAAGGCTTCCACCGTACCATTGGCCTGCGGGTGGTATGGGCTGCTTTTGTGATGCTGAATCATAAATGTGTCCAATAGTGACTTGACCGTGGCATTAATGAAATGCGTACCCTGATCGCTGGTTAAGCTTCGTGGGCAGCCAAAGCAGCTGATGATGTGTTCGAAGATGAACCGGGCAGCGGTTTCTGCCGAGAATTCGCGTACCGCTGCTGCCTCAGCCCACCGTGTGACGTAATCCGTTGCGGTAATGATGTACCGGGCTTTGGAATGCCGAGCGATTGGTGCAATGGGGCCTACGAAATCAACAGCCCACTTCTCAAACGGCCGCAACACATGCACCGGGTGTAGCGGGAGCTCGTCCCTGTGCGAAGGCTTTCCTGTCCTCTGACAAACATCGCAACGCTTCACATAGGCCTTACAGTCTGCACGTATCGTCGGCCACCATAGGCCAGCTTGGAGCACCTTCCTTGCGGTGGGTTTCGCACCCACATGTCCTCCTGCAACACCGCTATGACATTCCCACATCACTGCTTCCCGTTCATGGTCAAGAACACACCTGCGCAACACCTCATCTAGGCCCAGTTTGTACAGCTGCCCTGCGATCAATTGGTAATCGGCCGCCCGGACAACCAAGTGGCGTTTCTGAAGCAGGGTGTACTCCTGAGGGCATTGTCCCGTAGTCAGATAAGTGGCAATGTCAGCCAGGTAATCTGGTACGGCTTCTATTCGGAAGAGGTCAGCATCCGGCAGCTGATCGTCCAACGGACCTTCATTCTCTCCCATCTCCAACCTGGATAAGTGATCGGGACCAACATTCAACCTGCCAGGCTTGACAATCACCTAAAACGTAAACTCCTGAAAAAGTAGAAGCCATCGACAGATTCTTCCTTCCAACACAGGCTTATTGACCAGATATTTCAATGCAGAATGGTCCGTGAAAAATGTAAATTTGCCGCCCAGAAGATAGTGGCGGAACTTCTGGAGAGAGTACACCATCGCCAACGCCTCCCGCTCGATCGTGGTGTAATTCTTCTCCGCATTCGATAACCGTTGGCTGGCGAAGTATACCGGGTGGTCAACTGTCGTTTCCCCTGGTTACGCCAACACAGCTCCAAGTGCAATTCCAGACGCATCAATGTGCACATGGAACTGCTTATCCCAATCGGGATGAACAAGTATGGGTGCCGTCGCAAACTTCTCCTTCAATGTGTCAAGCGCCTTCCTGCACTCCGCCGTCTAGTCAAATGCTTCTGACTTCCGCAACAGTTTCTCCAGAGGGGCCGTAATTTTGGCGTAGTTGCAGATAAAACGCCAGTAGTATCCCGTGTGCCCAAGAAGTGCTCGCAACTGTTTCACAGTCTCGGGGGCCTCCATGTGGACGATGACCGCGACCTTGGCAGGATCAACGCAGACCCCTTGCTTGCACACCACATGGCCCAAGAGTGTGCCGAATGGTACTGCAAAAATACATTTCTTCAAGTTCAAGGAAATCTGCAGCTGGCGGCATCGATCGAACATAACACGAAACAGGGAAGCGTGTTTCTTCAGCAGGCTGTAAATAGTCCAGTCGTCCATATATACTTCCAGGAACTTGTGAATGTACTCCCGGAAAGCAGCAATGACAATCCGGGAAAACACAGCCGGTGCGTTCTTTAGACCAAACGGCATAACGTGGTATGCGAATGATCCCCACTCAGTGGTGAATGTCGTCTTTGCTTTGTCTTCCTCGGTGATGCGCACCTGATGGTAGCCCGAAAACCCATCGGTGAAGGAATAAGCTTGGTTTCCCGCGACATGATCTAGAACTTCATCGCTGAAAGGAGTGGGAAACGGATCGTGGATACAAGCATTATTCAAGCTCCGATAGTCTACACAGACACGGATTTCCGCTTTTTCCTTCTTGTTCTAGATGACAATGGGGCTTACCCACTCGGCTTCTTCTACTGGAAAGATGAGACCTGCAGCCAGCATCTTTTCAATCTCCATCTTAACTTTCTCTTTGATACGTGGATTCAACCGGTAGGGTCGGTGCTTCACCGGCCTGGCTCCCGGTTTCAGTGTGATGCGCATCTCGCCCAGATCCCCCTTGATCCCCTTCAGGTCCGCAACTGATGACGGAAATAAATCTTCATACTCCCGGAGGAGGCTGAAAATTTCTCTTGTTGTCTCCTCGTCCCAATAATCTCCCACTGTTGCCAGCTTAGGTTTCTCCTCTGTTCCAATGTTCAGTTGCTTTGTCTTGAGCGGCTGTAAGTGGACTCCTTTTGTCGTCGGCTCGTCACGGATGCTCCGCTCGCCCTCCTTTTCGTCAAAATAGAGATGCCTAAGGTCCTCCAAACTATCATCCTCAGGATCGCCGTCAATCCGTTGGCAAACCAATTCGCGCCTGACCTCAGGGCGTGACGTCACCGAGCCCTCATCGGGCTCAGGATGGCGGAAAAACAGAACCTCCTTGACGGCTTGTAGCGCCTGAGATTCCTGCACCGTCTCCCCTTCGAACGAGAAGCTCTGGATGAACTTTTCCGCGACTGCTTGCCAGGAGCGGGTTCCCCGTTTCCGCTCTTCCTCCAGGTACCAGGCCTGGGGAATTGTACCCAGGGAGTGGACAAACCTGTGGACCCACAACTCCTCAGGGTACCTGGCGCTACGCCACTGTTCCTCGCACGCCCGCAAATGTTGTCGCGGGTCGGAAGCTCCATGATGTTTAAGTGTAATGCAGGGCCCTTCATCCTCTTTGAAGCGTGCCCGCAGAGCATCCGCCACACGCTCCCATCGCAACAGAGTGTTGCGGTGATTGTTCCACCATCGTCCTGATGTTGACTTCAAGGCCACATCCAAAAGTGGTATCCGGCTTTCCTCTGGGACCCGGTCTTCCACCTTGGCAATAAAAGTATTTACTGCTTGCATGTTTGATAAGGTGGGGTATCCGCGGATCTCAGTCCCTATCCACTAGACTTGAGCAATGGAGGCACATCTCCGCGTGGTGGTCTCATACCCCCCTTGCTGCCAGTCGTCCCACGCGAGCTCGGACCCGAGCTCCGAGCTCTGCACACTCCGCCAACTGATAGAGCCAGTTGCGGTCGGGTTAATATAATCGTCCCGCTTTCCTGCAGTCATCTGATAGAGATGGTCCATCATCTGAGCATCCTCCCGACTTTCCACTATTTCTATATATTGCGGACCCTAATACAGGTTGAGAGGCTGAGTGACCCGTACCTCCCCATCCTCAAAAATCATCAGCTCCTTCTTCAGGTCGATCATGGCATAATTCTCAAAAGCCCAATCAATGCCAAGTAAGGCAGGGTAGGGATCCTTGTCGCCCATGATATCAATAGCCTCGAAATCAGTATATGTCTTCACCCCTGCAACATCAACCTCGACACCCTCGAGTTGGCCGATTGGCAAAATGCAGTACTGGTTCGCCATCCTGAGTTGGATTGGGGAATAGGCGAGCCATGGCTTTCCAAGAGCCTCCCATGTCTTTCGGGGCAGTATGTTTACATCGGAACCCAAGTCCAACATGGTGTCGCTGATTTGGAACCCTGCGACCTGCGTGTTGAGCCGGAATTCTTTGCCTGTTCGTTGCTTGTTCCACTTGACACGTTGCACATATTGAGGCCTAGCGTCCACCGGATCTCTGGGTTCTGTGCGCCCCTGCAGTGCTTCGTCTAAAGCATGCTTGAGCTGCTGCCGCAGCACAGCGTTATCAACAATCCTAAGGAATAGCCAGAGCCAATCCTCGACCACAGTATCTGCGACGTTCTGCGCACCGGATTCTGGCCGCCTGGGCTCCTCCAACCCTCCCTCATTCCGCAACTAGGCGAATGCCTCGACCGCCTCCTGAAAATACTTCTTCTGGACTTCGGGCCTGATCAACTTCTTTGGGGATGCCGGCCGTACCACTCGTACTAGCTCCTTCTCCGGGGCATCGTCTCCAGTTTTCTTTCTGCCCCGTGTTACTATCGCAACGTTCTGCATATCAGGGGTTGCGGCCCCTCGCGGTTCTGAGTTTATCAGATTCGCTCCCCTCTGCCTCGCCTGCTCTTCCCACTTCTTGATGAGTTCCGGACAGTCCTCTGTAGCATGGGCGTTGACCCGGCATTGGGAACACCAGGGTCGTCGCGGAAGGGGAAATTCTCGAGCTACATGACCCTCCTGGTCACAGTTGTAACATTTTACCGGACTGCGTCCTCCTGTTCGGCCTCCCCGCATGCCACCACCTCTTCCCCTCGTAGCCTCATTCACCCTGTACGAGGGACGATCCAGTCGATCCGCAAGTGCGTCAAGCGCCCTGCACTGCTCATTGTTGTGTGTCGTGGACACACAAAATTCACAATACACGTTATTCGGCACCGTGGAGTACTTCTGTAGGATCGGGCACATCCGAGGTGGATGCCCCAGCGTTTGACAGATCTCGCAGTACTCTGTGGTGGAGGAACCCGGTTGCGGTGGAAACCCCGCATAAGTCTGTTGCGGCTGGTAGACTCCCTGTGGGTTCATCACCGCGCCACCCCCTGGTGGTGGACCTCCCTGGATAGCTGCAACTGACGATCCAACTCCTGCGCCGCGCAACCGAGGACACTCGGTTGCGACGTGTCCCTCGACCAGGCAATGTGTACACCAAACATTCGGTCGCGCTGGTCTCACTAGCTGAATTTCCTTGAGATTTTCGGTCAAGCTGGCGATCTGGTGTTGCAACCCTATCAGAGAAGGGTCTTGCGGGGCCATCCCCCCCCTGTATTCCTGGGGGTATCCCGCCATGGCTTCAATCTTCATGGCCTGCTCCAAAGCATCCTGCAGATTATCAATCTTCTGCTGAGTGAGAGGGGTTCGTGTCAAGGGGAGCAGAGCCTTGATGAACCAGTCCCTCTGGTGGTTTGGATCGATCGGGTAGCTGAGTTTCCCGATCGCATCCTTGAATCGCCACATCAACTCCCACGCGGTCTCACCTTCCTTCTTCTTAATTTCCCACAGCTCTGACAGGCCCTACTGGTCTGTCTGGGGAAGCTTGAATTCTCGCACAAAATCTCGCTTTACGTCCGCAATTACAGGGTTGGGGTGCGCCTCGGACCACTTGATAAACCATCTCAGAGCCCTTTCTCTGAGCGTGGTTTGGAATTCTATTAACTTCCCTGCATTAGGCGTCTGGCGAGCCCTCCAGATGGCTTCACACAGATACCAGTGTTGTTCTACGTCGTCGTTGCCCCGGCCAGAGAACTCTAGATAACGGGTGAAAGATCCAGCCATATGTACTTGCGGAGAATTAACCAGGATAAAGCCTCCGGGTCCTGGTTGCGTAACGGTCCCACTAGGGAAAGTACTACTACTGGTAACGCTGCTGTTAACGGGCGTTACCGACGCTGCTGAACTACTGTATGACTAAATTAATGCTTGTAACTGAATAAAAATGTTTCTAAAAGGTTGATAAAGTACCAGGGGAAGGTCGGGATCCTGGCCATGCGGAAGGTGGGAAGTAGGGCTGCCTGGAGGGGTGGGTGCCGTCTGATCCTGGAACATCTGCTGCATCACGTCGTGCCATTCATCATCGGAAGTTTCTTCGGGCTGCATCTTTCCATTATCTTCGCTAGTCGTTACTTCTCTTTCTCGCGTCGCTGGGCTCCCATGCACCCACTGTACGTCCGCTGCCGTCCCGTCTCCTATCCGGGTATCCAAACCCATGGGTCTTGTCTTCTGAGGCACCTCCTTCTGATTTTTCCTCTCGATCTCCCTTCTCTTCAAATCTCTCATTACCCTTCTTCACCACCTATCAGCGATCTGTGCCCACCGATGCGCACGTGACTCCCGCAACTTGCATGCGGCCTCAGCGTCCATCCCCCGCTCCCCACTCTTACTGTCTACACAGCATCGGTCCCCTCAATCCTTCCCCCAGTATGGGTGGTTTACGCTTCCATACTCGTTTTGTGGAATTCAATCAACCCTTCGTCCACCATCAGGGCTTTGATCCACAGCGGAATCTCCTTCAACAGCTTCCCCCTCAGCCCTGAGTGAAAAACAGCCTCGGCCTTCGAAAAGGATTGGTAACACTCAGCAGCAAACTCCACAGCGTATCCTTCCAACGTGGTCCTTACCCAAAAATCCACTGCGCGGGTTAGTTCAGTATCTACCCGATGCAGTGCTACCAGATCTTCGTGCGCCCACCTGCGGTTTATCTTCCGCAAGCCTTCTTGGGGCACCATCGCTCGTAACCTCCGCAACCAGTTGTAAAGGTCCGTAGGGAACCTTCCCCAGAAAATTTCGTACGTATCACTAGCTGAGTCAGAGAAAAGAACAAGTTCCCTGATCGCCGCCTCCTTTTTCTTGGTCAGCTTTGCTTGTTGAGCAATGAACTGGTCGAGATGATCATCCCACCATTGCCGTATTGCTCCTTCAAAAATCCTCGAGACCATGATCTAGATCCCCTCAGAACATGCAAGTCCCAGCAACGGAACCATTTGTTGGCGAAAAGTCAGGTCTCGCGGGCAAGGCCCAGGTTCAAGGGTTGTGGCCAACAAGGGGTCCGGTGTAGTCTAGGAACACGCCGGCATTTTCACCCTGCTCTTGGAGAGCAGTGCGTCTCACCCGAGGCGTGCCGTGACCACATGCATAAGGGGAAGAGATCACTGGTAAGGAATAAACCCATAACCAAAGAGAGAAAGTGCATCCATTACATATACCAAATTACACATGCAAGATCACTAACTAAGTATTCAGACAGTCGCAACTTTAAAATTTTAAATCAGTGGAAACACATTACAGCACATGAACAACTTATTAAGACAACAATCTTCCCTTATATTATTCTTCTGGCCGAGCACATGATTACATAGCTTTCTCTCTGATAACTCACAAGTCGGATACAGATGGATTTTATAACAGAAAGGAAGAACATGGAAAGTAAGAAGCCATAGGAAGAACAAGCATGATTCTTTCGCAGCTGCCCTGCGCATCCTTCCTCAGGTCTTGATCCTCGCGACTTCTCTCACATCCATTCAACCTTCAACAACCTTTCTTTTCAGCCGGGTGATCGTCATTTATTCACCCGCTCCTCGCGACTGACAGCTTCTCTGTGTCTTCACTCTGGCTTTTCCCAGCTTCTCTTCTGATGTCTGCGTGTTCCACTTTCTGTTTTCTGTTGTGTTTCTTTCATCTGCACTTATCTATGTTCGATCTCCAGCTATCGAGTGCTTCCGCGCCACCTTGGTAGCTCTGCAACTCCCGGTCATTGCGGCGCGGTCGCGGTTGCCATGTGTATTTATTCCGCAACTCAAAAAGAGTCAAAGTTCAAAATGTCTTGGCCAAGAGTTCAAAACTTAAACAAAAACAAGGGCCCCAACAGAGATCAATCACAAGAATTCACTCAAGGCCTAATTGGGGCATTACTTAGTTCCAGGAGAATGAATCCACTATCTATGTGGTTTATTAGCTATTTTTTCATGGCAAGAACTATAGGAGATTGTAGTCCACTATCCATGTGGTTTATCACGTCTTCTAGCAAGCACTATAGTGACTCAACTTACCTTGTCAAGTAGTTTATCATCCATACAACAACCACCAAAGTGGTTTATTAGCTCATTCAATAAGCACTAAGTGATTTATAAAATTATATAGAAATCACTTAGTGGCTTATCAACTCATTCAATAGGAATTAAGTGGTTCAAGTATCCCATGAGCCTCTCAGTGGCCATTTAGTCTTAGGAACATAGTCCAAGGCCTTCTCATCACAACACAAGGAATGGAACCCAAATATCAGAGCACTAACTTAGGGACAATTCAATTTAACTCATTATTATTCATTGTTACTCTAATAGCTTGTTTTTCTATGGATTCTTGTTCCACGTTTCTTTGCTACCAATACCTCTCTCCATGAATTATTCTCTTCATTCGCTACTATTATCTTTGATTTCACTCCCCATATGTTGTGTGTGTGTTCTCTACTCTTATTTTTTTGTTTTTTTTCTTCTTGTGGTTTTGTGTCGACCTCCCTTATTCCTCTCGATGGTGCTATCCTCCCACACCTCCCCCATCTCTTCCTAATCAGGTACCTCATTGCTTGTGACTGCACACAACCAATGGTCAAGGTGGTAAGTAAATTATTTAATGCATGTGGGTCTAGCCTATTCTTGGCCCATCATAAGTAACTCAAAATAATCCACACAAATCCCCCTCATATATCTGGATTCATGTACATTCCTTTAGTCAGCCATAAATTCATTTTTATTAAATTTTACATATGTCCCAAAAATTCACATAGGGATATATACAATTACAAGGTGCAGTAAAAAAAAGGATTGTTACACAAACAGCCTTTGAGGGAATTATATTCTTATTCTTTATTGATTGTATCTTTGAGATGGATGAGGCTTCTATTGATTCTTGACTTCATCATCATATTTATTCTAATTTTTACTATTTACCTTCATTATATATTGTTAAGTACCATTATTTCCATCGATTCTATTCTTGTTACATTCTTTGAGTACTTCAACATAGTTTTTTGGTTCTTTTTCTTTAGCCCTCTTAGGGTGTGTCTCTCCTTCATAATCTAGACTAATTTTGATGAGAAGAGATCTGTAAACACTCAAAATTTCATCCAATTTTTTAGATCCTTTAATAAACTTTAAATTTTGGTTCTACTGAGCCTTAGTCTTTCTAATTATTTTCTAATGGAGACAATTTGTTCCTCTAGCTTCTCACATTCCTTTCCTTTTTCTTTTAGTTTTTCTAACAAAGTGTCTTCAATATTCTTGGCTTCCTCCAACTTCAATTTCAGAAGAAGAAGTGATGAATCTTCAGATTTATCCTTTTATTTTTTATACTTTATCAATATCTCCTTTTTATTATTGCTCTTTTTACTGTCTATGTATTTCTTCTAAGGCACTAACTTGTCCACCTTCCAGATCTACTTCAAACGATTCTTCATCTAATTCATTTTCATATTTCCCTTCAAATTGGGTTTCTATATCCATGAGAAATAAGTCATTGATCCTTTCTTCATGAGAAGGTTGCTCATCCTCATCCTCTAAGGAGTTGCTATGCTCTTGGGTATAAAAAAAATTCTTCTTGAAGTTCCTTCCCTTCTTGACTCTTCTATACTTATTATTTTATTTATTATCATATTCATTATCTTCCTTTTTGTATGCTAATTTAGATGCATAATGATTATATTTTCTATAATTAAATCATATTAAAGGTAACATACTTTTCTATTTTCCAGATCCTCTCTTTAGGCTTTTGACAAACTTGGCTTCTTCTTCATCAGACCCGTAAATTGAAAATTCTTGGTCATATTTGGTCTTCTTATCTGCTTTGATGGTTGCTTCATTTGATTTAGATATACCTTTTATAGTCTTGAACTCATAGGAAGTTATAATTCCATGCAACTAATGCATGGTTAGTTTACTGAGATCTTGCATCTCCTCAGGAGTTGAAAATTTAGCATTAAATCTGGTAAGAAGAGATCCTAACACTTTTTGAACCACTGTGTAACCATCCCAATTTTCCTCAATACCTCTTATGGTGTTTACTATTTCATGCACACGACGGAATAATTTTGCTACATCTTCATCCTCATTCACAGAATTTGCCCTAATGATGGGTCTTGTTCTAGACCCAAAACGTTGACACAAAAATGTTCACTGTGGAGATTCCGAAACCAGAAACTCTAAACTCTCACCACATAAATCTAAAATATACAAATAAATGCATTATATAGACTTGAAGTTTGGCTTTATTTACCTTACTATTCCATTCATAACATTTCTTCAAATTTTCCCATATATATTTGGTTGTCGTGTAATGCACGAACTTAACAAATTTTGATTTAGAAATACCACTTAGGATTGCATTCATTGCTTTAGCATTATAAGGAGAAGTACAAGTTCTCATATCTACTACTCAAAACAACTAGCTCCTCATGGCCATCCAACACTGCATGCCAGACATATATACTAAAGGAGATTAGATAAACCCTCATTCTCACCTTCCAAAAGGTATAGTTTATTCCATTCAACAGAGGAGATTTGTTACTAAGAATAACATCCTAGTTGGCCACGTTTTAGGATATACGTGGGAACCCTTACACAAGAAAACATCTAAACCTATTTTTATTTTAAGGTAAATGTAAGCACAAACTTCAATTTACATCATATTTTGTAGGAACTAACCCGGAGGAGGTACCAACCCCCTTCTCTTTGCAAGCATCCACTTGTTGGAGACACCAACCCCCACTTGTTTGCAAGCACCAACTTGTTGGAGACACCAATCTCCCTAATATTTACGGGCACCAATCTAAAGGAGACTCTAATCCCTCGATATTTAAGCACCAACTTGCGTTAGCCACTCAGATTTATTTTTCATACATTTAGAGACCTAAATTATTACAAAATATAAATTTGGTGTTCGTAAACATGGAAGCACACTGCAATATGTAGTGAGTTAGATTAGAATACCTGTCATTTCTAAATCAAAACTAATTTTGCATTCAAATGATTGGAAATAAAGATGGTTAAGGGGATTTTTAATCTAAGAGATTGATTAATGCACTAGGGCCTTTATTGCCACTAAAATCAAGTGGATACTATAATAGTTGTTATCACTGGAAAATCAGACAAGAAAAGATGATATTATTTAATGTCAGGCAGAATGATTTACAGGGCTGAGACATTAGAGAATCTGAAGTATTTAAAAATCTCTAAGGTCTAAAAAGAAAAATAAAATTGCGCACAGAAGGAACTAGTTAAATGCGCCTTTGCACGCATAATTCTTCAATAAGCGTGCCTTTGCACGACTTTTCCTCAAAAATTCGTGCGGACTTGAGAGTGGCAGAAGTCACTTTCAGGGACCACAAGGCACACTCTAGGACATTGATCCTGTTAGGGTCCTATAATAATAGGGATCATAATTTTGAATTGGTTATGATTAATCTTGTAATATTGTACATACATTTTCTTTTCTGCAAATGTTTTCCCATATTAAAAAATGAAAAGAGGGTATGTCCCAAAAGAATAATCAAAATACAAAAAGAAAGATTAAAAAAGATATAAAATATGAACCCCACAAAAAGAAAAATAAATAAATTATGAAAGTGTTGGACATCCAAATTCCACTACTCTTAGTTTACTTTACTTTTGCAAATAAAATTGTGTGCAGTTTGTCCAAAATGCCACAATTCATGATGATCATACAGTCTAATCTTGATCATTCATGCCTTTAAATTTTACGTTATTATAGTTAGTGAATAAAGATCTGACCAAACCATTTAATATTGGAAGATCAGTAGTTAGGTAGAGAATAAAATGAGCTCATAAGTTTAATCTGAGCCATTGGAAGATATAAGGTTAGAAATAAGTTAATTTTCTTATCAAAAGAAAATAAAAGTGTCAGCAAGCTCAAATGCACCTAATAAAGGAAATAAAAAATGTTAGGATAAATAAAGGGTAGGTAGGATACTTTCAAAAGTTATGGAAAGTATCATTTGGTTTAGCTCTTATCACTAATGTCTTTCTAAACATTTCCCCTTATCATAAAACCCTTTTCCCCTTTGGAAACCATTTCCCCTTGTCCTAACCCTTTTCCCCTCTTAAAAACCCTTTTTCCCTCCTAAATTCCATTCCCCTTGCTAAAATACCATTCCCTTTTGAAAAACCCCTTCCCCTTTACTAACTCCGCCTTTTCATAAAAAAACAATAAAACCCACTTTTTCATAGTTTAAAAGCAGAAAATATTAAATCAGACCCACTTTTCATTTCGCCCCCCTGCTTAATATAAACTCCCGATACATTATGATTTAACATCCTGCTTAATGTATTTCATGAACCCCCTGACTCTCATTTTAAGCCTTCACATATATATTCCCCGACCCCATTTTGTATTAAAATCCTCCGCCTATCAACTACCTGACCCCACCTCTTTGAAAACCCGCATATCCATCTACCGCCCGATCGCAGCCAATCTAATCTAACGGTCACTGATCCCTTTCGCACTCCCCACTTTTTGAACTTTAAAAACAAGGGAGGGTGCGAAATGGGTGGTTTCAATCCCCCGCTCCTTTGCCACACATCACCACCATGTTCTATCACACCCCCTCATCCCCAAACCACCAAACCACTTCAAGGTGTGCGATAAACCATTCACACCGTGAAACAAACCACCGCAATAAACCACCCATTCCATAAGAAAAACCACCAAGTGTTAAAATATGAAATCTCACTATTCCATTCGTTTTCTTACCTCTATTGATTTGTGAAAGAGACCAAAGCCATTGTCAAACAGAAATGAAATGCCGCTCGCCCCCTTATAAACCTTTGTTTTCATTTACAGTGGTTTTATTTTGCAGGTAATTAACAGAACCAGGAGATGGACAAACAATTTGATACTAGTTCCAAACTGTTTACTCCAGACCCACAAGATATGAATTCAAAGGCTTTTACTCAGCAGAAGATTATGTACAACAACAGAGTAGAAAGAGAAAATTGAAACATAGACAATGATTGTTACCAGGGATAATACATCTACACTAGCAACAACAAAGTTCATACAAATTACGAACGATTGGTAGAGATAAAGAGCGCGGGAGTCTTCACCCTTGCCCTAGGGTTTCAGTCACCGAGCGCTGCCGCTGCTCGCTGGATCGAGCCATCCTGGGGGAGCGGCCATGAAACTGTCTGCAGGGAGGAATACGCAAGGCGAAGATATGGGACTCTGTTCTATTGCAGCCATGAGAAAGACGGGATGACCCAAGGGGCTCGGGACCGACTTTCTGCCGAGTTTTTTACTTTGGCTCCCTGCAGACATGCCGAGAGTATGAACTGTGCAAATCGCTGCTCGCTAGACGGTATGCCATGGCAGAAATGGTGGGCGACATGGAGAAAGAGGGCAGGGTTTCTCGGCGCCTTGGCCCCTCAGCATGAGACGGTTATGGCCGCCTTTGCTTTACGGCCATACAACTGTGCGATGGCTTATTGGAACCCTCGGGCCTTTACCTCTTTGGGCCTCTGGCTCCTTCTACTCCACGTCTTCACCTGCAAATCTCTACCCCTGGCAACTACCGCACTCTTCAGTATGCAGCAGCGGTATTGTGAGGATCTGGAACTGGCTTTGAAGCCACGCATTCTCACTGGTTCAGCCTTGAAACTTCATTCAGGCAGCCGAGATCCTATTCATCTCCAGCAAGCAACATTTCAGATTCAAATAATTCTACTATCAGGCAAAACCCTGCTCCTTGGGGTTCAGCCGTCCTTCACAGTGAGCCATCTCACACAGATACTCGAACAGAGGTTGGGGATCCCTTCCTCCCTTCTGCGGCTCCTCTTTGCTGGTAAGCAGCTTGATAACAATCTGCCTCTTTCCTCTTATAATATTGACAGAAATGCCACAGTGAACCTATCGCTTCGGCTAAGGGGAGGTGCAGTTGGGCAAAACTCTGCCTCCAAAGGTTTTTCCTATAAAGATGCAGTACATGCACAGCCTGCCAAGAAGTCTGCCCAATCTGCCGAGGCACCCAAACCCTTCACGGTGGACAAAATGGAGGAAACCCCTGCCATTGAAATCGCTCATCCATCTCTGGATGAACAATACCAGACATTTGCAGAAACAGCTCTCATTTGCAGATTTAATGGCCTCTGGCCCCGCACTGCCGATCTATATCAATGGATCCACTCCCATTGGACCAAAAAATGCAAAGTCTTTTTCTGCTCGAAAGGCTTTTTTATTGTAGCCTTTTGCCTCAACGAAGATTACTAGAAAGCCTTAACGGGAGGCCCCTGGTTCTGGGGATCAGCTGGACTTTTTCTCACCCCCTGGTTCCCGGACTTTGACCCTTCCACTGCGGTCATCTCCAAGCTTCCTATCTGGGTCAGGCTTCCAAATCTCCCTGCGCATCTTTAGCATTTTGCTGTTTTTCAGGGTATCGGGGACACCTTAGGCCGCTTCCTGGCTACAGACACCTCAAGGGGGGAGAAAGGAATTTATACTTTTGGCAGAATTTGCGCAGAAATAGACATTAGTAAAGGGCTACCAGATCAGATCATCCTCAAAGTTGGGGACTTCTATTGGACGCAAACTTTGGACTATGAAAACACAGCCTTCAGGTGCCGCCATTGCCATCAGACGGGGCATCTCCAGAACACATGTGCATCGTTCTTTGACAAAAAGAAGAATAACACCCGCAAATCCAAATCCAAGAGCTGGAAACCTTGTGCTAGTCCCCCTATGGATGACATTGAGTCCTCTAGCTCTGATGAGGAGGACATTGAAGTGGAAGAGGAGAATTTGCAGCATCCGCAGGACACGTCCTCAGCCCACGACAAGGACCCTTCTGCACCTCAGATCTCGCAGAAACGCTCTCATGAGCCCTCGTCTTCTGATTTAGACAAGGAGTCCGCTCCTTTAGCACAGAACAGTCTGCAAGTAGTTCCGATCCAGCCAGATCAAAATGGTTGGGTCAAAGTTTGTAAAAAGAAAGGAAAAAAGTGTAGATTGGGTGATTCTACCCATCCTGGGCAGACTCCCTAGTCCAGCTCGTTCTTTTCTGTCCTCTCTGTTATCTTTTGCATAGGCCTTGGTTGCTCTATGGGACCGAAGTTGATAATATATCATTTCCGGCACCCTTGCTCTTTTGCTTCGCTTCTTTGCAAGCTCTGATTGTACTATATGTCCTCTTTCTTAATAGAATTAGTCTTATTCAGAAAAAAAAAAAAAAAAAAAAAAAAAAAAAAAAAAAAAAAAAAAATTCATACAAATTACTCTCCAAGACACATTTTTTATTTTGCATGAAGTTAAAACATGTATTTTCAGTAAAAACCCATTGTTTACTAAAGACATAGAAACAGAGGAAATTTACTACAGCATAATGAAAGTCAAAATCCCAAGTCAAGAAACATGAGAGAATTAGTGTGATTTACTGTAAAAAGTAAAAGAGTAGACAAATGAAGGAACATATAGATGAAAGAAAGAAGATAGATGAAACAGACATCGTGAAAGAAACAAACAAGTAACAACCATCAAAGAACCAACACTAGATTTCAGTTAATTAGAAGGTGTCATTATCTTTTTGCAAAGATATTTTATTTTCCTAGAATAAATCCTAATCAGTTGACAGGATTTTTTTGTAATGTTTTGTATAAATAATTCATCATTCGAAGTATTAAGGGTCAGTAAAGATTGGACTTCTGAACATTTTTTTAGCCGACGGATCTCTTGCCAAAGGGTTATTGTACCAATTTCCAATCGACAGATTGAACCAGTAATAAAGAAACTTCTTTACATGATTCATGTGATGAGCCATCTCAGTGAAGTATAATTTCAATTATTCATGTTATTTCTTTAATTATTCCATAAACTTATATGTGTTATGAATTTGAATGTTATAACAGGAGTTTTACTGCAAAATTTGATTAAATTACACTCTTCTTTTAACTGTTATGCATTTCTATGTTTTCTTCTTATATATTTTTTAGATAGTTCTTAATTTCTCTTTGATTTCGATTGACTCCTTCATCCTTCTTCATTATCTGATTTAAGGAATTCTTAATTGCTTCTTGATCCCGATTGAAAAAACATTTCACTAGTCATTCGTGAGATTTGATATTGCTCACCTATCTTGCCTTGTAACACTTTCCTTAAAATTTGACTCAGTTCTGTTTCAAATCACTTTGACTCCATAGCCTAATGGAAAGTTGATAAACACCTATTCATCTAAATCATTAATTCCACCAACCAACCAAAACCAATAAAAAACCAACCCAACCAAACATACATAACTAGCCTAAAATCTATTAAAATAAACAAAGTTAAATCATTAAGAGAGAGCCCACTCTGAATTTAGGAAGGCTAGATCCTAAGTTCCAAAATTGGTTGATAGTTACCTCTGATATTTCTTTTTAATGCAAGAAAAACCTTTGGAAATTTTGGAGTGATAACAGATCCCACACTTGAGGCCGCCTAAGGACAGTCGCCCAAGCCTCCTTAGGACCCCAAGGGAGCACACAATGGAATCACCTTCCTCTCTTGGGTCACCATCCACAATGTACCAAGAGAGGGAAGGAGGATTTGAATTCTCTTATAAAAGGCCACCAAGCGATGAAAAATATGAGAATACATTGTTATGCTGACCAGAATTTCCCCAAGTGATGCAGGAGCATAAGGCTTGAGGGAAAAATTACTTCATTTTTTATTCCAAAAATACAAAAAAAATTACAAGCAAAGGAGTGGGTTCCTTTAGCTGGAAATTTATTGTTTTGATAGATATGATTTGAACTATTCTTAAGGGATTTTGTTTTTTGGTTCAATGTATTTAGTTTTAGTTAAGGATTTTAGGGTAAATATCATGTAATAGGATTTTATCTAAATTTGGGAAAATTCGATCCATAGAATTTGATCAATTTTTTTGTATGAACGATATATATTCAAAATGTAAGTTTGAAATGTATCTGGGGTAGAGGGTTGGATATAGAATTAATCAAATAGAATAATATGGAAAATCCTTTGTACCTTTGAATTTGTATACGAAATTGACAATTCAAAGAAATCTTGTTTCTTTCGAAACATTTCTGAATTTATTTTATCCAATTCAAGTTCTGTTGATTTAATGTCTATGTGTAATGTTTAATTAAATATTGTGCATCTACCATGGAGGAAGAATGAGTTGCTTGCATTGTCAAATTGAAATACTTTTAGTTGTTGAAGCATGGAAACCGTAGCTTCTTAGAAGAATGGTCGAATCTGGCAGAATTGAGTGAAATAATATTGCTATAGTGCGTAAGGATCTAAGGTTGAATAACTTAATTAGGCAGTCTAGCACTAGTGATTTGCAATCAAATGACAATCGCATTTAGATTTAAAATCAAATGGCAATCTCATATTAAGTTGCAGGGAAGTTAAGGTTTCAAGCAGACTCGATAAATTATAAATCCAAGTGTATGATTTGAGTTGTCCGTCCAGCTAAATTAGATCTAACGGCTTTCGCATGAGAGCTTGGAGATCTACGACTATCGCAATTTTAGTTGCGTGGAGTTTAATAAGGGAAATCGATGCGATAATATTTTAAAGAGGTTTTAGTATTGGGTTGAGTCTATCATTGACTACAGAAAATTCAAAATATTTGCTATGTATGGGTTTAGTGCAATATATATATATATATATATATATATATATGCAATAATGAGTTCATTATTTACGTGAAAGCTAAAAATTTGTTTTAATGCAATTTAAAACTTGTGTAACAAATTTTTAATGCATTTGAATTTTGTGTAAGTAAATTGAAGTTTGATGATAGATACTTCAAAGGGAAAAATAGAAGAATTTCTACCAAAGCTTGAAGAAATTGTCTCAAGATTTGAAATCCGATCACTCACACCTACATCCAGACCACCATTAGTGGTATCAGAGCAGCATTTAGACACTGAAAAATATCTCAAAGTTTAGGAAAAGAAATCCAACATGGCTTACAGAGTTGGAAGAGGAGGTGGTGCCAGTCGAAGAAGAGGAAGACCAGTTGAAAATGTTGAAGTGATGGAGGTAATGCAATAGATGCAAGCCAGATTAGAAGCAATGGAAATGGGAAATCAAGGAGATGTAGATGCCAAAGATGTTAGCGAGCCTGAAGCTGAATTTGCAGAAGAGGGAGAACCTGCAGAAGTTACTCTTGAAATGAGATTTTTTAAATCAGTGTTGGGATCCACATCTAAACCCATACTTGAAGTTTTGGTTTTTATAGGAGGCTTAAACCCAGAAGAGTTGATAGATTGGGAAAATGACATGGATAAGTTCTTCAATTATGAAGAAATGGATGAAGGAAAAAGAGTGAAATTCGTTGTCACAAAATTGAAAGGACATGCAGCGCTTTGGTGGGATGGAGTGCTGGTAGAAATAAGGAGACTTGGTAAGCAGCCAATAAAGAATTGGAACAGGATGGTGGCAAAGTTGAGAGGTAATTTTTTTCCAAGTGATTATCAACTTCCATTATTTAGACAAATGAAAAATCTTAGACAGAGATCAATGACAGTCAAAGAATACACAGAGGAATTTTACAAAGTGAGCATAAGAGTAGGACAAATTCAATATATAGCAGAGAAGATTGCAAGGTATATTAATGGTCTCAGAATGGAGATCCAAGATGAGATAAGTCTGTTGTCTCCTAAAACAGTGGAAGAGGCTTATTAGATGGCCTTGAAGGCTGAAGAAATACTCATAAGGAAACAATCTGCCAGAAGTAGAGGTACTTTCCAAGGAAAAGGAAGTCAAGGTGGTAGAGGAAGATTTACAGCACCGGGAGAATGAGCTAGTAGCAGCTCAAGTCAGCATACATCCACAAAAGATGATGCAAGTGGTAGAAGGATTTTTTCCAGAGGAAGAGGAGGAAGAGGAAGAGGAAGAGAAATCAGATGTTATAGATGTAATAAGCTTGGACACAGAGCTTATGAATGTCCATAGAATGTGGGGAAAAGTCAGAGAAATGTAAATGTTGCTCAGAATGAAGAGGAAGAAGCAAAAATGCCAAAAGCAGCAAAAGTGCCAGAAGCAGAAAATACACCAGAGAAAGGAGGATGTTTGGTAGTGAACAAGGTTTTGTTAAAACCAAAAAAGGAGGTTGTTGAACTGGCACAGAGAAAAAATTGTTTAGAAGTGTGTGCAAATTTCAAGGAAAATGTTGTCAAATGGTAATTGATAGTGGCAGCACTAATAATTTGGTCTCTACGGAAGTGGTAGAGACATTGAAATTGAAGAAAAAGAAACATCCAACACCCTACAAGGTGTCATGGCTTTAAAAAGGACATCAACTGTTAGTGAATGAACAGTGTGAAGTGGAAGTCCAGCTGGGCAACTACAAAGATAGAATTATGTGTGATGTGATGGCTATGGACGTATGTCACATATTTCTAGGTAGACCTTGGCAGTATGACAAAGGAGCTATGCATGATGGGAAGAAGAACACATACAAGTTTTGTAAAGATGGTGTCAATCATACATTGTTGCCGATAGAAGAAGAAGATGCATCAAAAAGAAGATCTGATCTGAAAGCTTTGTTACTGAGTGGAAAATAATATCTGCAACAGATTTAAGATGATTAGGTAAACTTTGCATTAATTTGCAAACCCAAGGTAGTAATTACTTCCACTAAAATTTCTGATTTACCAATTTAAATTCAAGAGATGCTGGAAAATTATTGTGATATCATTCTAGATGATTTTCCAGATGAATTACCACCTATTAAAAAAATCAGCCATCATATAGATTTGATTCCAAGAGAAAATTTTCCAAATAAAGCAGCATACAGGATGACTCCCACAGAAAATGAAGAAATCAAGAAGCAGGTGCAGGAGCTGTTAGATAAAGCACTGGTCAGAGAGAGTTTGAGTCCTTGTGCAGTGCCAATAGGGTTGAGTCCAAAAAAATATGGACGCTGGAAAATGTGTACTAATTCAAAAGAAATCAACAAAATAACAATCAGGTATAGATTGTATTTACCCAAAATTGAATATTTGATGGATTGTTTAAGTGGGGCAATATATTTTACAAAGATGGATTTAAAGAGTGGCTATCATCAAATTAGGATTAGGGAAGGCGATGAATGGAAAACAGCGTTTAAAACAAATGAAGGATTGTATGAATGGATGGTGATGTTGTTTGGATTATCAAATGCTCTTAGTACATTTATGAGGCTTATGAATGAAGTACTGAAGTAATTTATTGGTAAATTTGTAATAGTATATCTGGATGATATATTAATTTACAACAAATATAAAGAAGAAGACATGTGAAATCTGAATTATGTCTTAAGGAAGTTGCATCAGGAAAAGTTGTTGGTACATTTAAAAAAATGATCATTCATGAAGGAAGAGTTGGTATACTTAGGCTTTGTTTTTCCTGCTGATGGATTGAAAATGGATCCAAAGAACATAAAGGCAATCATAGAATGGCCTTCACCCAAGAGTGTTTTTGAGGTAAGAAGCTTCCATGGTCTTGCTAGTTTTATAGAAAATTCATAAGGAATTTTAGTAAGATCAATGCTCCTATTATTGAAACCATAAATAAGGACAAACAACCATTTAAATCGACTGATGAAGAAGAAAAAAATTTCCAGTTGTTGAAAAGAAAGATAACAGAAAAACCTATCTTAGTTTTCCCAGATTTTAACAAACCTTTTCAAGTGAAATGTGATGCCAGTGGAGAAGCTATTGGAGCTGTGTTAAGTCAAGAAGACAGACCTATAGCTTATTTTAGTGAAAAACTGAATGAGAGAAGAAAATATTCTTCTTATGACAAGGAATTGTATGCAGTTGTGCAGTCATTAAAGAAGTGGAGACATTACTTGTTGCCTAAAGAGTTTGTGCTTTATTCAGATAATCATGCATTGCAGTACATTATGCAGTAGTCAAAATTGAATCAGAAACATGCAAAATGGGTAGATTATCTTCAAAGTTTCAATTTTGTATTGAAACATATAACTAGCCAATCAAACAAAGTAGCAGATGCCTTAAGTAGAAAAAGCATTTTAGTTCAAGAAAGTAAAATTCAAGTGTTGGGTTTTGATTTTCTTAAAGAATTGTATAAAACAGATTTGGATTTTAAAGAGGCATTTGAAGCATGCAGTGATCCTGTTTTGTTGGACAAAAGTAAGTGGCTGGATTTTTTCTTGCAATAAGGTTTGTTGTTTAAACTAAATCAGTTGTGCATACCAAATTTTTCTATGAGAGAAAAATTAATTAAGTAGAAACATAGTGGTGGACTTGGTGGACATTTTGGTGCAGACAAGACTTATGAATAGTTGAGTCATTTTTATTTTTGACCAAAGATGAGAACTAAAGTGGAGAAGTATGTGCGAAATTGTAAAGTTTGTCAGTGTGCAAAGGGAAGGAGTCAAAACACAGGTTTGTATGTTCCATTACCTATTGCAGATAGACCTTGGGATATGGTAAGTATGGATATTGTTTTGTATTTACCTAAAACAGAGAGAGGGAATGATGCAATTTATTTTGTAGTTGACAGATTTTCTAAAATGGCACATTTTATTCCATGTTATAAAACCAATGATGCTACTCATGTTGCTAATTTGTTTTTCAAAGAGATTGTAAGGTTGCATGGCTTACCTAAAAGCATTGTCTCTGATAGGGACACCAGATTTTTTGGTCATTTTTGGAGGACATTGTGGAAAAATCTTGGTACTAAACTAAGTTTCAACTCAGCTTATCATCCTCAGACTGATGGATTGACTGAGGTGGTGAACAGAAGCTTGGGTAATCTTTTGAGAAGTCTTGCAGGTGGACATCCTAAACAGTGGGATCAGATTTTGGCATAGGCTGAATATGCTTATAATGACTCTCCTAACAGGAGTACAGGGCAGAATCCATTCCATATAGTTTATGGAATGCACCCAAGAGGAGTGTATGAACTAAGAAATTTGGGAAAAGCAGAGATGAGAAGTGTTGATGGAGAAGATTTTGCTTCAAAAATCGAGCAATACATGAACAGGTAAAACATCAGTTATAGGACAACAACATCAAATACAAGAGCAGAGCAGATTTGAAGAAAAGATAAGTTAATTTTGAGGTTGGAGATTTGGTTCTAGCACACCTGAGGAAGGAAAGATTTCCAAAAAGAGCATATAATAAGTTGAAGTTTAAGAAAATTGGGCCATGCAGAGTATTAAGGAAATTTTCTACAAATGCATATGAAATTGAATTACCCCTTGACATTGGAATATCTCGAATTTTCAATGTTGTTGATTTGTACAGGTATGAGGACAGCGAGACAGATGATATAGCTGAAAGAAAAGAATAAATTTACTAGTTGAAACAATTACCCATAGAAAAAACATTGCAACCAGAGAATATTTTAGACAAAAGATTGTCTAAAAAGACAAGAGGACGAGAGTATTTTGAGTATTTAGTCCAGTGGAAAGATCAACCAGTTGCAAAAGCTACTTGGATGAAAGATACCATGCTACAGAAATTGGGTAGTTCTGTGGAGGAGCTCTTGGATGGCAGCCCATGAAGAATTTTGTCCTCATGTGTCTGATGCAGGAGCATGAGGCTCGAGGGAAAAATTACTTCATTTTTTATTCCAAAAATACAAAAAAAAAAATTACAAGCAAAGGAGTGGGTTCCTTTAGCTAGAAATTCACTGTTTTGATAGATAGGATTTGAACTATTCTATAGGGATTTGGATTTTTGGTTTGATGTATTTAGTTTTAGTTAAGGATTTTAGGGAAAATATCATGTAATAGGATTTTATCTAAATTTGGGAAAATTTGATCCATAGAATTTGATCAATTTGTTTGTATGAACGATATATATTTAAAATGTAAGTTTGAAATGTATCCGGGGTAGAGGATTGGATAAAGAATTAATAAAATAGAATAATATGGAAGATCCTCTATACCTTTGAAATTGTATACGAAATTGACAATTCAAAGAGATATTATTTCTTTCGAAACATTTCTGAATTTATTTTATCCAATTCAAGTTCTGTTGATTTAATGTCTATGTGTAATGTTTAATTAAATATTCTGCGTCTACCGTGGAGGAAGAATGGGTTGCTTTCATTGTAAAATTTAAAGACTTTTAGTTGTTGAAGCATGGAAACCATGGATTCTTAGAAGAATGGTCGAATCTGGAAGAATTGAGTACAATAATATTGATGTAGTGCGTAAGGATCTAAGGTTCAATAACTTAATTAGACAGTATAACATTGGTGATCCAACGATCCACGCATTTAGATTTGCAATCAAACAACAATCGCATATTAAGTTGCAAGGAAGTTACGGTTTCAAGAAAACCCGATAAATTATAAATCCAAGTGTATGATTTGAGTTGTCCATCCAGCTAAATTAGATCTAACAGATTTCACATGAGAGCTTGGAGATCTATGACTATCGCAATTTTAGTTGTGTGGAGTTTAATAAGGGAAATGGATGCGATTATATTTTAAAGAGGTTTTAGTATTAGGTTGAGTCCGTCATTGACTACACAAAATTAGAGGGGACGTAAGCGCTTCCGTTTGGATTATTGAAGTTGTTTGAATCTATTCAAATCTTTTGTTTTATTTGTTTTAGTTTTAGTTTAGTTTTTATGTTTGAATATGCATGCTATTTCTCTATCTAGTATGTTTATGTTTTAGCATGTTACACTAACTTGCTTGAATCCATCTATTTTTTGCCTATGACCAATAACTTAAGAGGGAAAAACCACCCCTCTTAAGCAAGTGTGATTTGGTACATTCGTGTGCCAAACACACTAACACAGGATTGGAAACTCCACTAACTTTTATTTCCAAGTTTATGTGGCTGTGCCTTTTTTGCAGAGACCTCTTTATTTGAGAGTGCAAGCTTCTGTGATCCATAACATTTTAATCATAAATCTTTCGGGAAATCACATAAGAAATTTAGGAACCAATTTCTTATGTGATTTCCCGGAATATTTATGATTAAAACCTCTTTATTTGCTGAGGAGTTCTAGTTTCAGTTAGTTAGAAGGTGTCACTATCATTTTGCAAAGATATTTTATTTTCCAAGAATAAATCCTAGTCAGTTGACACGATATTTTTTGTAATGTTTTGTATAAATACTTCATCATTTGAATTATTAAGGGTCGGTCAAGTATGGACTCATTAGGGGAGTTTTGAGGTCTAAAATGGGCCTCCTAAGGAAATTATAAAATAATAGTGGAAATAATAAAATAAGATTTGATCAAATCATCAAATTTTAGAGGGAAAAAAGAAAAAACTACTTTTTCAACTCTTATTTTGAACTTATCTCCCTAAGTTTTTACTCAAATTTCGAGTAGGAATACTCATTGGATGAAAAATTTAATTACCTATCCAAGGAGTACCCATGTTGCATACTTTTGATGGACTTTGCTACATGAAAAATGAAAAATACATGAAACATGTGATTGCAATCACTTTTTTTCATGTATTTCTCACTTTTCCTATAGCAGGGTCCATCAAAAGTATGCAACATGGGTACTCCTTAGATGAGGAATTAAATTTTTCATCCAACGAGTAATCCTGCTTGAAATTTGAGTAAACCCTTAGGGAGATAAGTTGAAAATACGAGTTGAAAAAGTAGTTTTATTATTTTATTATTTTTTAATCTTTTTACTTTTTTACTCCAAAAATGGTGAATCATCCCCCATGGTTGACATCATCATCTTGAATCCTATTGGTTCTCATAAAGTTTATTTTGGTTGTAAATTTTTCTTAGGAGGCCCATTTTAGACCTCAAAATTCCCCTAATGTTTGAACATTTTGTTAGTTGACTGATCTCTTGCCAAAGGTTATTGTACCAATTTCCAGTCGACAGACTAAACCAGTAATAAAGAAAATTATTTATAGGATTTATGTGATGAGCCATCTCAGTGAAGTATAATTTCAATTGTTCATGTTATTTCTTTAAGTATTACATAAACTTATATGTGTTATGAGTTTGAATGTTATAACAAGATTTTTACTGCATAATTTTTTTAAATTACACACTGCTTTTAATTGGTATGCATTTCTTTGTTTTCTTCTGATACCCAGTTTAGAGAATTCTTAATTTCTCTCTGATCTCAATTGACTCCTTCATCCTTCTTCATTATCTAGTTTAAGGAATTCTTAATTTCTACTTGATAACGATTGAAAAATCATTTCACCATTTAGCCTTGAGATCTGATATTGCTCACCTATCTTTCCCTATAACACTTTCCTTATAATTTGACTCAATTCTATTTCAAAGCACTTTGACTCCATAGCCCAATGGAAATTTGATAAACACCTATTCATCTAAATCATTAATTCCATCAACAAACCAAAACCAATCAAAAACCAACCCAACCAAACATACATAACTAGCCTAAAATCTATTGAAATAAACAAAGTTAAATCATTAAGAGAGAGCCCTCTCTGAATTTAGGAAGGCTAGATCCTAAGTTCCAAAAGTGGTTGATAGTTACCTCTGACATTTCTTTTTTAACGCAAGAAAAACCTTTGGAAATTTTGGATTGATAACATATTGGCGACTATACTAGGGATGAAAAACCTTTTATCTTTCTCAAGAACATACATCAAAGTTTAGATCTGGTCACTGATGGTGGATAGTGAAGATATACATAGAAAGCTGTAATTATTCACCTGGCGACTCCATGATCCAAAGAACCCAGCTTTTGAGCATTCATGGTGACTCCACAACATGTTGACCAGAGTTCCTGCTGAACAAGATGACAAGGTTTGTGGAAAACCTACTATCTTGTGAAGTTTTAAATACATTCAGGAATCGGTTATCGAAATTTCATCTTGATGAATATTTCCTAAAGACTGTCTTTCACATTCTGAAAACAAGGAAATGTATTCCTGAAGCTAAAACATGTTTTCTAGATATAGTTGTTGAAAGATATGAAACTATTATTGAACTTTTAAATACTCAAATTCAGTCATACAATTTCTAAGATCCTCAAGAATTCTTGGAAAATATTCCTTCCCCTAAGCAAGAGAAAATTGTACTACCTCTTGACTTACATAGTGAGGATGATTGTGCTTTCAAGTACCAAACTGAAGATGTGGGTTCAAAGTTTAATATTGAAGACACAACTACTCAACTAGTCATTGAAGGCCTAGAAGCAAATATCATACATCATGCTTTTATTGATCCTATAGCAGAGTATATGGAGGTTCTTCTTAACTCAAATTCTCAAGCATGAATTCTATAAGGGTCGGATACATCAACAGTTTCCATTTCATATTATAAATTTGGTTATGAGGACACATAATCAAGTTATAATACTGATTTTCATTACAGACAATCAAGTTGTCCATTTTTTTTTGCAGCTACTTGACTAGCTTCATTGGCATTTTTGTATTACCTGATTCAGCATAAGTTTCACCAATATAGGATAGGTAGTAGTGTGCAAATAAAGCTCAGTTCTTTGAGCATTTTTTCTAGCATTCTTTTGAGTTTTAGTTCAGTTTGCATTTCAGTTTTCAATTCAGTGTGTTTCAAATTTCAGTATGTAGAAAGGTTTGATTTCAGTTTGAGATTTTCATCACAGAGATTTTATAACAAAACAAGAAGCATTCTTTTGAAGCAGTCAAAGAAGCCCTTGCTAAAACACCTGTCCTCATAAGTCCTAATTTCAACAGAGATTTCATAATTTTTTCATTTTCTTCAGAAAACACCATTGTAGCAGTCTTGTTGCAAAAGAACGATGAGGGCTATGAACAGCCCATTAATTTCTTCAGTAAAACTTTGAGAGATGCAACACTAAAGTATAATATCATGGAAAAACAAGCTCTTTCTTTAGTGAAAATATTTCAGAGTATACATTCTATACTCTCACATAATAGCATATGTTCCAAACTCAGTTGTACAGGACATTCTAACTCAAAATGGGCCCGGTGGAAAGAAAGGCAAATGGATTGCCACAATACTAGAATATGACATTAAAATCAAGCCTACAAAATTGATCAAAGGCCAAGGTTTAGACAAAATCATGGCTGAATCGAACTATCAGGCCTTAGACATAAATTTCATTGCTGCCCTAGATGATCAAGAAGAGATGGAAACTCCACAAATCAGTGAAGATTTTATGGATTCACCTTGGTATGAAGACATTATATTTGTTTTACTCAACTTACAAGCTCCTCCTAGTTTATCTAGAACTAAAATTAGATTCTTAAAAATGAAAGCAATGAAATATTGTATCTTAGATACTGTTTTATTTTGGAAATATCATGGTGGCAATATGTTAAATTGTTTATTAAAAGATGAAGTTAACAAAGTCGTGAAGGAATTTCATGCAGGAGATAGTGGAGGACACCTATACTGGAAAAAAACTCCTAACAAAATTCCGACGACGGGTTTTTACTGGCCCACTCTTTTTGCAGATGTTCGAAAGTATGTGACCCCCTGTCACAAATGCCAAATATTTGAAGGGAAGAAGAAAATCTTACCATTACCCCTCAAACCCATCTCAGTAGAAATGCCATTTCAACAATGGGGTTTGGACTTCATTGGTGAAATTCACCCACCGTCCTCTGCCCAACATAAATGGATATTGACAGCCACTGATTACTTTACGAAATGGATAAAAGCCATCCCTTATAGATAAGCCATAGACTTTGTCATTATTTCATTTCTTGAGAACAACATCCTTTCTAGATTTGGATGCCCACAAAAGCTCATTATTGATAATGATGTTTCCTTCAAATCTAAGAAAATGATAGATTTTTGTAACAGATACCATATCACCCTAGGCCATTCCACTACCTATTACCCTCAAGGTAATGGAATAGCAAAATCTTCAAACAAAAGCCTAGTCAACATCATCAAGAAGTTACCAGAGGATAACAAGAAAACATGGAATAAAAGGTTAGTCAATGCCTTATGGGCAAACAGATTAACTACAAAGAAATCTATTGGTACATCTCCCTATCAATTAGTATATGGGATGGATGTTGTTTTTCCATCTTCATTAGGAGTGCCAGTGATGAAAATGATTCAAGAGCTGCAAGTAGAACCAAATGATATCCAAAGGAAGATAAATCAAACATTTCATTTGCAGCAAACCAGGGAAGAAGTTTATATAAAATCCCAAGTAATTCAAGACAAAATCAAGAAGATCTTTGATAAGAAAACTAAAAAGATGATTTCTTCATAGGTGATCAAGTACTCAAATGAGATTCCAGAAGGGAAGATAAAGGAAAACATGGGAAATTTGAATTTCTCTGGAAGGGCCCATACATTATTTATGGCTACAGAGGCAACAATGCATTTTTCTTGAAAGAATTAGATGGGATAGATCTACTAGGTGGACCAGTCAATGGTCAAATTTTGAAGCACTATTTTTCACCAGAATAACCAGTAGTTCATTTGATTCTATTTTACTCATTGTAAATACCATAGAAAATTTTAGATTTAGTGGATGATTATCTTATAAAGTTGAAGCCCAAAGGGAAGGCCCTAAGCTTTAAAAAGATATAACGTCATATGTTTGAATAAAGGAGATCACAGAAAGCAGTTCCAGGCAAAGTAAAGCCAAAGTTCCAAGGCCATTGATCAGAAAGTTCTTGACATATCACAAGGAAATGCCATCCCCAAGTGGAGCCACTATTAGGGTCCTATAATAATAGGGATCATAATTTTGAATTGGCTATGTTTAGTCTTGTAATATTGTACATACATTTGCTTTTCTGCAAATGTTTTCCCATATTAAAAAATGAAAAGAGGGCATGTCCTAAAAGAATAATCAAAGGAACAAAAGAAAGAAAGATAAAAAAGATATAAAATATGAACCCCACAAAAAGAAACAAAAATAAATTCTAGAAGTGTTGCACATCCAAATGCCACTTCTCTTAGTTTAATTTACTTTTGCAAATAAAATTTTGTGCAGCTTGTCCAAAATGCCACAATTCATGATGATCATACAGTCTAATCTTGATCATTCATGCCTTTAAATTTGATGTTATGATAGTTAATGAATAAAGATCTGACCAAACCATTTAATCTTGGAAAATCAATAGTTAGGTAGAGAATAAAATAAGCTCATAAGTTTAATCTAAGCCATTGGAAGATATAAGGTTAGAAATAATTTAATTTGTTTATCAAAAGAAAATAAAAGGGTCGACAAGCTCAAATGCGCCCAATAAAGGAAATAAAAAATGTTAAGATAAATGAAGGGTAGGTAGGATACTTTCAAAAGTTGTGGAAAGTATCATTTGGTTTATCTCTTATCACTAATTGTTACACCATTTTTTGGTCATCTAACCTATTATTATTAGATGGACCTAAGTACACCATGTAAGACCAATTTTTCCCTATGTAAAATTGTTTTCACTATGAAAAATAACTTATTAAACCACCTTTATTAAGTTGTTTATGGTCTAAACAGGAAAACACATGAGGAAATATTAAATAAATCTACATTTGTTTGATTTTCCTCAAGGAATAATTAGTTAAACAACAGTTTAATTAATATTCCTGGTTATATTTAACCCAAAATAGGGAAATTAATTAGATAAATCATTATTTGTCTTATTATTTTCTAGGAATAATTATTTAAACCTTATTTAAATAATATTCCTTGTTAAATATGACTAAATCACTCATAAATAATTAGATAAATCATTATTTATTTGATTATTACTCAACCACATCCTTAAAATAATAAATAAATCATTTATTTATTTATTATTTACAAATAAAGGGATTTGACCCAAGTCAAATTATTTTTTCCTCCAACAAATATAATAAAATATTCCGTAAAAGTTGGATCTTGATTTGGTTAATAATATTTTAATTATGCACCAATATCTAGACTAACTCAATATTTTATTATAAATAGAAGGGTTTTTCCATTCATTCACTACCTTTTGTTGCCTAAAGAACACTCTGGATCTATACTTTTGGTCTGACTTTGATTCACCATCATTGTCATATTTTGCTACTATTTTCTTGTGAGCTCCCTTTGAGTTCCACTTTTTGTCAGGTTTTCTACACCATCAATAGAGAGGGATTTTAGATCTGAAGTGTTGAGGACTTACAAGAACCCATCCCATTGAGGAGAACTAGTAACATCCTTCTATGTTTTCCTCCCAGATGCCATTAATACAAAATTCATTCAACATATTCTTGTCTTGTCTATTGGATGCATGGAGTAAATCTTGTTTTTTATTTACTACTTAATGTCTTTTAATGCATAGATCTAGATTTTTGCAACATTTATCTTGATTAAATGATTGCAGATCTAAGGATATTGGCAGCCATCTTTGCTATTAGGGTTGTTTATTATGCACAACTTCTTTTTTTGTACGCTTGCAATTAAGATTCATACTAACAACTGGCGACTCCACACGAGTTTACGATTACGACTGTTGTCATTTTTCAGATCCCTGCATATCCAGCTGCTTCAAACACTAGAATTTCTCTTCAGCCTTTTTTTTTTAATTTTCTTGATGTTTTTTTTAACCTATAAAACCCTAAAACATTAAAAATTCTAACTTTTATGTGTTTTCAAACCTATTGTGCAGGTGACAGACATCAATAGCAGTTGAGACGACACTTTCTACTGAAACCTTCTCCAAACAGGGTCGAAAGTGCAAGTCGCACTTTTTGGCCTTAAACCTGCAACCTGGAGCTTCAAGAAGCGGAAATCTGCCCAAAATCTATGACCTCAGCAAGAAATAAGTCAGAAACTGCGACCTCACTTTTTTGCCGGAGTTTTTCAGAAAGTTTTCTGGGTTTGTCTGAGCCTCTATTCAGGGTTGTCTGACCTCTTTCTCCACCCATTTTGGACCTGTACTTGTTCTGTTTTACTCAAATAAGTGGGAACCTAGCCCCCTAGGGCTTCAGTACCCTCCACCTTTGGTGGAAGAGTTTTAGCTGCTGCAGGTTGTCTGAAATTTCAGTGTGCTTCAGCCTTTTTTCAGATATGATACCTTACCTTCAGATCCACTTTAGATTGGCTATTTATCCATCCACAACACCTCATTTAGTTTCGTTTGGGTTTTCCTCTAGGGTCCCCTCCTCTTCCCTCCAAGATATATCCTTTCACCACCTCATTTACATCGATCTATCCTCTGATTTTTTGATGTTTTTTCTTCACCAATTTCTAGCAGATCTGACCTTTAGATCCCTATCCCTCCCGACCTTAGATCTATTGGCTATTTTAGTGTGTTTTGACTATATTTTTTCCCACCTATAGACTAGTTATGGAGAGGCCCGCCTCCTTGGGTTTAGATTCTTGCATTATTAGCTTTTTATTTTCTGTTATTTCAGTTTCATATACTGTTATCTGCAATTTTATTTATAGTTATACAGCACACTTTTTCTTTGTCTCTATAAACATCTAGGTTTTAAAAATTAAAATTTGCACACTCTACACACACACCCTAAGCAAAAGAGAGCTTGGTTAACATCTCCAAGCTAAGACTCTAAAACATTGAAATCAATTGATCCCGCACCTCTCTGCCCTTATTTCAAAATTGTAATCAGTTGATCCTACACCTCCTTGCCCTTGTTGGTCTCTTTTTCCTTTATGTCGTGTTTGTGTCATCATCATTGCACCACCAAGGCATTTATCTCGGAGACTTTTTGTCCTTCATCCTCAATTTCTGGTCGGAAGACTCACTCATCCGCATAGGAATCGAGTTAGTCCTCCATCGAGTCCACACTCCGACTCTTCTTCTGGTTCATTGGGTTCTCCTTCTCATTCTGCCCCTAGTTCTCCCCCTGTCACCTTCACTATGTCTGGTTCAGGACCTAACGCTGGTGGTAACCCTGGCCCTAATGCCAGGAATACTACTAGTGGGACCACAACAGGAACTATCTCGGCTGCTCCCTTTCTCCCCTATATGGAAGGCCTTAGTCTTCCCGATTTTGACAAGTTTATAAATGACCCTATACACCATAATTTTGGTTGGTCTGCTATGCCAACCAAGCTCCCTTCTGACATCCCCAAGTTTGAAGGTCTTGTTGGTGAAGATCATACAAATCATGTTCAATATTTCCACATGTGGTGTTCATCTAACTCCATTACTGATGACTCTATCCATCTTTGGTTTTTCCAATGTACACTTACTGGTGAAGCTTCTAAGTGGTATGTTGATCAGGCCCCTTCCTCTCATACCACCTTTGCGACTCTTGTCTGGGCTTTTCTATTTTACTTCCATATTCCCCTTCGTTATGACACTGGTACCAAAATTTTGACTTCTTTTCGTCAATTGTATGCAACCCACCTGTCTGATCATGTCCAGGAATGGTGGAGAAGAAAGAGCCTATGTGAAGCCCCTACCTTCGAAGACCGTGTCTACATGGATTGGTTCATTAGATCTCTCTTGCCTGTTATCGGCAAATATTTCGCATCGCATTTCCCTCAAACTAAAGAAGTCGCTCTCCATATTGCCTTAAAATATGACCTGATCTACGCTCAGTTGGGTTATGTTTATACCATTCTACCTGATCTGCCCAGACCTGGTGGTGCCAATGCACTGGGGGTATCTGATGTCATTGACGGTATCGTTGGAGCTCTCTCTCATCCATATGCTCAACCTCCTATGGTCTATGGTTTTCCTCAAGGAGGGGCCAGTGCCTCCAGCACCTTTCCCCTTCTTGGTAGCATGTATCCAGGATACGACATGCCTCCTTTTTCCCAACCTCCTATTTACCACACTATTACCCAACCTCTAGCTCCTCCAGCATTAGCACCTCCACCTCCCTTGCCTTCTCAACCCCCGCAACAGCAGCCATCACCCCCTCAGGGGCAGGTGTATGCACAGTAGGGCGTGACTAATCCTCCTCCTTCCAAAAAGAAGAGGAAAGGCACTCAAAATCAATCTTCTCCCAGTAATCCTGGACCTAATATGCAAAATAATGCTTCTAACACTGCTAACCAACAATAGGGCACTCAGCCCAAGCAGGACAGGCCGGTTTGCACAAATAAGCCTTATTCTTGTTGTGGTGTTTATGGTCATTACATGCACAATTGTCCTATTTTACCACAGATGAAGCAAATGTGGGCGAGGTCAACAAGCCTCCCCTTCTGTGTCTCCACGTCCTGTGCCTAGTCAACTAGCTGTGTTTACTAATCCTTTCCCTCAGCAAGGATTTGTGGCTACCCAACCACCTGAAGGATAGGCGACCACTCAACCTCTACTATCTTGTACCTCTGATTACCAGATCCTCATGATGAACTCTAACCAACTTGTTATCGTTGACCTTAATCTTCAGCCTTGGTCCCGTTAGTACAACAAGCCTCCCGCTACGTCTGTCCCCAAGCCACCTTCTTTAGGTCCTACAAAGCCTCTTTCGACACCTAATGGTCCCTTGCAGATCCCCCAACCTAAGGCAGAGGTTCATACCAAGATCCCTAAGGGACCACTACGCTGAAATGTTGCTTCTAGAAAAGTTGCCCATTCGTATAGTATAGTAGATGATTTTGCGCAATCTCTTGCTGCCATCTCAACACTGGAACTCCTCCAGTCATGCCCTTCACAACAAAAATCTCTACTATCTACCATGGGCACTGTATACCCTACCAATTATTGCTTGATCGTCTTCGATGCTGATCGGTCAGAACATCCTCCTCTTCCTACTTCCGTCGGCTTCCAAATCCTAGTCAAAATCCGGAACGCCAACGTTTGCCAGTGTATCATTGATGAGGGGGCATCCACCTGTGTGATGTCCACTTCGGTTTGGAAGAAAATTGGATCACTTGAGTTGGCTCCTTCCACCATCACTCTCCAAGCGTGGGATGGCCACACCTCCCAGTCCATTGGCCTATTCCGCAATTGTCCTATTACTCTTGCAAGCAAGACTATTTGCGTTGACGTAGAAGTCATTGATGCCCCCTTAGATTACAACATTCTATTTGGTCGTAGCTACACCTATGCGATGTCTACTATCCCATCTACGCTCCACCACAATATGTCCTTCCCTCATAACATAAATATAGTCACCATTGACCAGTTGACATATTATGAACTGAAGTCTCAGAACTCCCCTGAGTCCATCAACTCTTCGGTGGCCAATAAGCAAACAGTAGATCCTTTGACCAGTGTCTCACCCAGAGTCTAAAAAGACTCCTCTTTGCTTGGTACATTCCCTAGTCTTCCTCCTCCTTTCTATGATCCCAGCTCATCAAATTTTTGCATGATGCAATCATCTCGGGTTGCCCTCAAGCGGCCCACTTTGGCTAGTCAACAGCCTCCTCTCCCTTTGCAACCTGCTCCTAGCCCTTTGATTCAACCTTCTGGACCTCCTCCTCCTGGCCCTTCACCTTAAAATGGTATTTGTGAGCCTCTTTATCCTCCTGGAATGGTTCCTCCAGGCCTTAACCATCTCGGAGTCATCCCACCTGGCCACTACCCCTCCGGTCAGATACCGTTCTTAGATCCCCCTCCCAGAGTCTACACAATACCTATTATGGCTACCCTTTCTCTTCCTAACCTGACCCTGGGGATTCCCGCCTGGTACTTTTATCCCCCAACTGCTACCCCGCCTAGTCAACCCAAACCTTATCTTGCTTTGACCCTAGTTCAACCAGTCCCTATGACTTCTCCCGCTGTTACAGTGCCTCAACCACCTCAATAGGAACGATCTCCTGTTGTGACCACTTCGAGTAAGAAGAGAAAAGCTCATAAGAGGGCCTCAAAGGACAAGGCCACCCTGACTGACCCTGTACCTCCTCCTCCCACAAAGCCCTATGCTTTATGTGATGTCGTCGGTCATGCCACCCATACCTATCCTGATTTTCCCCGTATCAAGCCCATGGTTAAATTTGCGTTCCCTAAGTCTATGGTCCCTGAAGCCTCTGTTTCTTCCTCGACTGCAGCCAAGAACCCTAAAGCTATTCACACCAACCAACCTTGTGCTTTTTCCAATCTCCATGGCCATTAATTTCACCATTTTCCCTGCCTTACGCATTACCACGCCTCTTTAGAGGTAGTTCAGGAGTACGAAGTTGAACAGAACCAATCCGCCTCTCCCATACTTGCGAAGTGTGCTACGGGCCAGCCTAATGATTTACCCACTCCCATTGACATTCCCCCTCCTGATGTCGAGATGACGGAGCCTGCGACCACCATCCTCTACCTATCATCATCCATGAGACCTTCGGTGGAAGCTCCCTCTGAATCTTCCCCTGTTGTTTTGCTCGACCTCCCTTCAGTGATCACCTTGGGCTCAACATCAGTGGATCCCTTAACTGCTTGTTCTTCCGTCATCCCCTATGATGATGCGCATGTGAACCTCTCTTCTCATGATGATGAGTCAGGTAGCTTCACCGCATCATGTGGTCTCCCTTCCTCCCGTCACTCCATCTTTTATTATAATGTTGACATCATGGAAGCCTTTCCACCCCTAACTTCATCTTTCCTGCCCATAAGCGAGATGGAACCACCCATGTCTATAGTGACTTTCACAGCTTGAGCACAAGCTACACCTCTGGTAGCTCCCACACACCACCTACCCGTCGGCATGTGAGCAGTACACATCGTACCCATATCACTCCCTCTCGCAGTGGTTGTTCGATCTCTACTTTGCGCTCAGGTTGCCAGCATTGTTCATCACCCTCCCATTTGTTTTCTTGTGGCACTTTTTAGATGGACCTCCCATCCACACCTTATATCGATTATGTTGATGGTGAAAGTTGCTACTCCCGGAATCTAGCCTCGGTAGGATGGGCCATCTTTACCCCCTTGCATTTGCTAGTTCTCTCGAACGGTGTATGCATTGGTACTGCTACCAATAATCAGGCCGAATATGATGCAATGCGAGGTTTATTAGCCAATTTCCTTTCCCATTGCATCCTCCACCTTCATGTTCGTTTATATTCCTTGCTTCTTGTCATGCAATTGAATGGTGTTTATCGTGTGCATAATCCTACCCTTTTTAGAAGATATTTACGAGTGAAGCTTTTGATGCGTGAATTTGAAATCATTACATCCAGTCATGTACCTAGAGCTAAAAATCACTATGTAGATAGAATTGCAAACAATATTCTAGGTTGGCATTTAACACACGCATTTAACACAAGAAAATAATATAACGTAAAACCATCAAACGATGCATATCCATAATATGAGTCATTTAACATGTTTTATATTCCATCAACTTTGATACATATTACATGCCCATAGCATGTTACAAAAACTCAAAACTGGGGGAACCACCTACCCCTACACCTAATCACTATCTGGAGGATCCTGAGCCAATGGCTCTACTCCTATAACTCATAGATCGCACATCCCCTGTCCAGCCATCTCCATGCGCCGTATGACCCCTCGCCACTCCGAGGGTAGACCAATACATGGCTCTATGTATTGGTTGTCCAAGTCTTGCCAGTCACGCTCTGAAACACCAGTCAGAAGCCTTTCACATCTACAACATATGTCCTCCAGGAGGGCTGCTACATCCTCATTGTGCAGCGCTCTCAATCCACTAGGTCTTGCAACTCCTGATATTGCAGGCTGTCCCATATACCCGACCAATTTCACTGGTGTTGTATCTGCATACCAAAAGTGAAAGAATCAATACCATATACAATACTCTAAAACTTTACATGCACATAAAATATTAGCAATTTTTCACTTACCATCGGGCCCCCATACTCGACCAGGCGGCAGTGGCAAATCCGGGTCCCCACGATAACTTACCCCACTACAGGGATAGTCATCTATATACAGTGGCATCTTATCCCATTGAGAAAATAACTCAGGTCGGAACACCCTACCGACTACCCCTCCTCCTCCTCTACATAGTATTCGCCCCCACCGGCGCATCCTGGGCTCTCTCAGGCCCCCATCTTGGAGCTGTATCCAAGGTCGGAGTGTCAAAATCTTCTCGAAGAAGAGTGAGCACAAAAATGTACCATATGCATATTAATGGTTCACTTGCTACTTGCATAGCGACAACTATCGTTTCAACAACGACAGCATCATCTGGGCCCACTCAACACACCCTCCACAAGCATCATCTGCGCTCCAGTGATGTGGTGGAGTGCCTGGTTTCCCAGGATCTGCAACAATGTTGCGGCCATAACATGGGTCTCTAACCTCTCTAGATCCCCAATGGGAATCCGAGTCCCCTTGACTTGGAGACCTGGACGAAAATGGCACTCTAAAAACTCCATGATTTTCTACCCTCACGGTAACACTGGCTGAGTATTCCCAATCATCTAAAGTGGTGGAAGACTAGTCAAGAAATATATATCCTAGATCGTCAACTCGATCCGGTGCCTCTGCACTATAAAGACCTCATGGTCCAGATCCCAATAGCTAACAATCCAAGCCAATTAGGGCTCTCCAGCTCTCATCAGAGGGTTCTCCACAAACTTCAGAACCCCAAACCTAGCCAATGCACTGCGGACACCCTGATCCTCCTGGATCTCCGACTGTAATGTGCCCAAGTCTCTCTCTCTCTCTATTTGATCCGTAATACTACCATATCTGCACAGAATCATCATATTTTTCATTGTATAGATAGCAAAGATTGTATCTCAACATAAAAACCCAGTTCTTAGCCAAAAAATAGCACAGGAAAAACCGTCTCTGTCAGGTCGCACTTTTCAGGCCCAATCCTGGGACAGGTCACAGTTTTCTACCCAAAACCTGCTACCCAAGTTACAGTTTTTGCCCCAAAAAGTGTGACCCAGTCATGAAGAAGAGTAGGGGTCTGTTACTGAGTTCTAGGGACCTAAACTGAACATTCAATCCACTGAAATGAAAGAGTAGGGTTAGGCCTCTTACCTGCAACTGATGGATCTTGATTCCAATGGTCAGTTTGTCCGCTATGCTCACTACAAGATTTAGGGCCTTCTCTCCTCTCTACATTCATCATAGCTCCACATGCAAATGAGTGAATTTGGAGGGAAAATTCCTCATTAAAAGAGAAACCCCTGATTTTTGTTTCAGCTACTACAGCCAAACTGTAGCTTAGTTTGAAAAACTGTCTATACCATTGGAAAGCTCCCACCGAGCCCTCAAATGGGTATCTGTTAGTTTTTCGTGATTTGATACTTCACTAGGACAATTTTTTTCCAAGAAGCGTCACATCACCACTCCTCAAAATCGAATTTCTTCACTTGCAACACTTGTACTTGGGGCACCAATTTGCCTCCATACTTGTCCACGCTCGTGTCGATTTTCATCGTGAGTTACCATCTTGTACTTATGTTTATATGGTCCCCATTGGACCTTTACTGTGTGGTAGCACCATCGAGTCACCCTTGTTTAGAGCATCTGAGTTGAGTCATCACTCCAGCGTCGTTATCAGACATTGCATCCATGGAGTCTATCCCGAGTCCCTTTTTCCCGTTATAGTCCTCCATCCTTCATTGCTTGGTCCCTCTCTCATGTCATACATTATGGCCTTCAGTCCCACTATCTCCTATCCCTCATGATATTGTGTCAGTCGCTGCCAAGTCATCCATGCCCTTTATGCTCTAACAAGGGAAGTCGTCCGTCCGCTACTCAGTACCCCCCATTTCATCATCACCCCTGGTGTCTGTCTGTCTATCGCTCTACAATTTTCTCTCGTGCCTTAGTTAAGGACCCCTTATTGCCTCACCAATGGCGAACCTCCTTCTGTCAACATCAGAACATTTATTCCAGAAGACAGGACTAGAGGGCAGTGTACCTTGGTTCTAGCTTCCACTCTTGTTCGGTGCCTCGGATCAGGCAAAGGGACTCCTTATAGCCCTTTCACTTGATTGCTTCTCAACTCCAGCTCCTTACAACATGATCGAGATCCGTATACTCGATGGTTCAGTGATGTAGCAGATTGGACAGTTGATTCCCGGGTGTGTGTGAGATGTTTCACGATGCAGGAGCATTAGGCTCAGAAAATCCTTTGTATTTTAATAGACATAGGGGTCTTGTGTTTTCAAAATAATATTGGTTTTTTATGTAATTATTAATGTTTTTTAGTGACATTTAGAATAGATATTGAGAGGAATTTGTAAATGTTCCCGAATAATTGGAGAACATGAGAGAATTAGGATAGTTTAGATTCCATAGGGAATGAGAGATTTGAGAATTTATTGTAAATCTTAAGTTAGAATCAGTTTCATGATTTTATGGGATTAAAGAGGATCCTTAGGGATAAAGGATAGATTTTAGGACTTTGAGGATTTTGAGGAATTTATTGAGATGATGGAGGATCTGAACCTAAATTGGTTCAGATTATTCTGTATAAAAATAATAAGCCTCAAAGACAGGTAGACAGTAGAGTAGTAGAGGTAGAAGAGTTTTTAGAGAAATAGGGTTTGTTGTTGTAAGCCTACGGGAAAATTGACAGAAAGGCCACTGATCAGAATATCAGGACAGAGAGGTAATATTCGTAATTGTTTGGTTGTATATATACAGAGAAAATTCGATCATAAGTGTGTGATTGTGTGTAGAGAAATGAACTCATAATTTCATGTTATGAATCAGGGTTTGGCACAGTACATGTATGTATAGGGTTTGAATGGTGGTTCTGTATAACATTGTCAAGTTTGATGGAAATACCGAGATAAGGTTGTAATCGTGAATTAAGCGAAGTGCAATAAGGGTTACATGTACAATTGAGAAGACTGAATGAGGTTGTAGTCATCGATCACTGAAAGGATCGATGACACAGCAGAGGAACTAAATTTTCAATTCAGTATCTGGATACATTGACCATATGTATCAGAAGCACATCCGATCAAACAGTGATTCAGATCAGGACTGAAACAAAGAAGAGGAGCAGAGGGTTGTTTTTGGGAACCTCCAGGGGTTTAATTGACATATTGTTTTGAAACCCATATTATGGCATGGAACTGGAGAGATAGGTGCATTAAACTACACAGGAAGCTTAGGAGGGAGTTATGCGGAAGAATATCCAACACAGATAAGAAAAGAATTATTAATAGCATAGTGGAATGAGAAGCGGAAACATGAACCGGTTGGTTGTTTGAATGTTTTACCAAGTGTGTGGAGGACAACGTTGAAGAACGAATGCGGAACTATGAGTCAATGGCAAATGAACAGTGAAGGCGGTTTTGAAAAACTAACCAGTGGTTTTCACGTAGCTTTTAGATGGTAAGTGGTTTTTTTTTTATCGAACACGATAGCGTTTGGGAGTGGACACGTGGAAACTGAAAATCGGCTATTTTGCATAGATTTGAAATATTAAGTCTTGTGAATCCTTGTTACATGATAGCCATCAGATTGGTAGATGTGATGCGATGACCGTTGATGGATGGACGAGTAAGTTGGTTGATAGCCGTGGGTCCCAAAATACATATGTTGGTAACTTTGGGTTTTAAACCAAAGTCGGATGTATGGAGATGATGATTGTCAATACAAAGGTATGTATGGTTGGTAGTTGTGGGCCATATTTGATTTAAGTAGAGCCTCGATATATGTGCATCAGTGGAGATGGTAAGTTATAATATGTTATGTTAACTTTATAACATAAAGTTTGGTTTAAATGGGATTCCATAAGGATATGCGAAGATTGTAGCATGGTTCATAAAGAATTATGATAATTCTATTATGATAGTATTATAATAGAATTAAAGCTAAGATAAAGGGAATTAACCAAAGTTAAGCTTCGAAGGATATTATGATATGCGAGGTAATAAAGGTTGAACATATGTGGGCCGAAATTATATGGTTTTATCCAAAGTCAATTAATAAAGCTTAAGTGTGAGAATTCGAGTTGAAATGCATATGGATATGCATTAATGAATTGACGGTGCATAATTAATCACACTTAAGAGTTTGGTAAAAGCGGATATGATTGGTGATCTGGGTTTAATCCAAAGTTCAAAGAATTTGTCAAAGTGGGTAATTTAATTATGGTTAGTAACCATAATTATCAACATTTGAAATAGCTTCCACAATAGAGGTTGTCCTAATTTGAGGATTATTTTGGGGAATGAATGTGACATGCATTTTTTACATGGAGAATGTGGGTTTCACTATTTAGGCAGAATCATTTTTGGTATCAGAGCAGGAAACAACTCTTTGAAGGTTCAATTTTGTTTTAATTAAATTGGAATTATAATGAATGCATGTGTGATGGAGAAAATAAAAAGAAATGAGACTTTGAAACTCATAGATTGCAGCACATAGAGATACAGTGCAGATGAGAGCTGAAACAAGATCACATAGAGATCTTGAGCGTGAGTTGTTAAGTGCTATTTTAACTCTAGTTTGAAGATTATGTTTGTAGAATTTAGGTTGCAGACAGTTGAAGAAGATCTCAGCAAAAGAATATCACAGTTTTAAGAGCAGTGATGAAGGAATCCAGTAAAGGATTCTAAGTGGAAGAAGAATGTGGCAGAACCTTGAAGAATTTTAACAGAGGTTGGATAAAAAGGACAATTGTGTTCTTATAAGTTTCAGATGAGTTGAAGCCTAGAAGGAGCAGAGAGGAATGCTCAAGAGGTTCCAGAAGATAGAGAACCAGTGCTTGCCAAAAGACCAAATCTAGAGGAAAGGATTGGTGAGGTAAGTTGTAACAAGGAGGACTTATGATTGCAGAGGCTTTAGTACAACTCATGGTGAATGAGTGAAGAACTCCTGAAGATAGAGATGGAGAAGAAGATGACTACTGATAGTCATAGAAGATATAGCATAGGTTTTGAGAGAGACCATAACAGAAGAAAGGAGAAAGAAGATGCCAAGGTAAATGGCATAAGGAAGCAGTTGACTGATGAAGAATATGACAAAGAGGCAGCTGAGATAAGAGAACAATTTAATAAATTGAAAATGATGATAGAAGAAAACCAGAGAATTGGTTGGATCATGAAGAAGAAATTGAAGTGGCAGAGGGTACAACAGAAGAGAGAATGGAAAGTGAATATGCAGTTAGCAGAAGTGCTAAGAAAAATTGAACAAATGATGAGTGTACAACTGGGATGTGAAGAACTCAGAAAAGCTGAGTTGAAAATGGAAGTTTCCATTTGTGAAGCAGAACAGAGTGAAGTTATGGGTACAGATGAAGAATGGAGATCTGTGAAAGATCTTATAAATCATGGTGAAGATTTAAGACAATAAGAAGTTTACCTTGATGAAGAGGGAATTATTGATGATTTCCTGAAATATTGGGAAAGTTCAGATCAACAGGAGGATGTAAAGTCCTGTATTTTTTAATCTAATAATTGTGATGTGATTACAAGTTTTGCAGAGGAGGATGAGCAATCTTTTGAAGCTGTCAAGAGTATGCGAGAGTATCTTTTAGTAGATAAATACTCTAAATTAAGGAATGATGAAGAAGGTCTCTTGAATGAGGGAACCAGTGATGCATTTATATTTGAAGTTGTTACAACACAGGAGGAAATTCTTGTGAAAGAAGGATAAGAGATTCAGTCTGAAGCACTGATGTGTGAAGCAACAGTTGAGACTGCTGAGCTTTGTAATTTTCAAACTGAAAATTTGTGTATAAATGCAGGGATTTTTAGTGATGATGAAGTACTTAAGAAATGTCAAAAAGAAATTGCATTGCTGGAAAACTTAGAGTATGATAGAGAGATTGCAGAAGACAGAGTTCACTACAGTGAAGAAGAACAGAGAGACATCATGGAAGCAGATGATGTGGAAGAGAGACTTATTGATAGTCTAGAGAATTCTTCAGAGAATTCTTTGGGAAGAATGAATCAGCATATTGATGTGCTAATAGAAGAGGAAATTTCAAAGCAGCATACTGAAATGTTGCCTGAGGAAAGAAAGGCACTGAGGCCTTATGGATTTTATTTTGATAATTTTTTTGTGAATGCAGGTTTTGTTGCAAATGCTGGAGAAAATTTGACACAGTTGGGCAGTCAAGTAAAGGATAAGGAAGAAAATTTTGTGGAAATACTTAATCCATGTAATAAAGAAATTAAATTGCTGGAAATTATGCTGAAGAATCAGGATTCAATACAGGAAGAGAAATCTCAATTTCAATATTGGGAAATGCAGAATGTGGAGATGCAAAAGTCAGAGGACAATAGCAATAAATTAAAGCAAAGAGATGAAGATAGCAGTAAAGGGCATACTATGTACCAATCCAATGAATTGCTAAAGAAAGAAGACAAACAAATTTTCATAAGTGACAATATGGAAGAAGATAGTAATTGCAGAAAACAAGAGGGTAAGGATGACAGGGTGGCAGTAAGAATAAAAGTTCAGCAATTAAGGAGTAAAGGTAATCAGTAGACAGAAGATTTATTGGACAGAGAAATTGAACTGAGAAGAAGGATAATGATGAAAATGTCTCAAAAGAAGACATCAGCAAGAAAGAAAAGAAGCAGTAGCAGTAAAAGGAAGAAAGTAACAGACTGTGAAAGTGCAGCCAGTGGAGCAAAGAAGCATAAAGTGTGGAGACCTAGAGAAAAGCAACAAACAACAGCAGATATAGATGATAAATTATAGAACAAGGTGTGGGATCCAGGAAGACAAAGATTAAAAGCACATGATCAGGAGATCATGATTATTTTTAACCTTGGGAGTCTGATGCAGGAGCATTAGGCTCATAAAATCCTTTGTTTTTTAATAGACATAGGGGTCTTGTATTTTCAAAATAATATTGGTTTTTTATGTAATTATTAATGTTTTTGAGTGACATTTAGAATAGATATTGAGAGGAATTTGTAAATGTTCCCGAATAATTGGAAAACATGAGAGAATTAGGATAGTTTAGATTCCATAGGGAATGAGAGATTTGAGAATTTATTGTAAATCTTAAGTTAAAATCAGTTTCATGATTTTATGGGATTAAAGAGGATCCTTAGGGATAAAGGATAGATTTTAGGACTTTGAGGATTTTGAGGAATTTGTTGAGATGATGGAGGACCTGAACCTAAATTAGTTCAGATTATTCTGTATAAAAATAATAAGCCTCAAAGACAGGTAGACAGTAGAGTGGTAGAGGTAGAAGAGTTTTTAGAGAAATAGGGTTTGTTATTGTAAGCCTACGAGCAAATTGACAGAAAGGCCATTGATCAGAATATCAGGCCAGAGAGGAAATATTTGTAATTGTTTGGTTGTATATATACAGAGAAAATTTGATCCTAAGTGTGTGATTGTATGTAGAGAAATGAATTCATAATTTCATGTTATGAATCAGGGTTTGGCACAGTACATGTATGTATAGGGTTTTAATGGTGGTTATGTATAACATTTTCAAGTTTGATGGAAATACCGAGATAAGGTTATAATCATGAATTAAGCGAAGTGCAATAAGGGTTACATGTACAATCGAGAAGACTGAATGAGGTTGCAGTCATCGATCACTGAAAGGATTGATGACACAGCAAAGGAACTGAATTTTCAATTCAGTATTTGGATATATTGACCATATGTATCAGAAGCACATCCGATCAAACAGTGATTCGGATCAGGACTGGAACAAAGAAGAGGAGTAGAGGATTGTTTTTGGGAACCTCTAAGGGTTTAATTGACATATTGTTTTGAAACCCGTATTCTGGCGTGGAATTGGAGAGATAGGTGCATTAAACTACAAAGGAAGCTCAGGAGGGAGTTATGCGGAAGAGTATCCAACACAGATAAGTGGAGAATTATTAATAGCATAGTGGAATGAGAAGCAGAAACATGAACCGGTTGGTTGTTTGAATGTTTTACCAAGTGTGTGGAGGACAGCGTTGAAGAACGAATGCGGAACTATGAGTCAATGGCAAATGAACAGTGAAGGTGGTTTTGAAAAACCAACCAGTGGTTTTCACGTAGCTTTTAGATGGTAAGTATTTTTTGCTTGATCAAACGTGATAGCGTTTAGGAGTGGACACGTGGAAACTGAAAACCGGCTATTTCGCGTAGATTCGAAATATTAAGTCTTGTGAATCATTGTTACGCGATAGCCGTTGGATTGGTAGATGTGATGCGATGACCGTTGATGGATGGACAGGTAAGTTGGTTGATAGCCGTGGGTCCCAACATACATATGTTGGTAACTTTTGGTTTTAAACCAAAGTCAGATGTATGGAGATGATGATCGTCAGTACAAAGGTATGTATGGTTGGTAGTTGTGGGCCATATTTGATTTAGGTAGAGCCTTGATATATGTGCATCAATGGAGATGGTAAGTTATAATATGTTATGTTAATTTTATAACATAAAGTTTGGTTTAAATGGGATTCCACAAGGATATGTGAAGATTGTGGCATGGTTCATAAAGAATTATGATAATTCTATTATGGTAGTATTATAATAGAATTAAAGCTGAGATAAAGGGAATTAACCAAATTTAAGCTTCGAAGGATATTATGATATGCGGGGTAATAAAGGTTGAAATATACGTTGGCCGAAATTATATGGTTTTATCCAAAGTCAATTAATAAAGCTTAAGTGTGAGAATTCGGGTTGAAATGCATATGGATATGCATTAATGAATTGACGGTGCATAATTAATCACATTTAAGAGTTTGGTAAAAGCATATATGATTGGTGATTTGGGTTTAATCCGAAGTTCAAAGAATTTGTCAAAGTGGGTATTTTAATTATGGTTAGTAACCATAATTATCAACATTTGAAATAGCTTCCACAATAGAGGTTGTCCCAATTTGAGGATTATTTTGGGGAATGAATGTTAGATGCATTTTTTACATGGAGAATGTGGGTTTTTCTGTTTAGGCAGCATCATTTTAGCCCTCATGAGGGGGTGGCCCTACAGGTATCCCCCCACATGCCTGGATGACCTCTTCATTTCAGCCTTCGATGCAGCTCCATAGATTTGATGATGTCAGCCTCAGCCACTTGCAGCACCTTTTTGATTGCATGTATCAGTCAGATTTTCAGAGCCCTTTCCTGTTTACAGGGGAATCTGGGTTGTATTTGTATCTCATGTACTTAGATATTATTGTACAAGTACTGGCTTTTATCCTAGGCATAGTATGTATGTGGGATTTATTATCATGTTTTTTATCTGGCTCATGTTTATGCCAACATGTACTATATTGTTCAGTCCCTTATTTACTAGATGCATTATTCTTTGTACTTTATCTCGGGGGGCTTCGATATGCCTCCCCCACCGCCTATAGCACAAGTACTCACTCATAAAAGAGACTTGTCGCACCTGTAAGTCTTGCCTCCTCAGGTTCTATTCCTCTCAGTGCTTTGGTCTACCTCATATTTCTCTCTCTCTAACTTCCCCTTCGGTGTCTAGTGATTAAGTTCTTACAACGTACTTCGGTCATATGATTAGCTCCTAACGCTCGCACGTTGGGGGGGAATCTGTTGCACCATTTTTTGGTCATCTAACCTATTATTATTAGATGGACCTAAGTACACCATGAAAGACCAATTTTACCCTAAGTAAAATTTCTTTCACTATGAAAAATAACTTAGTAAACCACCTTTATTAAGTTGTTTATGGTCTAAACAGGAAACCCCATGAGGAAATATTAAATAAATCTACATTTGTTTGATTTTCCTCAAGGAATAATTAGTTAAACAATAGTTTAATTAATATTCCTGGTTATATTTAACCCGAAACAGGGAAATTAATTAGATAAATCATTATTTATCTTATTATTTTCTAGGAATAATTATTCAAACCTTATTTAAATAATATTCCTTGTGAAATATGACTAAATCACTCATAAATAATTAAATAAATCATTATTTATTTGATTATTACTTAACCACATCCTTAAAATAATAAATAAATCATTTATTTATTTATTATTTACAAATAAAGGGATTTGACCCAAGTCAAATTCTTTTTCCCTCCAACAAATAGAATAAAATATTCCATAACAATTGGATCTTGATTTGGTTAATAATATTTTAATTATGCACCAATATCTAGACTAACTCAATATTTTGTTATAAATAGAAGGGTTTTTCCATTCATTCACTACCTTTTGTTGCCTAAAGATCACTCTCGATCTATACTTTTGGTCTGACTTTGATCCACCATCATTGTCATATTTTGCTACTATTTTCTTGTGAGCTCCCTTTGAGTTCCACTTTTTGTCTGGGTTTTCTACACCATCAAGAGAGAGGGATTTTATATATGAAGTGTTGAGGACTTACAAGAACCCATCCCATTGAGGAGAATTGGTAACATCCTTCTATGTTTTCCTCCCAGGTGCCATTAATACAAAATTCATTCAACATATTCTTGTCTTGTCTATTGGATGCATGGGGTAAATATTGTTTTTTATTTACTGGTTAATGTCTTTTAATGTATAGATCTATATTTTTGTAGCATTTATCTTGATCACATGATTCCAGATCTAAGGATATTGGCAGTCATCTTTGTTGTTAGGGTTGTTTGTTATGCACAGCTAAAGTGGTATTTTTTCGTACACTTGCAATTAAGATTCATACTAACACTAATGTCTTTCTAAACATTTCCCCTTATCATAAAAACCCTTTTCCCCTTTGGAAACCATTTCCCCTTGTCCTAACCCTTTTCCCCTCCTAAATTCCCTTCCCCTTGCTAAAATCCCTTTCCCCTTTGAAAAACCCCTTCCCCTTTAATAACTCCTCCTTTTCATAAAAAAACAACAAAACCCACTTTTACATAGTTTAAAAGCAGCAAATATTAAATCGGGCCCACTTTTCATTTATCCCCCCCGCTTAATATAAACTCCCGATACATTATGATTTAACATCCCGCTTAACGTATTTCATAAACCCCCCGGATCTCATTTTAACCCTTCACATATATATTCCCCAACCCCATTTTGTATTAAAATCCTCCACCTATCAACTATCTGACCCCTCCTCTTTGAAAACCCACATATCCATCTACTGCTCGATCACAACCACTCTAATCTAAAGATCCCCGATCCCTTTCGCACTCCCCACTGTTCGAACTTTAAAAACAGAGGGGTGTGAAATGGGTGGTTTCAATCCCCTGCTCCCCTGCCAAGCGACACCACCATGTTCTATCACACCCCCCATCCACAAACCACCAAACCACTTCAAGGCGTGTGATACACCATTTGCGCCATGAAACAAACCACCACAATAAACCACCCGTGCCATAAGAAAAACCACCAAGTGTTCAAATATGAAATCCTGCTATTCCATTTGTTTGCTTACCTCTTTTTATTTGTGAAAGAGACCAAAGCCATTATCAAACAGAACTGAAAAGCCACTCACCTCTTTGTAAACCTTTGTTTTCATTTACAGTTGTTTTATTTTGTAGGTGATTAACAGAACCAGGAGATGGATAAACAGTTTGATACTAGTTCCAAATTGTTTACTACAGACCCACAGGATATGAATTCGAAGGATTTTACTTAGCAGAAGATTATGTATAGCAATAGAGCAGAAAGAGACAATTGAAACATAGATAGTGATTGTTACTAGGGATAATACATCTACACCAGCAACAAAAAAGTTCATACAAAGTACTCTCCAGGACACATTTTTTATTTTGCATGAAGTTAAAACATGTCTTTTCAGTAAAAACGCACCTTTTACTAAAGACAGAGAAATAGAGGAAATTTACCATAGGATAATGAAAGTCAAAATCCCAAATGAAGAAACACAAGAGAATTAGTGTGATTTACTGTAAAAAGTAAAAGAGCAGACAAATGAAGGAATGAATAGATGAAAGAAAGAAGACAAATGAAACAGACATCATGAAAGAAAGAAACAAGTAACAGCGATCAAATAATCAGCGCCAGATTTCAATTAGTTAGAAGGTGTCACTATATTTTTGCAAAGATATTTTATTTTCCTAGAATAAATTCTAGTTAGTTGACAAGATATTTATTGTAATGTTTTGTATAAATAATTCATCATTCGAAGTATTAAGGGTCAGTCAAGTGTCAACTTCTGAACATTTTGTTAGCTGATTGATCTCTTGCCAAAGAGTTATTGTACCAATTTCCAGTCGACAGATTGAACCAGTAACAAAGAAACTTATTTACAGGATTCATGTGATGAGCCATCTCAATGAAGTACAATTTCAATTTTTCATGTTCTTTCTTTAAGTATTCCATAAACTTATATGTGTTCTGAATTTGAATGTTATAATAGGATTTTTACTGCAAAATTTTTTTAAATTACACTCTGCTTTTAACTATTATGCATTTCTATATTTTCTTCTTATATTCGGTTTAGATAATTCTTCATTGCTCTCTAATCCTGATTGACTCCTTCATCCTTATTCATTATCTGGTTTAAGGAATTCTTAATTTCTCCTTGATCCCGATTGAAAAACAATTTCACCATTCAGCCTTGAGATCTGATATTTCTCACCTATCTTGCCCTGTAACACTTTCCTTATAATTTGACTCAATTCTGTTTCAAAGCACTTTGACTCCATAGCCCAATGGAAATTTGATAAGAACCTATTCATCTAAATCATTACTTCCACATGGTGTATGGAGAAAGATAAAGACACACAACACACACAATAGAAAGATAGACATTCGTTACATCTTTATTACACATAGATGTACATTTATAATACATGAATGTGACTCTTGGATTCATCTTCCAAGGTCACTTGGACTCCTTTGTGACTCTTCGTCTTCCACACCTACCCATGGAGGATTAGGTGTTCAACATTCCCCCCCTTAATCCAAAGGGGTATGTGTGAGTCCAAGAAGAGAGTTGTAATACAAATCTGCAAAGTATGCACAACAGCACTTAGGCTGGATCAGCTCTCTGAAATTTTGTCAAAAAGAGGTGGTTTAAGGATGACCACCAACACTGGAACGCAACGCTTATTGCAGTTCCTGGAACTCTTCCAAAATTGGCAAGAAGCTAAGGGCTTTTGCTAGAGGAATTGTCCCTCATAAAAAGGGAGACGTTCAACCCAAAATAAGGGAATTCTACAACCTGTGATGGTTTAAGGATGACCACCAACACTGGAATGCTTGATGCAATTCCTGGAACTCAACCAAAATTGGCAAGAAGCTGAAGTCTTCTGCTAGAGGAATTGTTCTGAAAGAGGAAGAATATCAACCTCACATGGATGGTTTAAGGTTGTCCATCAACCAAAGGCATACTCATGGGAATCTATGTCTCTGGCTACAATTCTGAATCTGGAATGACGAATTGTGGCTTAGGCTCACTTGATCTGACTTCGAAGCTTGTAGATGACCACCATTTTCCCCCCTATCAGGTACAAGGTGAGATGATGGTGAAAACTCAACTGCAAGATTGTTCAATATTTGAGAACAATTTCTGACATGTGACTTAAACATCTTCTTGGCTGTTGATGCCCATTCCCAACAATCAATCCATCCAAAATGAATCTTTGTTCTTGCAGGAGGCTTGTTTCTAAAACATCTGTGTGAATAATGGGTGTGCTGACCACAGTGCTTGCATGGATGAAGATCAAAATAGTGATTTTTCATATGGCCAGCTCGATCACAATGTTGGAATTTTAAAATTTGTTGTTGTTGTTGTTGTGGAAGTGGAGCAGGATCTGGAACAGCTGCAGGTGAACTGTCATAAAGAAATCCAGCACTTTGAAATTTGATGGGCTTGGAGTAGTTTAGAATATGAAAGGACACATCCTTGTCATATCCAAGACCAGTTCTATGCTTGCTGTGGACAAGCTCTTCCCAAGGTCTGATGATGGGCTTGGGAAGCGCAGACTGAACTGCTACATCTACCTGTAAATCTACTCTTGTACAAGGAACTGAATGTGAATCAACTGCAACGTTATCTTCTTGTTGCTAATGGGAGTCTTTCTCAATATTCTGAACAGAAACAGGTTTAGAATGGTGACTCTTTTGCTGAATTTCATCTTTTTGAAGCTGATATTCCAACTGCAAAAACTCAATCTTGTCTTGTGCATCTTGCAAACAACTTTGAATATTACAAAGAGCATTCTTGCTCATTTTTACCATATCATGAACACTGTAATGAATGAGGTTATTCAACAATTCTAATGCCTCATTGATTTTAGCCTTTCTCAACAACTTAGGCTCAAGAAATAAAGGGTGTCAGCTTCAACCGATAATGCACCCGTTTACAATGTGATTCAATTTAATTTCAAAAATAGAAATGTCTTTAAAGAATCAACTCTGCTACTCAAATTATGGAGGACCTTAAGGTATAGACTTGGCTGTCTAACCGGCAAGCAACAATGACTTAAATCAACAATTTCTCAACAATTCAAAGTTACACTTCCAACACTGATTGCAACTATGAATGAAGAAGCAATATCCACTCACAATGTAAGTTCAATTCTGCAAATATTTTGTAAATGTGCAACAAAAAACGCTGTGCAATAACCCTTTAAGGCAGTTGGTTTATCTCTTCTTCAAAGAGTTGTTTTACACCAACAACAACTCAACTCAACAAAAGAAGGAGATTCAAACACTTTGATGTTTGATCTTGTTGTACTATTTCACAATAAATATTAAGAGAAACTCCAAAAACTAGAAACTTTGTGTGGTCAAGCTATGAATGCCACTGCTGTTTTGAAAATGATGACCAATTTACAATATTTGTCTTCACATTATCAATCTCTTTGAGAAAATCACCCTTCTATCCATGCCATAAATCATATAATACAAAAATTCTCTTTTCTCCTCTATGTATACAGGCCATTTACTCATATCCCATTTCCTCTCTCTCTGTTGTTTTTTTTTTTTTTTTTTTTTTTTTGAAAAAAAATAAATAAAATAGGGAAAACAGAGGTATTAACTGGGGGAGGTGTTTACTGGGAAGATAAATCTAGAGAAGGTAAATTTGGGGAAGGCGACTACTGTGGGATGTTTTATCTAAAAAAAAAAATTAAAATTAAAAAGCCGAAATTTAAAAAATTTCGTGGGAAGTAGATTTTCAGTGGGGGGGCCGAAAGGCTGAAGGGTGGGAGAGCGTTGGGAGGGGCAGGGAGCATTGGGGAGGGGTGGGAGAGATGGGAGGGTAGACGGAGTGGTGAGGGGGTCGGGGGAATGGCCGAGGGAGGAGATGTGAGGGGCCGGGGTGAGCGGTGGTGTAAGGGGGTGGGAAGACTGTAGGGGAAGGGCGAGCGGGGAGGGTGAGTGAGGGGAGGGGGAAGGGCAGAGAGGGAGGTAGCGTGTAAGGGGGATGGGGATGGGGACGAGAGGTAGAGTGTAGCAACGAGGGGAGGGTGTAAGGGGGATGGCCGAGAGGTCGTGCGAGAGTGTTGTAGGAGAGGGGTTGGGTAGCGTGGTAGGAATAGGGGCGACTGTAGGCTGTAGAGTGTGAGGGTTATAGAGTTGTGAGGGTTATAGGGAGTGTGGAGTCCGAGGGTCTATGGTGTGAGAGAGAGTGTGAGGTGGGTTGGGGGGGGGGGGGGGGGGGGCGAGGGGTAGAACGTAAGTGCAGGTAGGTCGGAGTCGTGGAGAGGTGGTGACGCGCGGGGGGGGGGTGAAATATATATATATATATATATATATATATATATATATATATATATATATTATTTAAAATATAGCAGAGAGATTTTTTAGAAAACTGTAGAATCAAAAATTTTCAGGAAATGCAGGAAATTTTGTAGAAATTGCAGAATTTTCAGGAAATTTTCAGCAGAGAAATTTCACAAATGTACTTTTTCCAGTAGCAGAGAATCGCAGAAATTGTCAGTAAAAAAAACCCTGAATTTTTTCTTTTTCACCACAATATTTTCTTTCTAGTAGCTCTCCAATGTGCAGAAATTAAAAGTAGGCAGAAATTGCGGGAAAAATTCAGAATTGGAATGAGCAGTGAGAAAACCTGCAGAGTTTAAGATGCACAATGCTACTCTTCGCAAAAAAAATTTCTGAATGCTGCAGAAATATTGATGAATGTGGCAAAAATGACTACTGTAGAAAATCTCTGAATGCTGCAAAAATGACCAGAATTTTTGTAAATATACATAGGCCATAAAAACAAATGGCTCACTCAAGATTGAGCTGGTTATGAACGTATCAGCTCTGATACCATGTTAAACACACACATGGTGTATGGAGAAAGATAAACACACACAACACACACAATAGAAAGATAGACATTCGTTACATATTTATTACACATAGATGTACATTTATAATACATGAATGTGACTCTTGGATTCATCTTCCAAGGTCACTTGGACTCCTTTGTGACTCTTCATCTTCCACACCTACCCATGGAGGATTAGGTGTTCAACACATAATAGCCTAAAATATATTAAAATAAACAAAGCTAAATCGTTAAGAGAGAGCCCTCTCTGAATTTAGGAAGGCTAGATCTTAAGTTCCAAAAGTGGCTGATAGTTACCTCTGATATTTCTTTTTAACGCAAGAAAAACCTTTGGAAAGTTTGGAGTGATAATAGATCCCACACTTGAGGCCACCTAAGGACAGTCGCCCAAGCCTCCTTAGGACCCCAAGGGAACACACAATGGAATAAATGTGGCACACAATGGAATCACCCTCCTCTCTTCGGTCACCATCCACAATGTACCAAGAGAGGGAAGGAGGATTTGAATTCTCCTATAAAAGGCCACCAAGAGATGAAAAATATGAGAACACATTGTTATGCTGGCCAGAAATGCCCCAAGAAATACCAGCAGTGTGTGATCAGGAGCAGAGATAGAGGGGACTCAGTTGTTGGCCATCCAACAACTCCAATCCACCATAGTAGAGAGAGGGAGACTTTGTGCCAAAGCAGCTCGTAAGTGAATACATCCTTGCATCGGGACTTGGAACTCCATAGTTTTAAGGGCCCCTTGGCAAGTGGGTAAAATTTTCATCTTTCATTCCTACCAGCACTCAATAAGAGGGGATGTAAGCGCTGTCGTTTGGATTATTGAAGTTGTTTGACTCTATTCATAGCTTTTGTTTTATTTGTTTTAGTTTTAGTTTATTTTTTGTGTTTGAATATGCATGATATTTCTCTATATAGTATGTTTATGTTTTAACATGTTCCACTAACTTGCTTGACTCCATCTATTTTCTGCCTGTGACCAATAACTTAAGAGGGAAAAACCACCCCTTTTAATCAAGTGTGATTTGGTACATTCATGCGCCAAACACATTAACACAGGATTAGCGACTCCACTAATTTTTATTTCCAAGTTTATGTGGTTGTGTCTTTATTGCAGAGACCTCTTTCTTTGCTGAGGAGTTGGGTTGGAGCTGCCCCCTTTCTCTCCTTCACTGCCTGATTCACCCTTAGTGATAGGATGAAGCTGAAGAGCTCCCAAAAAATTACTTTGCAGGAAAATTGTGCGGCTTTCTTACAGATAGGTGCGCCCCAGTGCACGTGTTCAGAGGTGACTTGCTCACGACCTTCACTCATGTGTCAACCTTTTCTGCGTGGAAACCAGAATTAGGATTTTTCCTACTATTTCCATATTTTTCTTTCTTGTAGAGTGATGAGAAGCCCATAATACATCTGCCATCACTGGTTGAGGTGCCTTGCAACTTCTTAAAGCTCACTTTTAGCTTCTTTTAGTACTTTAGGTGTTGGTTTTATTTCAAGTTGATTTTCACAAAGTTAACACATAGTTTAAGTAGGAGGAAAATTAAATTGCATTCCAAAATAATTTATGTTTTGCGAATTTAAGTACCAAAAAACCTAGTTAATTAGCCAAAGTAAGTGGCCCAAATCCACGCAGGCTTAGCTAAATCTCTTTCATTTTTCTCGTGTAAAATTTATTAGTTTAGTTCAATTTTTGCACTGGGATTTCGGGACCAGGATCAAATTTTCAGTGGAAGAGAAAGTAAACTTTGTTGCCTTTGCACCTTTGGGTGATCCTAGGAAAGCATATGAAGACTCTCTACTGATAACTCACCATATCCCTATAGTTGATCATTTATATTAACTAGGAAATATTTAAAGTGAACCATATTCGTGCATGTTTTTCTTTTGAGCAAGGAACAACAAAACATAGCTTAAATAGGGGATTTTGAAAGGATCATCGCATATCCACACGTTCAAACTATGTGCTTGTTCACCTTTTTTTCACACACATCCACACCCTAATTAAAGTAAAGACATCTAAAACTAACTTAACAAAACTCACTAAATTCTCCCCACAGGGGCCACGAAAAAATTTATAGTCTAAGTTAGGACCAAGGGGGTAGGCATCCAATAAGCTGCATTGCTTAGTCTTCATCTTGAAACATAGAAGTTGATTGTTTAGGGAACTTTCAAATCTACCTATTAGCCCACGGAAAAGAAAACTTGAGTGTGGCAGAGACCCGATTCAGAGGGGGTTAGGCTTAGGCCCAGTGCGTGTGGTATTAGTTAGGGCTACCTGACCCGTCTGATACTCAGTACTGGTAGTTGAACTACCAAGAATCCCAAGACTTGAACGCTCACATGGAATGGCAGTGCTTAGTGGCCAAAATTAGGGCATCCTTTCCCTATAAGTGACAATGCAAGCAAGCATTAGATCCTACCCTTACCTTGGTGGATTTTCTTCAGTTGACTGGGGGCGTCGCCAGTTCTTTTGGGACGTTGTGTCAACATTCGCAAGATATCTTCTCAAGGGCCAGTTAAATTTGAGCGTCTGAGGATGATTAGGTCTTCTAGGATTTTATTATCATATGCGAACAACAAAAAACCATATTTTTTGATATACTGATCACATAGGATTAATCTAAAAGGAAGATTTATTTTATTTTCGCTTTGTTTTATGTATGTGATTGAAATTTTTCTTTGATTATAATCTTTGTCCTCTCAAATATTTCCAAAACCATACCTAGTCGACACCAGAATAGACCCAACGGGACCTCGTCGATCTAAATGACTTTTGGACCTCCCCCATTACTGGGAGGGGTTCCAGGTCTTTCGCCATTTAAGCGTCAAAGACAGAACATAGCCACCATTATTGGTTCATCCTTTATTGGGGCATCTTTATTTGGGAACCCTAGTCGGTCTCCCAATGCCACACCGGTGAACACCCCCACAGTGTCACCACACACCACTCCTCCCATAGCCCCTAGAGGGCAGAGGAGTGCTACCCATTTAGGAAGCTGGGTGAACGCACAGCATGGTACGTCACAGAAAAACCCTATTCCTAACCAAAACATTGTATTTTCAGAAGTTGCAATGACTACAAACTCGCAGTCACCTTTTCTAGCTTCGTTAAATCTACCAAATTTAACCAAGTTGACAAATGATCCCATTGCACACAACCCCACATGGCCTCCCATGCCCATAAATCTCCCTTCGGACATTCCAAAATTTGAAGGGAAGCAAGCAGAAGACCCTAGAAATCATGTTATTACTTTCAACCTATGGTGTTCATCGAAAAAAATCATTGACGATACTATTCGACTAAGACTATTTCAATGCACCCTAACTATAATAATCGCCAAATTGTATGTGGAGCAGCCCTCTACTACACATGGAACCTTTAGCTCCCTTGCCACTGCATTCCTAAACTATTTTCAGTTACCCATCCACCACGATTCCAGAATGGAATTACTGACCCACTTTAGGCAAACCCCCACCGTCCACATCTCAAACCATCTCTACGAATGGTGGCATCGTCGTAGTTTATGCAAATTCAAACTTGACGATCGAGTTATGTTAGACATGTTCCTGAAAACTCTCACTACAGAGATTTCAAAGGATGTGGTGCAACAAAAGCCCATATCCAAAGAGGAAGCCATCATTAATGCCCAATATCTCGAGTTGATCTATATGCAGTCAGGGTATATTTACAATATCCTGCCAAACGCCATACAACTGCAAACTTACAAAGAATTTCTAGGTGCGTCGAACTCTACAGACAGTTTCATTGGGTCGTTTACCCAAAATCACCTAACCAACAACGTTCAATACCACGGTTATGCGTATTATTCTACCCACAACATACCACAACCCAACTACCAAAGTCATCCCATGCCTCCGCAAAATTTGACCAGTTGGGCGTCATCGTACCACCATCAACATGGAGGACCCTATCCTCTAGCTTAGGGGAGCCAGTACGCAGATAGACATGCTGACGAAAGAGCTCCCCACCAACAGCCATTTACAAACCAAGGAATGCAATACGCCTAGTCCCCAGCACAAGACCCGCCCATGCAGAATAATGCATAGGTAAACTTTGTGCAACCTTCCTAAAACAAACCTTGCCAACCATACAAGCAAGAGAATCCAAATTATCCTCCTAATGTGGTTAATAAAAAATGAAAAAAAAAGCCTAAAGGAAATCCTGGACATGGGGGCAACAATCAACAACGTCCTCTGCGATCTCAAGCTAGAGGAAACTCCAACCGAAATCAGAACCAGGAGTCGAACAACCCCCAAAGGCAGAAAAAAAGACCAATTCTTCAGACAAATCACTATTGTTCGATCTGTGGTGAGTATGGCCATTACACTCACCACTGTCCCGACCTCCCTAAACTGAAGAAGTTGCAGAGTAACTGTGGACAAGGGAGATCCTCCCAGTAGACAACAGTCATGCAGGAGCCCTTCCCCCATCAAGGGACAGTTAGCACACAGCAACAAAATCCCAAAAATTCTAGAAAAAACAACCACGAAATCTACATTACTGGCATAGAAATGTTTTTTCAGACATGGAATCAGAATTACGATACCCCACCAGACACTAATGCATTAGGGGCTAGTACAAGTGCACCAACAACACCTTTGACCATATCAAAGATGCCCATTGAACCTTTGCCAAAAATGGCTAAAGGACCAACTAGGCAGGCAGGAAACTACTCCAAAGAAACCTATAATTATAGAATTATGGATGATCTAGCTCAATCATATGTTGCTATGTCAGCTTTGGAGGTATTACAATCATTCCCAAAGCAACAAGAAAGCCTTACTTTCCGCTCTAGGCACCATCAACCCTGCCGATTATGTAGATAAGTGGTTGTCATTGATGTCAACCCAAGTAGCACCAGGGGCTACCCCAATCTTGCCTGGTAATTTTGACCTACAAAATTACTATATTATGGGTCAATAATATTTTTTATGGTTTCTACTTGTTGATATGTTTCTGTTGATATATGGCACGCCATGTATTTCTTCATGATTTGAGATATATTCATGTTTGTAGTTTGTAACCCCAGTTAGTGGGCTAAAACCCCATGGGGTTGTGGCATGGGTGATTGAAAATTCATTAATTAATAATTTTTAAGCTCCTAAAATCCATCCCACGTTCAATTTTTGAATCCCCTCTCAACCTAAGCATTCATATAAATTGTGATCCTCATATCCTCCTCATGTAGGGATTTCGCTACCTGAAACAGGTCATCGTGGAATTTGCGCTATAAATTTATTTATACGAGGGTTCAGAAGCTGAAATTTTTATGAAGTGAAGCCTAAATCCTGAGGAAGCTCCTGTAAAAATTTCAAATTATGGTGTGCAATATTTTCAGAGATTTGATCTGTAGAAGTCAGTGTTTTTGCAGGCTTCTGAACTTCATCTCAAAGAAGTGACCTTAGGAAAATTGTCATAAGTCTCTCTCTGAGTATCAGATTGGAACGCTGTAAAAAGTGGCGGATAGGGCACGGACTGTAGTTTTCTCTATATCAATTTCAGAGTCGAATGAAGAAATAGTGACACATGGAATGTCGTACAAGTGCGCTCTACTAAACCAGTCCATAATTAGGTCATTGTGAGAGATTGGGCATAAATTTTCTTTGAAGAATCCAAATTGGGTCAGACCTATGGCATTGGAAAGAAGACTCATAGGACTACTATAGGACCGAAAATCATGTATTGGGGATCTGAAATAACATATATACACCAGATTCAATATCAAGCTCCTAGAAGGCAAGAAAAAGCTAGATCATGTGTTGTCAAGGGCTGCAAAGGACCAGACTTTCTAGGGAAGAAAAGAAAAGCAAGGTGCAATAGAGGTAAGCTTCAGGTAATTATATTCTATATATGCATGTTCATACCTTAATTTCATTAGGTTCTTTGTATTCTTATTTCCTTTTTTTGTTTAGCACTGACATATGCTCTACAGGATGAGGTAAGTTTTGATATTATCATGTCATGGGTATTTCCTTGAAGAATTTTTGTAGGTATTATATATTCTTCAAGATTAGAATAAATGCATAATCTAATGTTCTGAAGAGCGAGAAATGGTAGCATGACAATAGCAGCAATCTAGGTGCAGAACAACAACAAGAAGTTCACCACATGAAGTCTTCACTAGGGCAGCACTGCATACAGTCATTGTAAAGGTATCATTGTACTGAGTCATTGTAAAAGCATCATTGTAAAAATTGTACGAGTGTCTATCTACCAAGATTTGAAGAGGCAGTGTCAGGAGGTCTAGGATCATCATAAGGTGGTTGTGTCATAGTTGGGGTTATGGTCTAGTGTGTCTTCTTCTTCTACATCATTCTATATCATTGTAAAGTGGACCATTTTCCCTTGTACGAGAGTCCATTCTTCTTTTATTCTTCTATAGGGTGGTAGGGTGGTGCTAGGCCAGTGCATGAAGTCACCAATAGGTTCAAGCCTATGAAAACCTTAGGTTTGTAGGGTGGTGCTAGGGTGATTTGTAGCTCATTGGGTGTTGGGGCATCCGTTCAGTTGACTACTAAAGAATCTCGGGCCTTGGAGCATCCATCGAGTGGGAGCTAGAGAAGAATGATTTTCTAGATTCTAGGAAGTTGGAGCTTTATTTTCAATTGGATTTGAATATTAAAGAATTATTAGAAAAGCATTCAGGTGGTTTTTGTCCCGAAGAGGGTTTCCACCTTAAAAACTATGTGCATTTGTGTTCCTTTTGTTTACTGTTATCATTGTACAAACACTAATAATAATTGAAGATTAACTAATTCTCTAAAATATTTATAATAATACTAATTGAAAGGAATATTGGTTCACCCCCCTCTCAGTATTTCCAACAATTGGAATCAGAGCTTGGTTCCTTCAATATAATTTTAACACCTGGAAGGAGGTCATGGAGCATACGAAGAATGTTGTACCTTTGTTCAATGAAAATAATTATGCACTATGGAAAGGAAGAATGGAGGTCTATATCTTGGCGCAAGGTTACGAAGTATGGGACACTGTTCAAAATGGCTTTACACCAACCACAGATGAAAAAGGTAAGGAGAATTTGGTAAATGATGCAAAAGCAAAGAATATTATTATCAGTGGACTTATTAAATCTGCTTATCATAAGGTGTTGGGTTGTAAAACCACCAAAAATGTATGGGACAAGCTTGAGAATATATATGTTGGTGATTCAAATGTCAAAGAATCAAAGCTTCAAATATATAGAGCAAAATTTGAGTGACTTAGAATGAAAAAAGATGGAAACATTGCTGCATACTTCCAATACGTTGATGAAATAACCAACACTCTAGAAGGATTGGGAGAGCCAGTTGATGAGAAGACTATTATATGAAAGATTCTAACAACATTACCAGGGATATTCAACTCAAAGGTATCAGTCTTAGAATACATTGGAAATATGGAAAAACTCAGCAAAGAGGAATTACATGGAGTTCTCATAGCATATGAAATGATACTTGATGAAGAAGAGGGTACTTCGCATCTAGAAACTGCGTTCTTTGCATCTAAAAAAACCAATAAGGACAAACAACCTTCAATTGGAAAGACATGCACCTGCAAGTGTGAAGAAAAGGGAGATGATGAAGAAGGTCTTTCAGATGAATAATATGCTTACTTTACGAGAAAACTAAAAATTGGTAAGGGGAAATTCAAAGGTAAACTTCCATTGATATGTTTCGGTTGTGGTGAGGTTGGGAATTTCGCAGAAAAATGTCCAAACAGAAGTGATGGAAACTCAAAAGGAAAGAAAGGTTTTAAGAAATTCAACAAGCAAGGAAAAAAGAAAGGATCCAAAAGGAACTTCCTCTCTAAAGAAGATAGCTCATCATCCGATGAAGAAAGTGATAGTGAAGAAGAAGCCAATGAGAGAGTATTGTTTATGGCCAAGCACAATAAACAAGAGGTATCAAAAAACAAGAAGAAGGGTTGACCATAGAATAATTTTCTAAGGAGGCAATCAGGCTTATAAAAGAGCTCAAGGCTGAGAAGATCTATTCCAATACTCGTGAAGAACAAGTTCAAGGTCTCAAAATTGAAGTTGAAGAACACAAATGTATTGAAGAGTCACTTCAAAAGAAGTTGGAAGAAAGCAACCAAGAAAGGGAAGCATTAGAAGCCGAAGTAGTATTGCTACGTAAGGAAGTGAAGAAGGGAAAAACAGTCCAAAACTATGCCAATAGCTCAAGGGCATTGGAAGAACTCATCAACAATCAAGGATCTTACAACGACAGAACTGGCCTCAATTACAAAGAACAAGAAGCGGGACCTTCTAGAAAAAAATAAAATGAACCTATGAGATCTAACATGCATGTAGACTTCATTGGAAAAAATTCGCAAGAACATCCTTGGAAGACGATTCCTCAACGAAGATTTCCATCCAGGTACCAACATATTTTTCATGGCTATTGTTATTCATATGGAAAATTTGGTCATAAAGCTGTAGAATGTCTCACGTACCCTAGGAACCAATACAATTCCAGGATATCCTTCAAATAAGAACCTCCCAGGGCTCAATGAAACATCAATAGATTTGAGCATTTAAGAAATAATATGGAATTTTACAAATGTTAGAACTTTGGACACATAGCCAAAAACTGCAGACTTGAAAATCCTCCAGAAGAATATTCAAAGCCACAGAACGAACGAACATGGAAGAAGAAGAAGACTGATAATTGTGCTCTCGCTCTCAAGGCTCAAAACAACAAAGATGTGTGGTATGTTGATAGGGGTTGCCCAATGCATATGACTGGAGATAGAAAGAAATTTGTATATCTGAAATAGAAGAAGAATGGAACTGTATCCTTTGGAAATGATGGATCTTCAAATGTTATAGGATCAGGTACTGTCACTCTTGGAGGCAAATATGTTCTAGCCAAGAATGTTCTATTCGTTGAAAACATGAATCATAATCGGCTTAGTGTTGGAAAAATGTTTGATCAAGGACACACAATGTTATTCAACTCCACAAAATGTGAAATCAGGAATGGCAGGTATGGTAAAATTGTGGCTATAGCAAGTGGAGCTCCAAACGACATATATGTTCTGGATGAAGCAACTAAAGCATGTCGACTAGCTAAAGAAGATGAAAGTTGGTTATGGAAAAAACAAATGGGTCACATAAACTTTGACAATCTTTTCAGGCTAAGAAAAAAGGAAGCAGTACAGGAAATGCTGAAAATCTCAAAACCTTCCAGCACACTATATGAGGCCCATCAGCATGGCAAGCAGACAAAAGTCCAATTTAAAACAAAAGAACACTTTTCATCACATCCATTGGAATTGAAACATACTGATCTATGTGGTCCTGTGAGAACAAAAGGCTTAGATGGAGAATCATATTTCATGTTAATGATAGATGACTATACCAGGATGACAGCCGTCAGTTTCGTAAAGAAAAAATATGAAGCATTTGAGTGCTTTAAGATCTATAATGAGTTGTTCGAAAATGAAACTAATTTGAAAATAAAGTTTCTGAGATCAGATAATGGTGGATAATTCACTTCCAAATTATTTCAGCAATACTGTGACGAAAATGGAATAAAAAGACAATTTTCAACAGCACAAACATCTAAGAAAAATGGAGTTGCTGAAAGAAAGAATAGAACCGTACAAGAAATGGGTAGAACAATGTTGAAGGACTCAAAATTGGATGAAAAGTTATGGGTTCAAGCAATTGATATGGGAGTCTTCATTATCAACTGAAGTCTTCTCAGAAATAATTGCAACAAGACCCCTTATGAATTATGGAAATGAAAACCAGCTAATGTAAAATATTTCAGAATCTTCGGAAGCAAATGTTATAGAAAAAGAGAAGATCAAAATTTGGTAAGTTTGAATCACGTGTTGATGAAGTTTTCTTTTTTGGTTACTCACACAAAAGAAAGGCCTAAAATGCTATAATCTAATACGAAAACAGATAGTGGAGAGCATAAATATTACATTTGACGAAGATGGTTTTCTAACGAATAATGATGAGGATCTAGAATCTTTGAAACTTGAGACAGAGGCTGAAAAAGACATAGAGAAAATTCTAGAACAAGAAGCAATGATCAACAAAGAAGAAGTAAATAATGATCATCAAGATATACCAGAACAACAACAAGAATCTCCTCCAAAGAGAACAAAAGAATCGATTCAAAAGAAACATCCATCAAATCAAATCATTGGTGACATAAATGAAGGTCGACAACTTCATTCATCACAACAAGCTCACATTTCTTTTCTAGAAAACTTTGAGCCTAGTAGTTTTGAGGAAGCCAGCCAGAATGAACATTGGGTAGCAGCTATGAATGAAGAATTGGATCAAATCAAGAAGAATAATACCTAGGAATTAGTTCCATGACCAAAAAATAAGAATTTCATTGGGACTAATAGGTGTTTAGGAACAAATTGAATGAAGATGGACAGGTTACCAGAAACAAAGCAAGATTGGTTTGCAAAGGCTATGCACAAGTGGAAGGAATTGATTTCGATGAAACATTTGCACCAGTTGCTAGAATGGAAGCCATATGAATGTTTCTCACCTATGCATGTTCAAGAAAAATCAAAGTCTACCAAATGGATGTTAAGTCAGCATTTCTAAATGGCGAATTAGAAGAAGAATTTTACATTGAACAACCTGAAGGTTTTCTACTATCAAAAAAATAATACTATGTTTGCAGGTTAAATAAGGCTCTATATGGCCTCAAGCAGGCTCCGAGAGCATGGTATGCTCATCTTGATGGATATCTACATCAACAAGGGTTCAAGAAAGGTATTGCTGATAGCAATATTTATGTACAAATAGATAAAGATAATTTAACAATCGTTGAGGTATATGTGGATGATATAATATTTGGTAGCAATGATGATCGACTAAGTAAGAACTTTTCTACAAAGATGAAAAGTGAGTTCGAGATGTCTTTACTTGGTGAGCTGACATACTTATTAGCACTTCAAATATCTCAACAAGAGAAAGGAATATTTATATTTCAAGCCAAGTACATCAAGGAAATGCTCAAGAAATTCAAAATGGAAGATTGCAAACCCATCCTTACTCCGATGGTAACAAGTTGCAAATTGAGCATAGATGACTCATATAAGGATGTGGATCAGAGGTTGTACAAATCTATGATTGATATTCTTCTATATGTAACACGCTCCCAGCCAGATGTTATGTAAGCAATTGGAAAAGTAGCAAGATTCCAAGCAGAACCAAAAGAATTACATATTATTTCCATCAAAAGAATTATTCAATATCTAAAAGGAACAAAAGAATATGGCTTGTGGTATCCCAAAGGTAACAATATCATTATTCAAGCCTTTACAGATGCAGATTGGGTAAGAAGCGTTGATGATCATAAGCGTACTAGTGGAGCAACAGTCTATCTACGTGGTTGTCTTGTATCATGGTTGAGCATAAATCAAACCTCAATCTCACTATCTATAGTGGAAGCAGAATACATTGCAGCGGCAACATGTTGTACTCAAGTCCTTTGGATGAAAAAATCTTTGCAAGATCTTCAAGTACAATTCAGTAAGCCTATTCCCATATTCTGTGACAACACCAGTGCCATCAGCATCTCCAAGAATCCTGTCATGCATTCGAAAACAAAACATGTTCTCATCAAATATCATTTTTTTAGAGAACAAGTTGCTGAAAATAATAGCAAACTTGAGTTTGTTGGTACAAAAGAACAAATCGTTGATATCTTCACTAAAACTTTAGCTCGTGAAGCATTTGAATATCTTCTCCAGAAGCTTGGGATTCTCCCAAGTTCTCATTATATTCTCCTTATTCAGAATATAAAAGGGGAGTGGAAGTGTGTACAAGTCTGCAGGATGGTTGTGTGTCAGGGGGAGTTACCCTTTTCCATTTATGTCAAAGGGGGAGAGAATGTTGTAGGAAGAGGTGTCATGATCGTAGGGGGAGTACTTGTGTTTCCATCAATGCCAAAGGGGGAGATTTTATATCAGTGGTTGTCATTGATGTCAACCCAAGCAACACCAGGGGCTACCCTGGTCTTGCATGGTAATTTTGACCTACAAAATTACTATATTCTGGGTCAATAATATTTTTTATGGTTTCTACTTGTCGAGATGTTTCTGTTGATACATGGTATGCCATGTATTTCTTCACGGTTTGAGAGATATTCATGTTTGAAGTTTGTAACCCCGGTTAGTGGGCTAAAACCCCATGGGGTTATGGCATGGGTCATTGAAAAGTAATTAATTAATAATTTTTAAGATCCTAAAATCCCTCCCACATTCACTTGTTGAAGCCCCTCTCAACCTAAGCATTTATATGAATTGTGATCCTCATATACTCCTCATGTATGGATTTCGCTACCTGAAACAGGTCATCGTGGAATTTATGCTATAATGTTTTTTATACGAGGGTTCAGAAGCTGAAATTTTTATGAAGCGAAGTCGAAATCCTGAGGAAGCTCCTATAAACATTTCAGATCAAGGTGTGCAATATTTTCGAAGACATGATATGTATAAGTCAGTGTTTTTGCAGGCTCTTGAACTTCATCTCAAAGAAGCGACCTTGGGAAAATCGGCATAACTCTCTCTCTGGGTATCAGATTGGAATTCTGTAAAACATTGGGGATAGGGCATGGAATGTATTTTTATATGTATCAATTTTAGAGTCGAATGAAGAAACAGTGACACGTGGCACTCCCTACAAGTGCACTCTATTAAACCATTCCATAATTAGGTCATTGTGAGAGATTGGGCATAACATTTTCTTGAAGAATCAAAATTGGGTCAGACATGTGGCATTAGAAAGAAGACTCAGAGAATACTACAGGACTAAAAATAACATATTGGGGATCTAAAATAACAGAGATAGACTAGATTCAATATCAAGCTCCTAGAAGGCAAGAAAAAGCTAGATCATGTGTTGTCAAGGGCTACAAAGGACCAGACTTTCTAGGGAAGCAAACAAAGAAAGGTGCAACATAGGTAAGCTCTAGGTAAGTATATTTTGTATATGCATGTTCATACCTTAATTGCATTAGTTTCTTTGTATTCTAATTTCCTTTTTTTGTTTAACACTGACATATGCTTTGTAGGATGAGGTATGTTTTGATATTATCATGTCATGGGTATCTCATTGAAAACTTTTTGCAGGTATTATATATTCATCAAGATAAGAATCAATGCATGATCAAATGTTCTGAAGAGTGAGAAAGGGTAGCATGACAAGAGCAACAATCTAGGTGCAGAACTGATCCAGGTGGATATCGGTGGGCACCCACCTATTCCACTTGGGGCCCCACCATTTTCTCTTTCAGTCTTCACAACTTACTATTTTAAACAATCTTTTGGGTCTTGAACTTCCGGAGCCATTTTGAGGCCCCAAATGGAGATAGTATGCTGAAGTTACGTCCCCGAGAAGTTGAAACACCAATTTACCCAAACAGGGCCCATAGTTTTGGCACTTCATCTCCTACGGTTAGGTTTTTGGATATTTGGAGTTCTCCATTGTTTCTCCATAACAAATAGGCCCTCGAGCCTCATTGTAACACAGTTCAGAGGTCTGTAGCTGCCACATATCTTCTCAAAGATTCGCTACTAGAACCCTAGCTATTTTATTTCCATCATGTTTGTAAGCATATTTCTGTGATTTGATATTAATGAAATGAAGCCTTATTTCCACTGTATTTCTATGTTTATGGTTATTTATGTATTCTATTGTGTTCCTACATAAATCCAGATCAATGGTATTAGAGCGGTCTACTTTTTCTTGATCCTTCTTTGCATGTCCCCAACGAGGTAGGGGTATAAGGAGTTAGGGCTCGATCTAGTGGAACCTTTGCAAGATCAGCCTCGCAAACCCCGACAGATGCCCATGGGGGATGAAAAGAAAGATGAGGGAGCAGGAGATCCTATCAAAATATTGCTTGAGGAGGCCCTCGAAAAACAAAGGAACGTGATGATGGATAACTTTTCCCAAATCCTTCAATGACTGCCCAGCGGCGGTGCATCTGCATCCAACAGCCACTCTGGAGGTGCGACTCCCTTTAAGGTACAAGTAAAATTTGACATTCCCATATTTGAGGGTCAAATAGATGCAGATGTCGTAGATAGATGGTTGAATCTATTAGAAGGATATTTCTTGGTTCATGACTTTTCCGACTGAGAGAAGATTATTTTTGCACTCCTCAAAGCTACCCCCCATGTCAAGAACTGGTGGGAAACCTACTATGAGAAAAAGGACGAGACATAACCCTCTATGTTCTCAGTTGTACCCACTTAGAATTATTTCCGAGATGACATCAAGGAAAAATACTATCCCATGGGGAGTTATGAGAACAAGTACATACAATGGACCACACTGCGGAAACAAAGGGATCAAGATGTGCATGAGCTAACGAATCTATTCCATACCCTACGCACAAAGTTGGGTATCAAAGATTCAGAGAAACATTTGGTGCTAAAGTATCACAGTTGTCTGTACAGATACATTCAGGAGGAAATGGAGTTCCTCGACATCTCCTCGCTTGGTACGGCATACTGGTTGCTACCAAGATTGAGTAGAAATTCAAACAAAAGAAGCGAGACTTCTGATTTGCGAATCAAAAGCAAGGGAAAGGTGCTTCCAAACCACAGAACAAAGGACAAAGCCAAGGCATGGCAGCCCAAGACAACCTGCCAAAGCCACAAGCAAATAACAACACCGCGAAGCCAAAGAAGGACACGAGAAAGTGATGTGAGTTCCATAAGAGCTCCACTCACAACACAAGTGAGTGTCAGGCCAAGCAGTTGCTGGTGGCCGAGATTACGGCTTCTGAATCAGATGCATGCTCCAACTCTGAATCAGAACTTGACAATGGGAATGACAAAGGGAATCATATTATTGATGCAGAGCCCAACACCACTATTGCCACTACGAAGATCCAGAGGAGGCAAAGCGTCTCTTCCACTCCCAGATGTGGGTAAAGGGTTCCACGCTACAGTTCATTATCGACAATGGGAGCCAAAAGAACCTCATTTCAGCAGATGTCATGAAGTGATTGGACTTTCTGACCACAATGCACCCACAACCATACACCATCGGGTGGCTTCACCAAGGACGGGATCTCTACGTCAGCCGGCAGTGCCGCCTTCCCTATAGCATCAAGCCCTTCACGGATGAGTTATTTGGTGACATTGATCCTATTGATGTTTCTGATGTATTATTAGGCCAACCATACTTCTGGAAGCGACATGTTGTGTATGAGTCCCGACCTTGCACTGTTATTGTTACTTTGGGAAATAAGTTGTACAGGATACCAGAGGTACCACCACCTCCCACTATCTCTTTGGTTACTGCAAAACAATGCAGTAAGCTCATTTCCCAAACCAGGATTTTTTTTTCCTGATGATCCGGCCCCAGGGCAAGAAGAAGATTGTGGCCACGACCTCCAGACATGGCTCCTCTGCACGACAACAACAAATGGACAAGGTTGTGGAGGAGTACAGGGGCATCTTCACCTCACCCACAGGGGTGCCTCTACACTGTTAGGTCAGGCACCCCATTGACCTGACCCTAGGTGTGCCACTACCCAATGGACCGATCTATAGGCGCTCTTTTCTAGAGAATGCTGAAATCAAGAGGCAAATTCAGGAGCTGCTACAGAAAGGTCATATCCATCTAAGTTCATCGCCCTGTGGGAGCCCGATCGTGTTGGTACAGAAGAAGGATGGGACTTAGAGACTCTATATTGACTATCGGATGCTAAAAAAGATCACTGTTCAGAATAGGTACTCGATCCCATGGATTGATGACCTTCTAGACCAACTAAAAGGTGTAAAATATTTCAGCAAGATTGACTTGAAGTCTAGGTATCACCAGGTACCAATCGAACCCTATGATGTGTGGAATAATGCCTTCAAAGCCAAGGAGGGCCTTTTCAAATGGCTTGTCATGCCTTTCAGATTGACAAATGCTCCCGCAACCTTCATGAGGTTGATGGATGACATATTGCATCCATTCACCAACTCATTTGTAGTGGTATACTTGGATGACATTCTAATCTTCAGCCAGACTTGGGAAGAGCACCTCCACCACATTCGATAAGTCCTCCAAACATTGCGGCAACACAAGTTGTGTGCCAATTTGGAGAAGTGCACTTTTGGCATGACCCAGGTTCAATATCTAGGATACATTATTGATGAAAGGGGGGTGTATGTGTATCTAGCCAAGATCCAAGTCATTCGGGATTGGCCAGCCCCAACCACCCTAACAGAGCTTCGCAGCTTTTTGGGCCTTGCTAATTCCTATCGCAAGTTCGTGTTGAGATTCTCTCATATCACTTGGCCCTTAAGTCAAGTCACGAAGGGAGGAGTGAAAGAAAAATTCTTTTGGTCATAATCTCAATAGAAAGTGTTCATAGAATTGAAACATCGACTCTGTTCCACCCCAGTTCTCACATTACTAGACTTGCAACAACCATTTGATATCGAGACAGATGCATTTGACTATGCTATTGGGGCAGTTCTTACTCAATAGGGGCATCCAGTGGCATATCACAGTGAGACATTGTTCGACACAGTTCGAAAGTATCCCACTTATGACAAAGAAATGTATTCCATTGTGCAGGCTTGTCAAAAATGGAAGCATTACATTTTGGGGAAGGAGACAATCATCCACACAGACCACCGACCCCTGCAGTTCATACAGACACAAGGGAAGTTGAAAAAAGATCGCCATCAGAAGTGGTCCACATATCTACAACAATTTCATTTGAACATCAAGTACAAGAAGGGTAGCACCAATAATGTTGCATATTGCCTCAGCCTACCACCGATCGTGGCCATAACCACCGTTCTCAACTCTTGTGGGCATGAGACTTCTAATTGGCCTCTTCTCTACAAGAGCGATCCAAAATGTAGCTACACATACAAGACACTCTTGGGGGGTATGCAAGTTCCAAATTTTCACCTCCAAGATGCACTATTATGTCACCTGGGACACCTTTGTGTCCCTTCAAGCGAGCATGCCAAGATGATATGGGAAGCGCACTAAAGTCAAGTCGCTGGGAATTTTGGGGTCGAGAAAACAGTGGCAGTACTGTAGCAGTATTTCTATTGGTCGAACCTTTGACAGGATGTCGGGAAGTACATCAGATCCTGCACTACTTGCGCCATTTCCAAACCGACCATCAAGAAGCAAGGGCTCTATACTCTGCTACCTACCCCTAGTCGACCTTGGGAATCCATCTCCATGGATTACATTTCAGGCCTTCCTTCTATTAAGCATGGAAACGACTGTGTTTTCATGGTCATCGATAGATTCTCAAAGATGACCATTATGGTGGCCTGCAAGAATAATATCACAGCAGAAGCCACCGCTAAAATCTTCTTTGAATGAGTGTGGGTGCACTTTGGGATCCCACAGTCTATCATATCAGATCGTGACAGCAGGTTCCTCAGTACATTTTGGTCCAACCTCTAGTCAATGTTGGACACCAAGCTCACCAAGTCCGCAGCTTTCCATCCCCAAACTGATGGCCAGATAGAGGTCGTCAACAGGATGATTGTACACATTTTGCGCATGTACAATTCAAGGTATCCACACATATGGGATGAGAGCCTTCCCTATGTACAACACAGTTATAACTGAGCTCTCCACAGCTCAACCGGCCATAGCCCCTTTTAGGTGGGCTTGGGATTCCAGCCACTATGTCCCATTGACATAGCCATGCCATTTGCGACTACTCAGGCTGATTCGGCTCATGTCTAGTCTGAAGCTGACAAAGCAAACAACTTCATCGATCGCATTCAGCACATCTGCCAACAGGTTCATGACATATTGGATAGAGCCAATACTAAGTACAAGCAACGACATGATCAACATCGAGTGCCACACAACTTCTAGGTGGGCAAAAAAGCGTGGCTACATTTGCAGAAGGATCGCCTCACTGGACCCCACCGAAAGCTTCGCCGACTCCGATATAGGCCATACACCATCACCAAGGCTGTAGGGAACAATGCCTTCAAGTTCAGTATTCCACCATTCCTTGGTCTGCACCCAGTATTCAATGTAGTCAACCTTCGTCCCTACTTCCCACCTCTATTAGACACCTCTGACATTGCAGAAGAACTCACACCAAAACAGTTAAACCCAGACTGCATGGAATAGGCCACCACAGACTATATCATGGACACGAAAACCAAGAACACTCGCCAACAGAAAATCCAACTGTATCGGGTTGTCAAAGCATGCCAACTCCTGCACCAAGGCAAGTGATTCACCAAGGAACAAGTTCAACAGAAGTTTCCTCATCTCATGGAGGAACTCAATGCAATGGGGACCATTGCTTCCTAAGGATGGAGGAATGATCCAGGTGGATATCGGTGGCCACCCACCTATTCCACTTGGGGCCCCACCATTGTCTCTTTCATTTTTTCACAAATTACTATTTTTAGCAGTTTTTCGTGTCATGAACTTCTGGAGCTATTTAGAGGCCCCAAACAGAGTTAGTATGCTGAAGTTACGTCCCCGGGAAGTTGAAACACCAATTTACCCAAACGGGGCTCATAGTTTTGGCGCTTCATCTCCTAGGGCTAGGTTTTTGGATGTTTAGAGTTCTCCATTGTTTCTCCATAATAAATAGGCCCTCGAGCCTCATTGTAACACAGTTCAGAGGTCTGTAGCCACCACATCTCTTCTCAGAGATTCGCTACTAGAACCCTAGCTATTTTATTTCCATCATGTTTGTAAGCATATTTCTGTGATTTGATATTAATGAAATGAAGCCTTATTTCCACTGTATTTCTATGTTTATGGTTATTTCTGTATTATTTTGTGTTCCTTCATAAATCTGGATCAAGAACAGCAACAAGAAGTTCACCACATGAATTCTTCACGACGGAAGCACTACATACAGTCATTGTAAAGGTACCATTGTACTGAGTCATTGTAAAAGCATCATTGTAAAAATTGTACGAGTGTCTATTTGCCAAGAGTTAAAGAGGCAGTGTCGAGAGGTCTAGGATCATCATTAGGTGGTTATGTCATAGTTGGGGTTATGGTCTAGTGTGTCTTCTTCTTCTACATCATATATATCATTGTAAAGTGGACCATTTTACCTGGTACGGGAGTCCATTCTTCTTTTATTATTCTATAGGGTGGTAGGGTGGTGCTAGACTGATGCATGAAGTCACCAATAGGTTCAAGCCTGTGAAAAATTTAGGGTGGTAGGGTGTTTCTAGGGTGAGATATAGCTCATTGGGTGTTGGGACATCCGTTCAGTTGACTACTAAAGAATCTCGGGCGTTGGAGCGTCCATCCAGTGGGAGCTGGAGAATAATGCTTTTCTAGATTCTAGGAATTTGGAGCTTTATTTTCAATTGGAGTTTAATATTAAAGAATTATTAGAAAATTATTCAAGTGGTTTTTGTCCCAAAGAGGGTTTCCACCTTAAAAACTGTGTGCGTTTGTGTTCCTTTTGTTTACTGTTATCATTGTACAAACACTGATAATAATTGAAGATTAACTAATGCTCTAAAAGATTAATAATAATAATAATTGAAAGGAATATTGATTCACGCCCCTCTTAGTATTTCCAGCAGATTCGTGCCTGATGCCTTTTGATTTAGATAAAGCCACACCTAGGCTTCCTTCAATGGTCGCCTTTCAGATACCGGTATCGGTCCAAAACATCACCATTCACTGATGTATCATTGACAAGGGTGCATCCACATGCATCATGTCAAAGAAATTTTGGCAGAATTTAGGGTCTCCAAACTAAAGCCATCAGACATCACGCTTAGAGCATTCGATGGTCACCCTTTAGCCCCTATCGGTCTCTACCAAAGCGTTTCAGTATACTTAGCTGACAAGACGATCCCTATATACATTGAAGTCTTGGATGCCAAATTGGACTACAATATACTCCTTGGCTAGAGTTATATGCACACCATGTCATCCATCGCCTCCTCTGTCTTTCGAACTATGATGTTCCCCCATGAGGACCGCATCGTTACTGTCGACGAGTTGACACATAGCAAAAAGCAGCCCTTAACAAATACTGATGTCATTCTACCCTATGTAGACACATCTGCTAATGCTCTCACACAGTACCAAGAATATGGCCCTGGCTAGTTCAAATCGTCATCCATCCTAGGGTCATTTCTAGGAGATCCCCTTGTTATACCTGAGTCATCACCTGATGTCACAGGGGCTCCGGTGTGCATGATTTCCTCGTCAAGCACCGAAGCTAGTAAATACATGGAGACGAGCAGTAATGACACAGAGTCCTCAGCTACAGAAGCCTCTCTAGCCTACGCTGCCTCCCAAACTCCTTTCCTTTTCCCCCCATCTGGTTTCGTATCACAGCATGTCATGGCCATGGTGGTCCTACCAAGCTTATCATTTGCAATACTAGTTTGGTACCTAGTCCCACCTACTCCAATGAGAGTCACGCACATCACCTCTATAGGGTTAATCCCTATCAATCCTAAACTAGCCCCAGTCATTCAAGAGACTGTTGCAAACATCCCTACAAAGGAAATTCTTATCGCAAAACCAATGATTACGACTAAGAGAACCCATATAAGAGGAAAGAAGGTGGAGACTCCCACCACGCAATGGGAATCACCACACTGCGCCATATGTGACGTAGTAGGACACCCTACCCACATCTGCTTAGATCTGGATGAATTAAAACCACTCCTTAGCTCTACAGTAGACATCGCGGCACCAATTTCTCGTAAAAAGGAACCTGCCACCAAAATTCAAGGCAAAGCATTGCGTACTAGTCACGCATGCGCTATCTGCAGCAATCATGGACACTATACCCATCATTGCCCAGAAATCCTGCGATATAAGGATGCCTTACATGCCATCAAGAAATCCTACCAAGAGGATCCCTCCACCCAGTCGTCTAAAGATGAACCTTGCACCATTCTATACCTACAGGAGGAAAAGCAGTCACCAGAAAGACATTCACTTGTCTCTCCTCCCCCCAAGCCACCATACACCTACTAGGGACATGGGAACCTAGTTTCCTCATCCTCTTGAGTTACCATGCACATCGATTACTACAGATGGTTTGATCGAGTCTTTGGCCCAAGGTCACCTAGGAAGAAGTAACCTGTAGCATTGTGATCAGCACTCCATAACGCCCAACGGCGATGCCACACATGTGCACCTCCAGAAAAATAATTTTTCAGTGACGACAGGTATGCCCTCTCTCATCTTCTTTTTAAAGCACATGACTTTCAATAATATTTGAATAAAGAATATTATTTCACTTGGGGTATTTGTTTTTGCAAGTAGTGTGCAAACCATTCACCGCTCCATCCACTGAAAGTTCTAGAGCAGGTATCATTCTACCCTCAGCATGATAGAGTCCTAGAAAAACTTTGCATATCCTGACATCATTTCTCCATCAGAAATTAACCATAGGTTCCAAACACCTGACCATGTTTTTCATCACCTCACCTTGCACATTATAAGCATCCTCGTTGGTCGGTAGAGCCTCCCCCCCATGGCGATGGTCACCCAAAGTAGACCATATCTCACAAAAATAATGACATCATGGCCATACCACTATAGTTTGGGAAGCACCTCATGCCCATTCACCCACCATGCATCAGGTTAAGTTTTTCCATATCGAAATAAAACCCCTTTCCCGGACGACCAGGTTTTTGCAAGCAGATCGAAAGCACACTATCGTGCCTCGCATTTGGCCTACCATACCTCCATCAGCATAGCTCATATGTGACATTTTCCATATTCTTCATCAACCTCACACATGAGACCAACCAATGGGGCCCCCACCCTCAGAAAAAACACCTTCCTCACATCATCAGTGAGCGAACACTTTCATATTTTGGGGCACCCATCTCTGTGTTTTGTACAAACCAAACCCCATTATTTTATTCTTTTGGTAAGTGTACAAAGACCACAAATGATGCACTATGTCCCCCACCCACCCATCCATTTTTTCTCCCATGGCAGCAATCCCTGGTCACCCTTGGTCGAAGTATCACACCCTCATGAAAAAGCCACCATGACATTCATAACCAAAATATACCCACCCTGGATGTCCTAACGACTCCAGGGATTTCCCCATCAGAAATAGTTATGACTGTCGCCAAGCTTTTATTTATACTCCGACCTTGGGCCACTAAATCCCCATCATCAGTCTTCAATCACCCCTTGCCATCATGCCTATGTTAAACCCATCACATCCAGGATCCTAATCCCCTATATCAGTGACTCTCTCGTTCGGTTGAGGCTTCCTTTTTGTCAACATCAACACCTATTTTCCAAAAAGGAAGCGGTACCTTATATCACCCCTCTCCATAAAAGGGACATCCTTAGATGGCACTGTGGGAGACATTATTGCCCACAGATGTCATCGATCCTCCTGACATTCGACTACAACGCAAGCTTTCATGTCAAGATGGTATCGTACCTTACAACCATCGCACTTTGATCAAATTTGTCGAAGATCCATGCCTTTATAAGCGTCTCTTTCAACAATGTTTACACGAGAAGGTCCCAGCCAAGACCTCTGCATACAATGCGCATTTATATGCCATACCAATTTTACGCATATGGGTACCACATTCCACCTATTTTCAAAGAAAAAAATGTCCCTGAGGGCATAAATAGTGATCTTCATCAACCAAAAGATCACTACCATACTAGTGACACAGACAAAATCTATATTTGTCAAGTAGATTTGTTTAGCTAGCCAAAACATCACGAGCATGGGACATGCCCGCCTCGTAGAAAATTTGTATATATTGTATTATACCATTACTTGCAGGGATCCCACGGGACATGGTCTCTCTTTGACCCGATGCAGGGTGTCTCTAACTCCACGCTACATGCATGTCTCTCTCTCTCTCCACATAGTACACAGAAAATAAGTTATAATGTATTTCGGCTATACAGTTCTTCCTAGACCTCACACATTAGGGGGCAACTGTTATCACTTGAAATCAAACAAGCAATGATGACATTATTTACTATCAAGCAGAAGGATACAGGGCTGAGAGAAATTAGAGAATCTGAAGTATTTACAAATCTCTAAGGTCTAAGAGGAAAAATAAAATTCTGCACAGAAGGAACCAGTTAAATGCGCCTTTGTGTGCATAATCCTTCGATAAGAATGCCTTTGTGCTGTTTTTCCTCAAAAAAGCTGCCCGGACCCGAGAGTGGCGGAAGTCACTTTCTGGGACCACAAGGCACACTCCAAGACATTGATCCCACACTTGAGGCTGCCTAAGGAAAACCACCCAAGCCTCCTTAGGACCTCAAGGGAGCACACAATGGAATCACCCTCCTCTCTTGGGTCACCATCCAAAATGTACCAAGAGAGGGAAGGAGGATTTGAATTCTCCTATAAAATGCCACCAAGAGATGAACAATATGAGAACACATTGTTATGCTGGCCAAAATTGCCCCAAGGAATACCAGTAGTGTGTGATCCAGAGCAGAGATAGAGGGAACTCAGTTGTTGGCCATCCAACAACTCCAGTCCACCATAGTAGAGAGAGGGAGACTTTGCGCCAAGGCAACTTGGAAGTAAAGACATCCTTGCATGAGGACTTGAAACTCCATAGTTCTAAGGGCCCCTTGGAAAGTGGGTAAGATTTTCATCCTTCATTCCTACCAGCACTCAATAGTAGGGGACATAAGCATCGTCATTTGGATTATTTAAGTTGTTTGACTCTATTCAGGGCTTTTGTTTCATTTGTTTTAGTTTTAGTTTAGTTTTTATGTTTAAATATGCATGTTATTTCTCTATCTAGTATGTTTATGTTTTAGCATATTCCACTAACTTGCTTGACTCCATCTATTTTATGCTTATGACCAATAAGTTAGGAGGGAAAAAACACTCCTCTTAAGCAAGTGTGATTTTGTACATTCGTGCACCAAACACACCAACACAATAGTATTTTAGTCAATCTAGTAGATTTTGACCATGGGGTGTTCGCTCAATGAACCTATGACATATCACATGCATTCATGGCATACTAAAAAATGCCCCTAATTTGACTACATATTGGAAAATACCTCTAAAAATATCATTATTTAAGCCCCTAACAATATGAACCCAATACACCTTCCCAATTAAGAAAAAACCTGCTTTCACTAAATATTGTAGGTATCTATTTTTTCATTAACATTTTTTATACACCTTTGTATTTTTTCATTAACTCTGAGTTACATATTTTATACTTTCTAGTATAAAAACCCTTTACCCCCTAATATATGCTCAATATATTATGTCATTTTTTCCTCAATATATATCCCCCAATATGAACACACGTGGTGTGGTATTTCTCCCGCAGTGAATCCCTTGTGATTTTGACCCATTACTGATGAAGAGGCTGAGAATGCACTACAAAATTTCCCATTTGTGAGAGTGAAAATGGGAAGTCACTCATAGTATTCTACTCATCCTTTTAACCAATATGTTTCCAAAACATTAATATAATCTAAGGAAAGTAATAGATGAAAAATAGGAAACTATGGTGTTTATTAGCTCAAGGCCAAGTAGAAAATTTATTAAGAAAGTTGGGGCCTTCCTCACCATCAAAAATGGTGAATGGCACTCCTTGTGCCTTGGTCAAATTTCCCAATCAAAGTGTTCCTTAAAATAAAAATTACTCTATGATAAATAAGACTCATAAACATACTAAAATCTATAGTAAAATATCTAATTCTAATGATGGAAATTGAAATGAATGAGGGTGCTACAATATATCAATGCAATATCACAATATATGGTGATGTGTGGCTTATGATGTCTAGTGAGATCACACTAAGAATCAAATGATATAACTAAATTAAAATAGCATTGAAATCATTAGAAAGTAGATGATATAAACATGGTATAGATAGGAAAAAAATGCTTATGAATAGAGGGTTTAGAACTAGTTTGTAAACAGGTCCACATAATGACTAGGAAATTAGTTTTAAGAACAAATTTTAATTGAAATGTACAAAATGTAATATGAGCATATGAAAAAAATAAATATGATAATGAACAACACCAAAAAGTGAATTTATACCATATTAATGAACAAAAATGAAAGAGTGTACTAGCTTGAGTGGTAGGGGCCCTTCCACAACTCAACAAGCACACTTGAATTAGTGATTGAAAACTCAAATGCACTCCATCAATTGATTATAATGATTGAAAATCATTTTGGAAACAAATTTTTAGCTCTCAAGTTAAAATCCAAAGTCTTGAAAAAATAACACATCTTGGCAAGCAAAAGTTTCTTTCCTTTATAGGAAAAAATTCAACAAAATGTCAAAAAATCCTATCCTTTATTAATTACAACCTATTCTAGAGATGAAATATGAGGCAATCGACCTTACTGGGGGATCAAATCATGGACTCAATCTCTAAAAACTGGATCTAGGTGAATTTAGCAATTTGTTTTGTGTTTTTCCTACTAGAGTACTCGCATTAATCGAGTGCCTTTGAGTTATTTCAGGTTGGGAAAGTAGGAAACTCACCATCTCAAGACATCCACTATTAAAACCCATGTTCTATATTTTAACCAAAACTCTTAAAAATATCATAATTAAGGAAGATTTAATAATTATGTTGAAATCTACAATTTTTCTTTTACAATGCAATTAATTACATGAAATTTTTAAAATTAAAAATTCAATAAAATACCTTGAGAAAGTGATTATATTAGAAAAATATGAGAAAATATTTGCATAAATGACTGAGAGAGGTATTTTTAAGGTTAAAGAAGTCATAAAACCATAGCAAAATTCTTAATCAAAGAGAGGAATAATTGTGTAATGTACGAATTTAACAAGTTCAGATTCAGAAATACCACTTAGGGTTGCATTTAGTACTCTAGCATTATAGGATAAATCTAGCTTTTCATCCTTGATGATCAAAATGGTCAGCTCTTCATAGCCATCCAACGCCCCAAGCCAAACATCTGCACCAAGGGATATTAGATATGTTCTCATTCTCACCTTCCAAAATGTATTGTTCATTCCATTGAACAAAGGATATTTTTTAGTAAGACTACCATCCTGGATGCCCATGTTTCAGATTGGATCTACCTTCTAGTTGTTATACTACTATAGACTGAACTTTCTCTAATACTAATTATTGAAAATTAAGTTGATATTGAGAGGGCAGTGGGTGAATCAATATCAAACACTTTTTAACAATTTACATAATTAAAGAACATATACATACATCAATCAAAAATCACATAAAATGAACACAAGATATACATGGAAACCCTTACGGGAGAAAACTAAACAAATTATTTTGATTTTAATTTAAATGCAAGCACCAAATTTAATTTACATAAGGTTTTGAAGGAACTAACCTAGATGAGGCACCAACCCCCTTTCCTTTGCAATCATCCACTTGTTGGAGGCACAAACATCCACTTGTTTGTAGGCAACAACCTACTGGAGACACCAATATCCCTTATATTTATAAGAAGCAAACTAAAGGATACTAAAATCCCCCAATTTGTAAGTGCCAGCTTGCTTTATCCACTCAAACCCTTTTTTCATATATTTTCATACTCGTATCTATGGCTCTTTAATAGGAATATCACAAATACAAAAAACTTTAATATTATATCTCCCTAACTTCTCTTATATTTTCTTTGCAACACCTTCTCTTCCTTTATTCACTAGGTCAATAATTTACATCAAATCACAACAACGCCCTCATAAATATGCTCATGGAAACAAATAATTTTCATTAAATAAATTATCAACACTCCATATCTGTAATTTCCTTATACACAATAACTTCAAATCTCAATCAATCTATGTGTTCAACCTCTGCGCAACTCTCCTCTACACACTCATCTCAAATTTGCATCATCTATCCTTCAACTCTATCATTTTTCTATGGCACAACTCTCTGATCTAATAAATTTTGAACTCTTGTGCCTCTGCGTGTCCACAACACTTCAACTCACCAATTTGAATGGGTCTACTTCTAATATCATGCCATTTGTGTTTTTATTTATATATGTAGATCTAATATATTTGACCCATTTGAAACACGTTTGATTTTTACCCTTTAATTGATTTTGGCAATAGAAATGCCAAATTTTCGTATGTGGCACTCAAATTCTAAGCCACTTATGAGCTCAAATAATGCCTTTTGTGATGAATATGATATCCATATTTATTTTTTAATGAAGTCACTTTGACACAAAAGAACCCTGGATGTTGTTATGAAACTAGCTCCAAAAATAGAAAAGAGAGATCAACGCCTTAGAAATAAGCCACTTCGAGGGGGAAACCCCCTTTACATTACATAAATGAACAATTCTTGGATGATACAAATTAAAAAACCTCCTTCTATATATAGGAGTCCATTGGGTCACAATATAATCCTAGACGACCTAACAATAATAATGTAAGGGCACAATAATAACAAAATTGGGGTTACACAGGTACAAAAATAACAATAAGGGGGCTACACTAACAACAATAAGGGGCTACACTAGTAATATAGGGGCGTAACATGTCCCTCTCCTTCAAAAAATTGTTTTCCTCAATGCTTAAGGAGCTTTGGGTGCTTCTATATAAAATTCTCATCCTCCCATGTAGAATCTTCAATGGGTAAGTTCTTCCACTTTATGAGATACTCAGAAATTGAGCGATTTCGTAGCTGTCGAGTTCTTGTTTCCGTGACTACTTCAGGTTCCAATATGATTTTTCCTTCCTCATCAAGTTTTGGTAATATTGTTTGAAATGGAATTTTTTCACCTATAACCTTCTTTAAGCATGAAACATGGAAAACTGGATGCACTCACGAAGAAGTAGGAAGCTCCAATTTGTATGCCATAATACCAATCTTTTGCAACACCTTGTAAGGACCATAGTACTTTGGTGATAATTTATTATCCTTCTTAGCTTGCTCGAGGGACATTTGTTTGTATGGTTGTAACCGTCAAAATACCCAGTCTCCTACATCAAAACTTCTCTTGCTGTGATGTTGATCTACCTGTTGTTTCATTCGATTTTGTGCTAAATTTAGGTTATCCTTTAAGAGTTTGAGAACTTGTTGTTGATGCTCAATGTGATCTCCACTACTTGAACCTTATAAATTTCTCTTAAAGATGATGTGATGGATGGTGGATGATATCCATAAAGTGCCATAATTGGGGTCATTTTTGCCGCAGTATGGAAGGAAGTGTTATACCACCATTCAACGAGAGGTAACCACTTGACCCATTGTGCTTGTTTATCAGATACAAAAAAATGAATATATCCTTCCAAACATTTATTCACTGTCTCATTTTGACCATCAGATTGAGGATGATAAGATGAGCTATGAGCTAGTTGATACCCAAACAAGAAAACAATTCCGTCCAAAAATTTCCAGTAAAAATGGGATCTCTGTCGCTTACAATAATCTTTAGGTTTCCATGTAGCTTTTGAATTGTTTCCATAAATGCAGTAGCAACTGTACTTACTTTAAACGGATGAGATAATGCAAAAAAGTGTGCATACTTGGTAATTCTGTCAACTACCACCATGATGACACTCTTTCCTTCGGACTTAGGTAAGCCTGTGATAAAATCCATTGAAATCTCCTTCCAACATTGACTTGGAATGGATAAATGTTGTAGAAGACCCGAGGTCTTAATTATCTCAACTTTATTTTTCTGGAAAACCAAACATTATGCCACAAACTTTTGAATATTAGATTTAAGGCCATCCCAAAAACATTATTTCTTCACCCTGTGGTAAGTTAAAAATCCTAAGTGTCCTCCTAAAGGAGAAGTGCGCAATTCCAAAACAATCTTTTGTTTTAGTTAGGAATTCTAACAAAGATATAAGCGATCTTTGTACCATAAGGAATATTTTTTCCAACTAAATGTATCAGATGTACTAGGATCTTTCTGCAACTTTTGAATGAGTGTCCACACTTCTTCGCCCTTCTTCCATTCATCCCTTGCTTCGGTTATCCAATCTGGTTGGATAATAGAAATGGCACAAAGCAATGCTTCCACCTCTTCATTCTTTCTTGAGAGTGCATCTGCAATAACATTGAGCTTCCCTTTTTTGTAGATGATTTCAAAGTCATAACCCAACATCTTTGTGACCCATTTTTGCTGCTCTTCTGAATATAGTCTTTGTTCCAAAAAGTGTTTAAGACTATCATGATTATTTTTTACCTTGAAGTGTCTTCCCATTAGGTAAGGTCACCATTTCTTTAATGTGTGTAGTATTTCTAACATTTCTTTCTCATAAATAGATTTTTGTAAATACTTTCCTTTGATTGGATGACTTTCAAAAGCAATGGGTCTTCCTTCTTTCATTAAAACAACACCAATTCCATTTGTTGAGGCATCACATACCACAATAAGGTTTTTGTGAAGTTTGGCATAGCTAAGACCGGTGCTAGGCACATTGCCTCTTTAAGATGTTCAAAGGCCTTAGTTGCTTCAAGAGTGCATGAAAATGCATCTTTCTTCAATAATGTTGTTAGAGGTGTTGTTATTCTCCCATAATTCTTAACAAACGTGTGATAATACTTTGTTAACCCGAGAAATCCTCACAACTGCTTTATGGTTGTGGGGAATTTCCACTCCTTAATGGATTTAATTTTGTTAGGGTCTACCTTAACACCCTCATGAGATACAATATGACCCAGATATTCCACCTCTTGTACTCCAAAGAAAAATTTGGATGTTTTTGCATATAATTGTTTCATAAGAATGGGAAATTTATCTTTAATAGTGAGCTTATTGAGCTCCCTATAATCCGGACACATGCGCCATGATCCATCCTTCTTGTGCACCAATACTACTAGAGCAGAGAAAGAACTTTTACTAGGTTGAATTATACCAGCCTCTAACATTTTTGCAATCATACATTCATTTTCGCTCTTTTGGACATAAGGATATCTATAAGGCCTAATGTTTGGAGGAAACTTCCTAGAATCAAATGAATAACATGATTGTGAGCACGAATAGGTGGGAGTCCTTCAAGAGTTTCAAACACCTTGGAATGATTGTCTAAGACTTTTTGGAGATCTGCAGAAATAGATGATTTTGATGTTGGAACCTCTAGTGAGAATAATTTTGCAATTATGCCTAGTTGTTCTTTCTTTAGAAGCTTTGTCATGACATCAGAGCTTATTATATTTCTCGGCTTCCCTGCAATACCCCGTAATTCGACTTCCTTTCCTTCTGAAAAAAAAATTCAAGAAAAGTTCTTGAAAATTAAAAGCTATTGTCCCCAAAGATTGTAACCATTGTACTCCTAGTACAACATCAACACCTCCCATAGGAATGGAAAGAATTGGACTATTCAATACATATTCCCCCATGGTTAGCTTGATATTATGGCATTTTTCAAAGAAATTTATAGTTCCTCCATTTGCAACCATCACTTGAAATTATGGTGTTGGGTATAGGAAACAATTCAATTCCTTGGCTACCTTATAATGAATAAAATTATGGGTACTACCCGAATCAATCAACACTATTACCTTTTTCTTCTTGATATGTCCTTCTATCTTGAGAGTTTGAGAAGTGGTAATTCCTATCAAGGCATTACATGATATGGTTGGACTCATTTCTTCTTCTTCTAGGGTTTCTTCCTGGTGCATATCCTCTACTTTTGAATTCTCTTCTTCATTTTCTTCCTCCTCTTCACAATCTATGTAAAATAATTTTTTCTCAACACACTTATGACCTTTAGTGTATTTTCTATCACAACTGTAGAAAATCCCTTTTTCTCTTTTTTCTTCCAATTGTTGTGGTGTCAACCTTGTAGGTTGTGGAAGTCTAAGAGTAGCAACACTTCCATCACTATAGATGTGAGTGGTAGGCTTCCTTGTCGCCATAATTTTACATTCAATTTTTCTTGCCAACCTGAATGCCTTCTCCAATAAATCAGGTTCCCAAGCATGAACCTCATGTTGGATATTATCCTTTAAAGTCCCTATGAATACATCAATCCTGTGTTCCTCTAGAATATTAGTTACCCTTATATTCAATTTTTTGAAGTCCTCAATGTGCTCCACCACTGAACCCTTTTGTTTTAGATTTATTAATTGGTTAAAAAAGTTGTTGCTCTTTGTTTCCTCATAATGTGCTATCATTTCCTCCAAAAAAATTGAACAAGTGATAATTTTTTTACGGGAGAAAATCCATCGATACCATACAAATGTATTTTGTTCTAAATATAAAGTTGCAAGGCATACCTTTTGTGTGTTTTGCACATTATTGAGATCAAAATATTGCTCCATCTGTAGCATCCATGTTACAAGATCCTTGCCATCAAACTTCCTCATATCGATCTTTGGAATATGGTGGGTATTCCATCAAACATTAGATTTTATGAAATCATGATTAACATTTATTTTTTTCTCATCATGAGTTTCCTCTATTATCGTTTCGCAATTAGGAAACATTTCTTGTATCAGCTTTGTCAAACCTTCCATGTCTACCTTTAGATCATTCTTCATGTTTTCGATCTTAGCTTCCATGTCATCCATCTTAACTTCCATGAAAATTTCCATGCCATCCATCTTATATTCCTTCTTTTCTTCAAACCATCCATCTTAGCTTCCATGTCTTTCTTCAAAACTTCCATGTCATTTTTTGTTGCTCTTTGCGAGAGTGAAATTTGTTGCACTTGCTCTTGTAATTTTGATATGTCATGTTGCCATTCTTCGTCTTCATGAGTCATAGTAGAGCCTTCGAAAGGCTTAATGGGTGTTGAATTCTTTTTAGGGGCCATTTCAGACTCCAATATTGATATCTATTCTACAATAGGCCCTTGCAATCAATTCAACTTGATTCTTCAAACAAGACTTATGCAATTCGGAAAAAAAATACACACCTTTTACTATCTTTGAGGAGCTCGATATTGAAATTGTATTATCTCTGTGCTTGAAAATCTTCGATATCTGAAATTCAGCCCTGTAGTAGCCCTCTGAAGCTTCTTTCAAATGCCACAGGTCTGACCTGATTTTGATGCTCCAAGACAAAGTTGTGTCCAATCTCCCACAATGACCTAATTCTGGACTGGTTCAGTAGAGCGAACTTGTATGGCATGCTACGTGTCATTTTTTCCTCCTTCAGCTCTTAAATTATTACATAGAAAACTAAAGTCTGTGTACTTGCAGCCACTTTTTACAGAATTCCAATATGATTCTTAGAGAGAAAGTTATGATTATTTTCCCATGGTCACCTCTTTGAGATGAAATTCAGGAGCCTGAAAAAAACCTAACTTCCACAGATCATATCTCCAAAAATATTGCGAACTAAGATCTGAAATTTTTATAAGACAGTCCTCAAGATTTTGGCTTCGCGTGATAAACATTTTAGCTTTTGAACCTTCGTAGAAAAAGTTATGACGAAAATGCCAAGATGATCTGTTTGGAGCAGCGAAACCCTAGAATCCAAATCTCTGAAACCAAATGTTATGAAACCAACTCCAAAAATAGAAGAAAAGAGAGATCAACGCCTTAGAAATAGCCACTTCGCGGGGGCAACCTCCAAATACATTACATAAATGAACAATTCTTGGATGATACAAATGACAAAACCTCCTTCTATATAGGAGTCCATGGGGCCACTGATGGTTCCTAGCGAACTGCTTATTAATTGTGTAAGGGCACAATAATAAAAAAATTGGGGTTACAGGGGTACAACAATAACAATGAAGGGGATACACTAACAACAATAAGGGACTACAATAGTAATATACGGACCTAACAAATGCTCATTTATCTATTTATTTAGCATTTAGATTTGGGGGCTTAGTTCCTTGGCTCTTCAAGATTAGGGGCTACAACTAGATCCTAAACACTCCTTTCCCATGTATCCAATATACCACTCTTTTAGAAATTGACCAAAATGCTTACACAGGTAGACCCTCAAATTCTTAAATATCTACTGCATGTAACCTTGGCCCAGGAAAAACTCTAAATAATCAACCTTTAGCTAAATCTAGATCCACGTCACTCATTAACTAATGCACCTAGTCCACGAACATATGCCTAGAATCCCAGATAATTGTGCAATAGAACCATGAACATATGAAACCTTACTTTTTTTCCCTCGATTTAATATAGATTCAATACTTTTCTCAACAAACAATTTTCTTCATGCTTAGATGCCTGGATACCTAGATAACTTTAGAAGCCTTGAGTAGGGACCAAAAATTTCCACATCACATTCTAGTTGAGCTGCCATGTCACCTGGATCAATCAATCAATGCATACCACATGTCCCAATTTTGATGTGTAACTACCACATGTCACATGCCAAATGCTCACTTGGTCATCCAAAAATTCCCAAGTGGGTGCTACGTGTCACCACCTCAAGTTATCACGTCATCACTCTACCACCTATTTTCCATGTCACTACCACCTGTCATCCTTCCATTTGGCACCACATCACAACATGGGGTCCAACTTCTATCTAAATATAAGAAATATGAATTCAGGTTATTTCTTATGTGGTTTCCTTAGTGCAACCCTAGATTCCTGGGTTCCTGAATGTAGAGAAAAATATGGACATATTCGGTATCTGGATCATTTAGCAAAGCCATGATTTGATGCACCCTAGATGACTCAGATGCTTGGATTATTGGATCCTGACCAAACTATAACTATTCCTAAACTACTTCACTTAAACACCTTTTTCTCTTTATTCCTTGGGAGTTAGGAAAAGTGTCATATATCATTGGAAATGTCTCTGAGCATGCTAGAAAACTATGCACTTTGCATTCTCATTTTGACTAAGGAACTGAAGAAGAGGTTCCTTCAAAGATAGACTAATCAATTGTTCCACTTCATCCATGACATTAAGCTAGAAAAATTACACTCATTATTCAATGACAACTTCAATAATACAACATGACAATGTACACTCAACGATATCCCCTTGTACTTCACATCAATGGCAACACATTCAACAAATGCAACATAAAAACTATCAGAATTGTAGCAAAAGGAAAATAACAGAGTTGCAACATGAGTGATTAACTATAAATTAACATAATTATAACTACCAATTATATGTTAATGTTGCAAGTAGTACCATACTAAGAAGGGGGCCCTCCCTCCTTAGCCAAGGTAGTGTTAAATCTTCAACATACTTAATCATGTGAATACCATCGAATATTTGGAGCAAAAGAGACTTTTATTGCAAGATACCTAAAAATTACGTAGTGAGATTTTACAATACATTTCTTCTCACCAAGATCCAAAAGAAGCCATGTATTTATAAAAAATGTTACTATCGAAATCGAGTGAAATATTGAATGGGTAGCCTAATATAATCAAACGACTCATCCTTTTACTATAGTTTCTTTCAGAAATTTGTATTCGTTAAACAAACATTGACTCGAATCAACTTGGAATCATTAGAAAGTGAGTTTTCCTCATTAGTCGGTCAACCACTTGCCTATGTATTATTCCATCATGAGAAACCCATGCTAAATGTACAACTAGAGCAATAAACAAAGATTTGGAAAGATATTTTGGCATTAAAACAATGAGAGTGGTGCAATAGGAGTTGCAAAAAAGAGAGTCGCAACAAGGAAAAGTTTGGGAAATTAAACAAATGAGTGGTAATTCAAGAGTTGCAACAACTTCATTGGGTCACAGATGAGTTGAAACATCATTATCTCTATAAGTAGCAGTTTTTGAGTTGTAAAAACAATGACAGGGACCGAAGTTGCGACAACTATGCAAATAGCCAAAGCTGCAACACCTACAAGGAGTTGAATTGCTTGGAATAGAGTTGCAACACTTGTTGGGAGTTGCAAAACTAATTTTTTCTCTTTTCTAATAGTTTTAGCATGAAATATGTAAATTTCACATCGTAATGCATAAGAATTGATTTTGTGAAGAGTTGTTTGGTTGGCATTGATGTCAACCTAGTAGCACGGTGTTGGAGGTTGCATTGATGTTGTGATGAGGTGATAGTTTATGAGTGTTCTAGTGAGTGATGGTTGGCACTGATGTCAACTTGGACTTGGTTTGGAAATGAATGCATATGCTTTATTGCTTTATCGTATTGATCTCCATGTTTTCTATGGAAGATATTCATGTTGCAGGTGCTTTGATGAATGTTGCAAATGTTGTGATGGTTGATTAACTAGGTCTCCATGTATGAGATATTTGTGGTGCTTTCCTTGAGATTCTTTTGGTGCTCCTAATTTATGGTTTTGATGATGTCTACAAGTTTTGTAGATATTTTCATGATCCCATGAACAATTCAACTTCATGTTTGACGTTGAACTTGATAGTTGATGCCACTAGACATATTTTATGCTCTCATGTGTTGGTATTTGTATTTGTGGTGAATAATTCATGTTCAATCTATTCAGCAGGTTGCAGATATGTTTCTAAGGTTTTTCATGGCTTGGGAAAGTGTTACAAATGACAGAGATGTTGAGAAATAAGTTTGAGGAAGTTTTGAGATGAAGGAAATATGTTTGTCCTTCATCCCCCGCCCAGTGGCATGGAGAGCGGCCTATGGGAGTAGTTTTAGGCTCTGGTCACATGGAGAGCAGCTTAAGGGAGCGGTATGGGTCCCAACCACATGGAAAAAGTGTTAAGGGAGTGACTAGGCTTGTAGATGAAGTTTCTCTGTATCTCTCTAACTTCTCAAATGTTTTTATTGATGTATCTTGTTCAGGAATTATCATTAAAGGTTCAAATTGATTAAATCAACATAAGGGAATGCAATTTGAAGTGTGAATGCCTTTAATGGAGTAAGTAGTGGAGTAGTGGTGAAATTTGTATAAAATAAGGAGTAGATTGACCATTTGGTGTGAGTGAACAGAGTAGAGTTTTGAGTAGAGAGTAGAGGGACCTCCTGGAGCACAGTGGTTGAATTTTTTGAGGTTTGCACACACCAAGATAAACCTTTGAGATAAAAACATAGTGTGATGCATGTAAAGACCAATTCTCATTGTTTTCAAAGGAATAGGTTGATCTATAGCCAGTGACAATGTTCGCAGAATCAGAAGCAGAAGTTATGCAACACATGGATCAAAGATTATTGGAACTTAGTATAGTTTGATGATCTGAAATTTGTGTGTGCAGGGATTACTTATTTTAGTAGCATGTAGTCATGATTTGCAGCAAATATTCAAGTCTATTTTTTGAATGTGTTGATGTGTAGAAATGTTGCTATGTGAGTTGTTTGTTTGAGTCAGAGCTTGAGTATTAGATTGATGAGTTGATGGGAGTATATTTGTGTATCATTGGAGTCCATTGTATGAGTGAGGTATTGGGTTTTCTTTGATGATGTTGTATTGAGTTCATTAGATAAGAATTTTTTGTTTTCTTGTGCATGGATTTGGGTTTGAAATATTCTGAAATGTGGCCCTATTGATCAGTAGATAAAGTTAGCTTGGTGAAGAAGGGATAGTTATTCCTTGTATATGGGTGTAGGTATCTAGTAAGAGGACGTAACATTATCATAGTTCAATTGTTTTTGGGTGAGGATTTTAGGGGACAGAAGGCTCCAGTGGATGGGAGTTCACTTAGTCGATGTCATATGAGAAAATTCATTGATGGGCATAGCTAGCTATGATGATGCAAATTGATTTTCTTGATTACTAATATTAGAAGCTTAGCAACAATAACAACAATTTTTAAAACAAACGATGGTTTTTTCCTCGGAGGGAGGTTTTCCACCAAAGATCCTTTTGTCCCTTGTGCATGTGATTGTTTAATCAGTTTATGGATTTCATGTGATAATCATGGTATTTTCTTTCTTAGTTAATGCACAATCTAATCTAATCTACTAATGGTGTAATGTGTGATTGTGAATAAGTAAGAAGAAAATTACTTTAAAGTATACATTATCACTATTGATTCCATACGAATTTTTGTAAGATCATTGTTAGGAATTGGATCGTCCTTTAGAGAATGATCAATAGATTTAGTCGAAGGGAGAGAATTGTTATATTGTATGAATATTAAATGAATATCAATTCGTGGTCCTAAAAGGAGTACTTATTGAATCTTCAAAGCACTCTCTATCCTAAGAGTAATTATTTCTTGAGTTGGATGATGGAAGGAATAGGGCTTCAGATTTTTATAGGTGGGAAATTAGGACTACAAAATTTTCAAGGAAAGATGAGGGTGAAGGAGGTGAAGGGAAAGAAGCAACAAAAGGTGAAGAAGAGTCAAGGGTGTGGGGTTTCCTTGATTGTGCAAAGATGTGTGTGTAAACCAATTACTTGATTTGGAAAGAAAGACTTGGATAAGGAAATTCATGGATTGGAGGGTGTCTTTGCAATAACTTGGAATTGGGGGTCAATATGCATGGGCTTCCCATTATTGGTTATATTTTTTCCTTTCATGTTCTCTCTCATGGATGGCTAGGGTTATTATTCAATTCTAAAGAAGAAACTTTGTTCATTATTAGAGGTGCATGGATCATGGATATTTTTTTCCTATCCATGAAGCCACAACATCAATTATTTTATGCCAAACATCCTTACAATAATTGGAAATGTGCATGGTAAGACACTTCTATTTTATGATACTTTTTAACTATTAATGTTAGGTTTCTTGTGATATTGATAGTTGAGATATATTTAAATATTAGTATTTATAAGTTGGTGCATTTTGTAATGGTTGGTAAAAAATATTCTAGATTATTGATTATTAGGGCATCCTATTTATATGCATAAGATGGCATTCTTATGGTCATTTGCATAATGATTGTAACACAATTTTCTTAAAAATGGTTTGGTAGAAGAAAGATATCTTGGTTAAATATTTTGGTAGGGATATTAAACCTATGGATCCAATCCAAATGGAAGATTTTGAGGAATTAGGTTTAGAATTTTATGGTTCAATTAATATTATGAAGGGAAATGTTCAAAAGATGGGGGACAAGGTGGATGAAATTAGCTTTGAAACTAGCTTATGAGAGATCAATTAAAGAAGTGACTCAAAGTAAAGAGAGGTTAATTAAAGGGGCCCTTAGAAAAGGCTTAAACTTCTCCTTAGTGCCCCAATCAAAGTAATTTTAGTTAATATAAGAGGCATAGTGGGCTAGGATAAGAGGTTGGCCCACAAGCAAGTATTGAAGTTAGATAACCTGGGTAAAATTTTAAGACTAGAGACAATAGGGAAGGGAGACCAATCAATTCTTGAACTCAAAATGTATTTTGGGAGTTGGTACTTTCTTACTTTAGGTTCAAAATGGTATTCAAGGGTTTTATTATTGGTGTAATCACAATGTATCACATACTAATTCTTTCTCTGTTCATTTAGGACTTTGCACAAAGGTATACAATGAATATTGGGCTTGAAACTAACTTTATTCAATGTGAATGGGCCTTATGAGAGTAAGCAAATTTATTGAGAAAAAAATGTTTTCTTTTGAGTGTTTTAAATTTGATGGTATTATAATTTAGGTGACTTATTTCCCACATTAAATATAAGGTATATATGAGGGTCCAATCCCAAATTAAATATTTTAGCTAGACTCTTCCATAACTTGTTTAATCAAGCAAATGTTGCGGACATTGCGCTCATTAAGCACAATCCAACTTAGAGTAATAATAAATTAGGGGATGATAATGTTTCCAAAAAGGTTGATAGGTTTTCTTTCCATTGGGACTTTCAATAGAAGGTGGAAATGTACGAGTCATGGGTGAGATCCAATAGATGCACAAATCACTTCCAAGTTTTTTTGGAATAGGATAAATATGATCTAAAGAAGGCAGGTCATTTTACTTTTAATCCAATATAGGCTAGCAAGGAGAAGTTTCAAGATATACTAAAGTTATATTGGTAAAGGTATGATCTATCACAGGAAGGTATTTCTCATGAAGAATGTGTAAATGATTTGAAAAAGGTTAAGGAAAAGGTGGTCAATTGGGTAGGAAAAAGATAGGGAGAAAATGATGGTTAGCTAAAAGAAGTGGAGAACATGGAATCACTTTTTAATACGGATATAGGATGTTAGCTCAGTGATGATGATAATGTAATTTTGAAGGATTTGAAGTTAGAAAAGGAAAGGTTACTTCTAGACATGGAAATGGAATGGAGGTACAAGAGTAGGGCTACTTGGATTGAATGAGGCAATCAAAATATTTATTTTTTTCAAAAATACAATTTTTGAACTAATTGATAGGGAAGGGAGGAAGTTCAATAACTTTAATTATTTCATTGAATTTGGAATGAAATATTCTTTAGGAGGCGTTTGAAGAACCAAACAAAGCAAACATAGAAGAAAATATCAAGGTCGCATCATATTTCCCTAAATTGGTTGAATAATAAGAGAATGAGAGGATGTATAGGGAAATAACTAGCAAGGAACATATTTATGTTATTAAATCCTTTAAGAAAAATAGAAGTCCAAGCTTAGATGTCTAGATTATGGAATTCTAAAATTTTCTTTTAAGACTTACTGCATCAGGATCTCATTATAGTTGTTGAAAAAGTGAGAACTTCTAGGAGAGTTCTCATATATCTTAATTCCACTTTTATTGGGTCTCACTCCAAAGAGGTTTTTCCTATGACATTTGATCGATTTAGGCCTATATCCATATGCAACTACATTTAAAAAATTTAATTCTAAGGTTATTGTATTTAGACTAAATATTGTCCTCTCATAGGTAATTTCACTTGAGAAGTTTGGCTTCAGATTCATGAGGTTATAGGATTATTACAAGAGAAACTACACACTATAAAATTCACATATGCCATTAGGAGTGATCAAGTTATATATTTCCAAGGATTATAATAAGGTCTCATGGTTGTACCTTCACCTACTCTTAATTCATGTAGGGTTCCCGCTTCCTTTTTTCAAGCAAATTATGGGGTGTGTCAATATTACCTCGTTTATAATATTGATCAATGGATCAAAATTAAAAATATTTAAGTCTTCAAGGTTATATAGGGTTATGTACTCTCACCTTAGCTCTTTATTTTGGTAGTAGAGGGATTAAGTAGAGAAATTAGTGAAGCTAGGAGAATGAGGAGAATCAAAAGTGTGAGCATAAGAAGATTTGAGGGAATCACACACTGTACATGACGCTATACTATTTTGTTTTTCATTAGAAAGGAAGGGTCAATGTTTCAACAATATTTTACATCGTTACAATTAGGCTATAGGCAAGGAAATAAATGAGAATAGGTCAATAGTCTATATATTTGGTTTGGAAGGTATTCAAGGTTTAGGTATTAGAGGATGCTTTCCTTTTCAAAACATACACATGTTGGAAGGTGTTAAATGTCTATGCTTTAAGCTTAATTGCTATTTAAAGTTAAATTGGTACCCATTTCAGTATAAATTGAAAAACACATCTCTTTTCGGTGCAATAGGTGGCTCTCTAGAGGAGGTAGATTGGTTATGATAAATTTAGTGCTATAAGATATTCCAATGTACTAGAAAACCTAACTCATATACCCGAAGGTATTCTTGTAAAAATTAACTCTTTTGTTTTCATTTTATGTGGCAAGGGAGAAATGGTTACGATGGGAATCTTCCAGTTAAGTGGAAAATTATTGCAACTCCAAAAGTCCTAGGTAGCTAGGGAATGAAGAACATGCATTTTATTTGGTAAAAGTATAGCAACAAAATCACTATGGAATGCCATCAAAAAGGAGAAATAATGGAAAATGATTCTTATATAGAAATGCATTGCTCTAAATCTCTCTTGGGTTTGATTAGAAAATAAATGAACAGTATAATGAATGCATCCAACTAGTGGAAGGAAATGATATTATCCTTTTATTTGTAGCATGCCCTTACCCTTTATACCTTGTTAAAGGTATGGGGTGTCAATTTTTTTTCTGTTTTTAATTAAATGAAAACTCTATTATGATATTTCCATCACCTTATGCTCATCAATAAATTTCCGGTGGTATAAAATTTATTAAAATTGGAGTAGGGATTGTTGAAATATGGTTATTTGAGAACTTTCACCTTTGGCACCATGTCAATGTTACTGCAACATGGAACCCCAATCCATGTGCCACACCATGTGGAGTGTCTGAGTCGACACCAAGGCCACCCACCCCCACCATGTCATCTACAACTCTAATTATGTTTCTTTGTGTGTATTAACATCAGTGAGATTTAAATAAAACTTAATCCATTAAATACATGTAAATATATTTTACTCTAATAATAAATCCCACTTGAAAATAAAAGTCACCCGAAAAAACACATACTCTAAATTAAAAAGTGCTAAGAGATACATTGCCATATGGAATTTACAAATTTTCCAAAATGCAACCCAAAATATTTCCATGGGGTAAAATTCCTAACCTTTTTCCAAAAGGGATGAGGTAAACCCCACACTTTTATAGATCTACTGATAGGGTAAAATAAAAATAAAAAAATTGGTTAATCACACATAAAATAAACACCTCACATTTAATTTAGCATTTGATGAGTGATAAAGTATATACCTCACTTTTAATTGATTACTTGATGCACTACAAGAAAAAAACACATTGGTGAGGGGCGAAAATGGTCACCATAAGCTCATTGGTGAGGGTCAAAAGAGCCTTCGTCACCAAAAACTGAACGTCACCAAAGGTGGCGTCGCCGAAAGTATAGGTGTTGTGGTGACATTCAAGGTCCGTCACCATTAATAATTTATAGTGACGGATAGTGACCGTCACCATTTCATATGAGCAATGGTGACGGACAATAGCTTCCGTCACCAAAAAATTGAACGTCACCAAAGGTGGTGTCGCCGAAAGTATAGGTGTTGTGGTGACATTCAAGGTCCGTCACCAATAATGATTTATAGTGACGGATAGTGACCGTCACCATTTCATATGAGCAATGGTGATGGACAATAGCCTCTGTCACCAAAAAACTGAACGTCACCAAAGGTGGCGTCGCCAAAAGTATGTGTTGTGGTGACATTCAAGGTCCGTCACGAATATTAATTACAATGACGGATAGTGACCGTCACCATTTCATATGAACAGCAACGATTTTTTGTGATGGGCCTTTCATGGCCGTCACTATTGGTGCATATATATGGCGACGTTCATTGACCATCACCATAAACGCATTGGTGACATCAAGGTCCGTCACGAATAATGACTATAATGACAAACAGTGACCCTCACCATTTCATATAAACAACAACGATTTATGGTGACGGACCTTTAATGGTCGTCACTATTGATGCATATATATGGTGGCGTTTGTTGACCGTCACCATTTCATATTTTGGTGAGGGTCGAAAAGTCTCACCATAAACTCATTGGTGATGGTCAAAAGAGCATTCGTCACCAAAAACTGATCTTCGTCATTCCCTATATATGAATATCAGGGCACGATGGAATCGAACCACCAACCTCCTGCTTGTAAAGCAGGTGCTCTTCCATTGAGCTAGCACCCTTTAAAGAATTATACTTTAAACTAGCAATTGCCCCTAAAGTTGCAAAGATACACCAAAGGAATAAGAACCAGGAAAACCGAAAGAACTCAGTGTCCTTGCTCCTATTTGTATTCTACGACACTCTACAAAGTATGATCTTGATCTATGACGTATTTGTGCCGAGTGGTTCTAATTTAATAGTAAATGTTATATTAGATAAAACAAATGAATAACTGAGAGGCCTTACGAGCTAATTTTTAATCCTTACACCAAAATCTCTTAATATTCAAGTCTATGGAACAACTCGTTCAAAGTTCAAACTGAAGTAGATTTTAAATGGAAAGCATAAAACCAGCTAAGTAGTTTACAAGTTAACATTTTGGATATAAATTATGTTCAATTTATATGACAAGTTATGCCATAACCTTGAAACTAGTTTCTTAGCTAAAAGACTTTCTTAAGTTAACAATGACAAAGAAACTTAGTCATGGAAAGCAAAATTCTCTTGTTTTTTCGAATGAGGGTGCATGTAACTTGATAAAGTTTGTATGAGAGTATCAAACCATAAATAGTTTCACTAAAACATGGAAATGACAAAGTCTTGTTAAGCAAGAAAGGTTTAGTTAAATATATGGAAAGCATCGAGCTAAATGATATAATTAAACTAAAAGTAACTGTAAAAAAATGAAATTGCCATCATATACATCACACCAACGTATGAATTTGCATCAATGTACTGAATTAATATGACTTCAAATTTTGAAATTTTCCTGCAAGATAACATTTATCATTAAAAAAATCTGATCAAACATGAAGTAATCTCATGAATCTTTCAGATTTATATTGCAATATCAATCTCAGATCAATAGATCCAGAATCTTAAATATTCTTATAACTAGCAATTGCACCAAGAGGTGCAAAGGAACGTCGGAACATGGATAAGAAAAGTGGGGAGATTGTATAAAGAAATAATCAAGCGAAATATACTAAAAATGAAATACAACCCATGTGAGGCTAATTTAAATTCAATTGTTGTGAATTTTCAAGTGAAAGAAAGTTTGTAACTGGTGTCCAGCAAGCGGGACTCACAAAAATTGTTATAGAGAAAAACTTGGAAGGGAAATTGAGGTTTGAGGTTTGATGATGTTTATGAAGCACATATTCTACTTGGTGAAAGTGGCCACTGCAAGGATTATTGGGGTTCAGGATTCTATAGGCAGGATGATACTTTTGAGCTTGAAACAACTTTGCACAATATAGCTTTCAGTTCAAATGGGTGCAAATACATATAAATCAAGCAATTTGAGACCTTTAAATGTATGTTCAGAAGCAACAACTCCAGAACCTGTGCAAATGCTTCTAAACTCTATTTGAAAAGAGGAAATTAGTTTGATCCTTGAAGGAAACTTGTTTGGACCAGACATTGGTGAGTTGATAAGCAGCTCAAACAATTGGGCAGAGATCATTATGTGGTGTATTTTCAAAGGGCTCAAAGAGTCATTACCTTCTAAATGGCTATATAATTTGGGAGATGGGTTTGAAAATACAAGTAAGAAGAATTAGCCAACGTCTGAACAGTCGGGTGAATTTAAGAAAAAACACCAAAGATCTGCCAATTTTGTTGAATGCCTCTGAGCAATGTGGTTTATTGTTTGTTGTCAATTCCTCCTCAGTCATGGATTGCAGGCCTGCACAAAATAAGAATATTCTTATGATTGGTCTCTGTTCTGAAGTGAATAGTTTAAAACAATATACTCGTAACCTAGCACAAAATACAGATTCAACAGAAGTAAATACGGAAAACAAGAATAGTGGAAATGATTATTTTGGATTTCAAACTGAAGGAGCATATAAGGGCGAGGATGAAGTGCTTTTGAAATTTCAGTGGGCAGAGGAGACAGAAAGGATGGGTTGCAGCAAGTTTTTTGGAGTCTCGGGATAGAAGAGAAGGGAAAAGAGGCAAACTTCAAGTTCAAAGCACAGAGTAATGACCCCTGGAAGGAGAGATTTTGATTCTCTTGTTCAATCTCAGCGGGAAGTAAGCAATGCCTTTGGTCAAGTCGACATTCAATTGTCGGATTCTCTATGGGATGTAGGTGATGGCATTAGCCAAGAGAAGCAGCTGGACAGAGTTTCACATGAATATATCCTTTCTTCATGAATGCAATGATTATCGGAATTATGTTCAAATAAAAGAGATGTGTGTGCAAGAGGCTTTATAATGTTTGATATGAAAAGAATAGAATATTCAAAATAGTACATCATATGAGGAGGAGACCTTTAAATCAAGCAATTTGAGACCTTTAAATGGGTGAAAATACATATAAATCAAGCAATTTGAGACCTTTAAATGGATGCAAATACATATAAATCAAGCAATTTGAGACCTTTAAATGTATGGTCAGAAGCAACAACTCCAGAATCTGTGCAAATGCTTCTAAACTATATTTGAAAAGAGGAAATTAGTTTGATCCTTGAAGGAAACTTGTTTGGACCAAACATTGGTGAGTTGATAAGCAGCTCAAACAATTGGGCAGAGATTATTATGTGGTGTATTTTCAAAGGGCTCAAAGAGTCATTACCTTCTAAATGGCTATATATTTTGGGAGATGCGTTTGAACATACAAGTAAGAAGAATCAACCAACGTCTGAACAATCGAGTGAATTTGAGAAAAAACACCAAAGATCTGCCAATTTTGTTGAATGCCTCTGAGCAATGTGGTTTATTGTTTGCTGTCAATTCCTCCTCAGTCATGGATTGCAGGCCTACACAAAATAAGAATATTCTTATGATTGGTCTCTGTTCTGAAGTGAATAATTTAAAACAATATGTTCTGAAGTGAATAATTTAGGTGCTATCTCCTCCTCAGCAGATCTGTAATCTGCTAGGTAGTAAATTTCCAGGTTGCTGGGTTCAAGGAAATTTGAACACGAGTTTTCTCCAATTGACAGTCTATACAGAATTTGGAGCCATGTTATTTCCCATTAAATAATTCCATACAGAAATTGTAGCTCAGAGAACCTCCCTAGAAAGCATCATTCTCATAGATAAAAGGGCATCCATTCAAGACACCCTAATTGAAAGGACCACGTCAATTGAAGACATTATTATTAAGGAGAATGAGATGGTGAATGTACAAGACATCATTATTGCAACTGATAAAACAACCATACAAAGGTGTCATAAGTGCAGCAATTAATATTTGTCAAAGCCATCATAATTTTAACAAGAGAACATCTGTACAGGAAGTCTCATTTACAGGCTACACCAATGCCAAGAAGGGCATCAATACAGGAGGGCACTTATACTGAAGAACATCACCTAAGACATTAACTGTGACATCATTCTCGGCTACATAACCAGTACATTTCAAATCGACGACAGCATCTCTGACATTATCCATTGTCACATAGAAGTTAGAACATCCATTTTTCTACCAATATAATTTAATTTCACAAGTTTCCCATTCCATGAAACTAGCCTCATCTAAATCAACTTCTTCTGCAGTGTACATCTATATTACAGTGACCTGTAATATGCATGAGTTTTTCTCCTAATGGAATTTGCGAATTTGTGATAGCACCGAAGAAGGATACCTCAGTGAAGTTTCTCATCAATGTGACCAGTCACCAAACTAGGTATTAACTATTAAATAATTTGTTTGAGGTACCAAAACTCTCCCAAAGGTTGTAGATCCAATCAATAAGACTAAAAGAAAACCACAATCAGGACCCAGAAGATGAGGCAGTTGACTGGGATTAAACGGTACAACGCAGAAAGTATGAGACACTCGTGGAGAACCTTAGGAACTCATGGCGAATTGTGGAGATTCCTATCATCTGTGACATCATCTAACACTATCTGCTATTAAACAAATAACCTAGCAGGAAATATTAACAGAAATTGACAAACAATAGTTGGGACCTGGAAAATCAGAACTGCAAATGGTTGAATGGATGGCATTCATTAAAGCACATAGACAATGGCAACCTAAAAGGAAGTTTCTAGAAAAAATGCAAATCCCTTGCATCAACAAAAAACATAAAGTTAGGCAGCAAAGTACAAGAATACTTCAAAGTCAAGACTTCATACTTCTGTATATGAATCCTTAGCAAAAACACCAGACCAGGTGTTTGGCAAGATACCTATTTCCTAATCTCTTATTCCTTTGTAAACAGACATGTGCTGACATAGGTAGGGCTACTGAGGGGTGGAATTGAAAGTGAATATTGAAAACCGACGAATAGGACAAATTTGCATGACTTAAATTTAAATTTGGTAGATAGAAATGGCCAATGTATGAATCAAGAAAAGGGGCTTACGATTGTGAAAATTAGACATGACCATACCGACAACCATCCCATTCTTAGATGCTTCACCTACAACCATCTAAGAAAGTGATATACAGTGTTTCTCATAACAAATTCCAGGTCTAGCAAGCACCCTAAAGAGGACAAATTACAGGACCTTTAACCTTTTGATTTATACAACAGTCCTACTAGATTCCCTTCTGAAATCACCAATGCAAGAACTCATGAAGTTTCACTCTAGAAACCCTTGTTACAAGTCCCATAGGCTGGACGGACTACCTGACAGTGATAAAGTTCAAATCAGTCCATTTCCCATCTAATCTCAAATGTGCTAATCCTTCAATTTTTATTTTTATTTATTCTTTTTAATGCAGATTTATTGTGATATTTCAGATAGGAACTAATCCTATCCTCTTGATTTTCCATAGATCTCAAGTTTCAACATCCAAGACAAATTTCTTCTTTGGAGCAATGTGAACAAAATAATACATGGCTCATGTTCTCACCTAGTTTCATGTTTTTCTTGCGTAAAAAGTAAAGTGAAGCTCCAAACCTAGTAGCCAATATCAAACCAGGTACATCAGCTCCAGTACTGGCTAACTGCCCTCCTGTTGCATATTTTGTCTCTATTGGCTTGGAATCATGGTTGCAAATCTTAAAAATAGTTTTTTTTATTAAAAAAATAATTATTTAATGTATTTTTTTTAAGCCGGTTCATTGGCATCTGACCGCTCCCGGTTAGACCGGTTCCGGTTAAAAACCCGGTTCATTAGGTCCACCGGTCCGGTCACCGGTTCCGGTTTTTAAAACTATGCTGCACACATTGCAAATTGTTGGCATATGTTTTTTTCTTGACAATAGCTCTGCCCTAATTGTTCCTTGGATATCAATTATAGTATTCATTTTATACCTTTCTACTCTCTCTAATGGCTGCTCACACTAATGTATACTAAGTGTACTATGAGACTTGATTCTATTGTTATTTGTGGTGCTAGGATAAAAATGAAAGAACTTGTTGTCAATTATAGCCTAATCTAGTAATCACACAAGTTTGAAGAATATTAATAAGGGCCAGGTGTTAAGGCTGGTATCAACTCGGTCTAATGCCTTAGCCATGAAATTGGTTGAGATCTATGACAGCTGTTGCACTTAGCTAGCTGGGTTGCCAACGCATTACCGATTCATACTGTGGGACAATGTCCCAACCATTGGAAGTTGTACTCCATAAGGAATAGGAACTCGAAATAGCATGCTGCACTCTGAGTCCTGCTTGGACCTACGCACAGGCCTCATGTATTGTGTAATGCCTTGTAGGCTATCCTCTCAGGCCCTGAATATTACGCTGAAACTGTGTGCTGATGAGAAGGTGGAGTGAAGGGAAATTGCCAGATCTGATTTTTGTAAATGTGGGCTCAAAGAGTGCTTCCTTTAGCTGACATGAATGGCAGGTTTGTAATCTAGAGTATCTGAATTCTCAACATCTGGTCCAACATTTTAGGGTTCTGCACAAAGCAATTTGAAAGATGAAAGAATAACCTCAGTGTGCTCTTAAATTATGGACACACTGACAAAAGCAACAAAGACACCTACATCACAGGTTATCCTCTATTTTACATTTTTCTTTATCAGGGCTGTCACCTTTATAGCATTTATTGTGGAAGGCCATAGTATTGTGCCGTTGATGAACAGGCTCAAATTCAATTGGTCAAATACTGCATGAAAACCTGCAGGAACAAACTTCCACAAGCACTCCCATGGCTTATCTTGAGTGGGCTGCACCAATACAGGTGATATTAGATCTCGATTTTATGTCAATCTCACTGGCAATATTTATCTATAACAAGTTTGCATCACTGCTGTGTCTTGTAGTCATTTAGTAAAACAGCTGTCTGGTAGTTATGCTTGCATTATCTTTGGATCATAGGCTCTATATAATTCTCGAAAGACACCACTCCCTCCTGGTTACTTCCATTCTGCTGTAGCATCTAGTCCACAGGCTAACCCATATATGTGGGGACTCTGGGTATTTCCTAAGCAGTTATTTTATGAAATTTTATCCCATTTCATTTTTATGTATTTTCTATTTCATATTCTTCTTTATATACTCAAAATTTTGTGTTATCTTCAACAGCATATGATGTCGCCATATGGGACACCACCTCCTCCATGCGTTGCTATGTATTTTCATCGAGCAATGTATACTCATCCATCCCTGCCTGCGGTGTGTTCTATCTCTGTCTTAGATATTTATGGTGTCTTAAACTGTTAACAGTTGTTTTCGTGGATTCTATGTTTTGATTGAAACAATAGGAACAAAACTGGGGCTGATATGCAATGTAATGCTTAATCTCCATACAGGGTGCACATCTGTATGGCCCTTATGGGATGTCATCTTCAGGAGTTTCTAATGAAGTTACAGCTGTAAGTAATCAATAAGCTGTCTCTCTGAGTTGTGGGCTATTGTGTGCAATGTCGTGGTTGAGCCCCCATTGTTTGCTTCAGGGTGCAGTACTGCAAGTGTAGAAGGAGAAACAAAGTCTTCTCAGGCCAAGGATCGAAGTCCTCTGAAAAATACCAAGGGAAGCTTAGGCAGCCTTAGTATGCTTACTGGCAAGACTAACTGGAAAAGAAACAACTGCAAATGGTGTTTTAACTTTTCTCCCAAAGGTAACTGTTTAAAATATGTGTGGTGGCTCTTAAAAATATATCGTCTGTGGATTTCTGTACTTATTTTGAACATGATGAGTGTGGGATGCACTGAGCTGCTGATGTCTTGGATTAATCACTTGGAAAAATTATTGATAATGACCAGTGGTGAGAGTGCGAGCAAGGATCAAGTGAAGGAAGCGATGGAAATTCTCCAAATGTATGTTATAATTTTTTGTTTTTCTTTCAGGTCTTCCTTACACTGGAAAACATACATATAGACAGCAAAACATTTGAGGAAATCCTGTTATGATCCTTTTTTGCGAGGTCTACTTGTTAAAATGATGGTAATCTTCACTTGTGGTTATTCGCTATTATGGCTCAGCAAACTCATTATTGTATTAGTAGGTATAGTTTAATGTCCAACTGTAAACCTAGCTTCATTTTATATTACTTTAGGTGGCCAAGGCCAATCCATGCAATTATGTGGCCCTCCCTTATGGGGGAAGGTGTCCCACCTCAAAATTTGTGTATAAATATGCACTCATGAGTCGTTTGTGGCGTTATATTCATTCATCAGTGATTGATTCCTTTAGCTTGTGGGCACCCACATTTCTTGTGTTCATCGTTAGTGGCATTACATTTCTGCTATGTTTATCTTGACTGGATTATGGTTTGTTGGACAGTTCACTATAGACCCATTATCTACTTCTAATCTCAAGATGGAGTCGGACCCAGTTTGGATTCTTCCTTCTCTATCTACTGTTGTTTCTTCATATATGAAGCATACACAACAAAAACTAACTGTTGTTCCAACTATGAAAGAAATAGGAGCTGAATTAGGAGTACAACCTAAATAATTACCAAACACTAGAACTCAGAAGCCTAAGGAGGCCTAGAAAAAGGGAAATTACCTGTTCTCTGTACAAACCAATTATTGTAGCTTATTTTAGTTTTGCTGACATCAATTGATTATGGATCTTCCCTGGTATAAATTCTCCTAGTAAATAATCTATGCTCTCTTCAATGACTGCGAAAATAGGACTATGTTGCCACTAGTATTTAGTAAGTCTGTACATGTATTCATGTTCCATTCTTGCTGGATTAATGGATGCATCAGAGCATAGGCTGAACGAAATTGATTAGGATATGCTGCAAACAATGTATGAATTGTTGTATCCCTTCCATTTCCTTACCTGAGCGTAGGTGTTAAGACTTAAGAGAGCTGTTACCTGCCCTGAAACTTGAATTGACTATTGTTGACACACTAAAGGTAATTGCAACTAAGGTCCATTACATCGATGCCTTGATAATGAGATGGATAGGGTGAATTAACTTGCATTATACTGACCTTGTGATAGTCTTGGTATAATTTGCAGTTACCTTATTTAACTCAAAAATGGTTCGTATACATGGTTGTAAGTGTAAGAAGTTGGATTTGTAGCACTGTTTAGACCTAGTAGGTTGAAAGTTTAGCTGGCAGTTGAGTAATTGGTTGTTATTGCTCTGGATGATGGTTCAAGCTTCCATAGTTAATCTTTAGCAAACTACAGGTTTTCCATTCTAGAAGTTTTCACCAGACTTTATTATAACAGCCTAGCAGCAGCAATTGTTTGTTCTCTTGTGGGACAAGTCAATTCTCCATAGTTAGTTTTGGTGAATGACAGAATACTAGAAGAATAATACATGCAAGTACCAGGACCTGTGTCTATTATTGAAACTGATAATTATAAATGATCAACTATTAGTACCCTTCAACCAGCCCTAGTCTGTAGCAACTAAAATAACCACGACAGATCAGTTTGGCTAGAGTCTGAGGATGTTGTGGTCACAAAGAGCAAATGGCACAGGTTACACTGATATACACATGAAACAACTCACAGCACTAGCTGGCCATACAACCTTGTCAGACCTTTAGGTCATGTTCAAGAATGTCAATGCTGTTGCACAAACCTTGCAAGGGCAGAATGTCAATGTTGTTGCACAAACCTTGCGAGGGCAGAATGTTAGTACTGTTGCACAAACCTTGCAGGGCAGAACGTCAGTACTTTTGCACAAACCTTGCAGGGCAGTCCCCAAGGATGTGGTCCAATTGTTAAGTGGGAGGTTTGATTCCCCCAGGTCTCATGATTCAATTCCAGGTAGGGCTGTGTATGCCTGAGAACTGCCCCAGGCACAATTTCTTCAGTTGAAAAAAAAAATATTAATAACAGAGTAAGAGGTTATGTTACATATAGCTTACAGACTTGCAGATTAATGGTTAGCAAGGGATACGCAAGCATCAAAATTTATTACTCAAGAATATGCTTATTTCCTTGGACTTGTTTTATGATCTTCACTCACAGTCTTCAATAGAACCTTTACCTTTCCACAAGGTGAGCTATTACAAGTCTTAATTATTTGATCACTAAATATCTAACACTCAAGCATAGTAGAACTCTGTTGAAACATGAATTTTAGCTCTACAATGTCTTTAGTTTCGTAATCTATCATTGATAATTTGAGTGAATGTGATGCAGTGAAAAACTCAGAGACTAAAAATATGTCTATTTCAATAGGGCCTTTCCCTTTCCAAAAGGTGAGCTATTACAAGTCTTCATAATTTTATCAGTAAATAGCTAATGTGTATCGTAGAACTCTGTTGGGAAATGAATTTTAGTTCTGCAATGTCTTTAGTTTCACAATCAAGTCTAAATGTAAAATGAGGGAAAGCATTTCTCATTCTTATTTTATTGGGCACTTCACAGATCAACACAGATTAGAAGCCTCATCTTAAACAACAATCTAATGAATTAATATTGAATGTGTGGGAAAGTGAATTGATGATTGTAGACACATTATGAAGATAGCCAAAACGGGCATGGCAGCAGAGAATGGAGATATTGACAAGACTTATCCATTGGTAGAGGAACCTGAAAATATTGAGAAATCAGTGCAGTGTGCACCAGAAGCCACCTATCCTCAGAAACTTAAAGATATTATTGGGAACGAAAAGGGATTTTAACTTTAATCATTGAAAATAATGACGATGTTCTGTTCTAGAATATAGCTAGAATATATTATGGTCTACAACCCTACATAATCAAATTCCCAAGAACAATCTCCAAGTGATAGTTATTAAGCATCAACCATGCAATTTGTTTGGTCTCTAGAAACACATGCAGCCTTCAAATAAATTGCATACTCTGTTCTCACTATAAATCACAATGCCAATTCTTGAAGTCTATGGTCTGTTCAAGCAACCAAACACAAACAAAAGAGAAAGCTTTACATGGAATGAAAGGTCTTTGCAACTATGGCATTACCTCAACAACAAAGCGATCCCAGATCTTGTCACTGTGAGCTTCCATGACTCCCTTTAAAATCATAAACCCCAAGCCTCAAATGATGTCATCCATTTCAAGGAAGAGCCCCCGCTTCTCACATAGCATCTACAAAATTGGTGAAAACCAACAGAAGATAGCATGACGACTTTAAACCATGTCTCAAAATAACAAAATTGAATTATTGAGTACATATAAAAACCATGTTAATCTAACAATTTAACTGACCTCACCTCTATAAGCGATTCTTGGGGCTGACTCATGTTCTCCACTATGATAGGGCACCCCATAGTTTGACGACCCAATTCCACTGACCAGCTTGCACCACTTTCCAGGTTACCTTTCTAAAGAAAGTCACCATCCTTATCAAGCACCTACATAGTTTCCAAGGAAATAAACAATTATACTTGAATGGCAAGTTTACAGCCATATTTATTTTTTAACTGTTGGAAGAAACAATTTATCAATTGGAGAAAAACAATCACTACATGGATGGACAATACATAAAGAAGCACAAGAATAATTAGTCATCGTAAGGGCAGCCTAGTTTCCTATTTGATACATTTTCTTTACAGAAATGTAAGTGTTTCATAGCTGGAAATATACAAGAAAAGGGTTCTCGAATAAAACATCTAAAATGTGATGGGCAATCATATCAATCACATTTTACAGCAATGTCATTTTTTCCACTACCAGAAAATCTCACTGGTATGTCCTAAACATAGCAGCAAGTCCAAAAGCTAATATACCTAATGCGCAGATTCCAGCCGAATATTCAATTTTAAGTTTCTGTCCAACAAAATTATGAGTGGGAGGGAGATATGAATGTCGAATACTAATTTCTTTCACACAATGTCGAAGACCCAGTTTCCATTAAATCAAAATTTTGCTTGAATATAAAATCTGGAACTGAAATGTCATGTAAATCTGTCAGGCTTTTAAGCAAAAGAATAAAGAAAGAGGTGGTCTCACCTTCGCAATTCTTTCGGTACCTCCGAGGGTTTCAATAGATCGTGAAATGGAAGAAGGATAACCGACATAATTTACAGCAAAATATGTGGTGTCTGGTATTACTCTCACAGTCTTCCGTCCACATTTACGCCCATCTCTGCACCATTCACAACATTCTGTGACGCTTAGAACCCCGCATAAACCCTGTTCAAAAATCGTTGGGCTTGGATTTGACCTGCTTATCACATTATTGAAAGCAGGGAAGATTACCCTTGGATCACAAATTTCAAATCCATGAGCTAGTTCTGACCTAACAACGAACCTCAGTAAAACAGCGACTTATCTACTACATGTATTATCCAAACAACAGCTTTCCTGGCGGCAGTGGCAGCGTACAGTAGAATAATCACAATTTAAACCCATCTCAACCCTCTTATACCTACTTCAACCCATTCATGTTTATCATTAACAGAAGAAGCAGAGGATGAGATAAGCTTCTATCTTTCTTTCGAGACAGTCCAATGCAATCTCTGAAGACTATTTTTCATCAAAGTTCTCACAAAAGATAGCAGGCCTCGAGAATGGAAGTGACCCAGCTGATAGTTATTCCATTTTTCTACATAGCCGGGATGGATCATCTGCAAGTTCCCCAAAGCTCTTCCCATACCACTTATTATTTGAGGCCCTGGCAATGAAACAAAGAGAAGAAAGAACAAGATATTTCCAAAATGTCCATGAGACAAGACGAGGGCTCAGGAGGTGGAGAGTAGGGAACATGATCTGACACAGCATCAATCAACAAGAATGACCCAATGCATCATTGGATGATGTCATTTGAAGAGTGTTCAGGGCTCAGAGGACCTATCTGGGTGAGCCTGGGAGGCTCACGAGAGCCACATGCAGATTTTCTCCTAACATTTGAGGCTAAAGAAATGAATCTCGTGATATGGATTTGACCAAGATTGGACTGTCGATCTGGTCTATGCTGGGGATGGGTACTCCTAACCCCGATTGGAAAGACTCGACTGGCCCTAGGGTGTGAGGCTGTACAGGGCTCATTGACTCCGTGCCTGGTGTGTCTATCACCAGATGATCTATCTGTTGCTAAGCTACACCTAGTGCTGAAACAGGCTGGAGGTAATCAATATGATAAGGCAGGGTCCAGAAGAAACCTGCAGGCTAAGCACCTCAGCCATCTAAAGAACTGAACACCTCTGGTCAGAATATTGGATGCAGGCAGATAGAGATCTCCCCAAATCCCGGAAAAGGCAGTGGAAAATCCACTAATCTTGGCGTAGATGGGAGTCAGGACACCTGAAAATGAAATGTTCCTCGGATGCCACCTCCTGCAAATAGCATAATCGGAAATCTGAGACTCACATGCAAGTGCCTTGAATTATACACATGCTGCTGCTGATCTTTTTTAAATAGATTGTGTTATATAATCCAGAAGTTGAAGACTCATATCCAGATCTCGATGCTAAAACCATACGCCTCCAATTGCATTTGAAATCTAGGGGCAGAATCAAGTTGAATCAATCCAACCTGAACTGAAGAGTATCATTCTCTGATTGGTGTCAATACCAATAACATCCATACAGAGTTGATTGGTAAAGGATTCTTGCAAATGCACTCAATTAAATGGGATCGTTTCAGTAGGCTTGGATAGGTTGGATCCCTCAAAAGCTTACAGAGAAGCATAGAAATTGGCATGAACCATGAGTCCATTATAAAACCATGTGTGTTAACTGTAGCCTCCACTTTAAAAAACTTGAGCTGTTTTACTTGGTAGCCTTGATTTTGGCACATTCATCAGAAAACTTGCATGCCAATTCCAATTCTCCATTCTTTTGGAGTGCAATGATTAGAACATTATAAGTGACAGCGTTAGCTACCAGACCATTTTTCAACATATCTGCATATAGCTTCAGAGAATCCCAAATGTTGCTTTCTTTGCAGTGCCCCCATATTAGGACGGTATAAGTAAAAACATCAGGCTTCAGATCACATTCAATCATATCTCTATAGAGATGGATAGCCTTTTGCAAATTGCCCTCTTTGCACTGTCCATAAATCAGAGTGGTGTAAGTAAAATTATTGGGCTTACAAACGTAGTGATTTATCTGTTCATCTAATGAGTCGCCATTAGTAGTTGTGACAATGGGTGAATCATTTCTCATTTTTTCCCTGAAAAACTCCATTGCCTTGTCCACTTGACCTTCCTTGCAAAGCCCGTTGATTAGAGAACTTAGGGTAAAAACATTGGGCATAATACCCTTGCCTACCATTTCATCGTGTAACTTGAAAGCCTCTTGCACGTTACCATCCTTGCAGTATCCATCAATCAAAGCAGTGTAAGCTACAACATCAGGCGTAAAGCCTTTAACCAACATTTCATTATACAACCCTAAAGCCTTTTCCATTTTACCTTCCTTGCAGTGCCCGTCAATCAATGTAGAAAAAGTAACAACATCGGCCACTAACCCATTCTCCACCATTTGCACACAATATCCCAAAGCTTTCTCTGATTTTCCCTCTTTGCAAAGCCCATCTATCAGTGTATTGTATGTGACGCAATTTGGAACCACGCCTCTTTCAAGCATTTCACACAACAGATGTTCTGCCTCTTCGACCTTCTCTTCCACACAAAAACCTTTAATGAGTGAACTATATGTAAAAACATCAGGCATGAGACTCATCTTGAACATCTCCAAACGCAGCGTAAGCGCTTCCTCCAAATTCCCCAAATTCCCCTTGTTGCAGTGACCATCAATCAGGCTGTTATAAATAACAACATTAGGTGTTATACCTTTTCCAACCATTTCAACAGACAATTTGTTTGCTTCCTCCATATTTCTCTCCTTGCAATGCCCATCAATCAGAGTACAGTATATAACAACATTAGGCTCGATGCCTTTCTGCCGCATTTCGTCATAAAGCTTAAGGCCTTCCTTCATATTAGCCCTTTTGCAGAATCCATCCATCATAGCACTGTATGTAAACTGATTAGGAGCTACATCAAGAGCCTGCATTGTTCTAAACAGGTCACTTGCTTCCTGCATCTTGTCTTCCTTGCATAGACCAGAGATGAGAATGCTGTAAGTAACAACAGTGGGATCAATCTTCTTCGTTTTCATTTCCTCAAATAATTCAAAGGCTTTCTGCAGCTTACCTTCCTTACAACTAGCATTAATCAAGGTATTATAAATATAAACATTAGGACGAAGACCACTGGAAACCATCTCTTCATACAAGCTCCAAACCAGGTCTACTCTATCCATTTTGAGCAATGCGCTGAGAAGGGTGTTACAGGCCTGAACCATGGGCATAAATCTTCTACGCCGCATCCTATAGAATACATCAATGGCCTCCTGGAATAAACCCTTTTGAGCACATGCAATTATCAATACATCAAACACTACACAAGTGGTATTGTTGTTATTATTATTAGTATAATCCTTCAGAGACATGTTAAGGGCTTCGAACACTTTCACATAAGCATTGTCCGGCTCACTTTTCTCAGTCAATGCAATGAACTCCCGCATCAGAACTCCGGCTCTATTGAACATATTGGCCTTGGTAACGATGTGAATAATTTTAGAATAAGTTTGAGCTGTGTGGCTGAAACCCTTCTGCTTTCCTGCCCAATTGAAGAAGCTCAGAGCCTTTGTGGGATTCTTGATCTGAATCCACTAATCTTGTTCCATAATCTGCTCTTCATCTGCAAGTTCCCTAATGCTCTTCCCATACCACTTATTATTTGAGGCCCTGGCAATGCGACATCGCCACTGCGAGGCCTCAAGGGACCAGCGAGGAACCATTTGCTAATTTTCTCTTTTGTCCATCCCTTCGTTCCCTTCCTCAGGACGTATCGGCTTGGATTTGACCTGTACTCAAGCTATTTTTCAAATTCGAATTCCCGCTCTATGACTACCAAACTTCCCTCTTTTTCAAATCCGAATTCCCGCATTATGACTATCAAAATTTTCTCTTTTTCAAATTCGAATTCCCTTAATAACGCTTGGCATGGTAAATGTACATTCGATTTCAAAAAAATATATCTAGATAATTTCCTGAATCCCGGTGGTTAAAGTCACGGGCCAATTTATGGAACAAGATTTATATAATCTATATAGTAGGCAATTATGTGTCGGTAATGTGAGTTTTATAAACGAATCACATTGGTGTGATAATGTGATAATGATAACCAGTGGACAGTAGAATATTTTTGGAAAAAGTTAATTTCTTTTGAATTGTTTTTTTGTTAGGTTTAAAGATGGTTTTTGTTTTTTTGGCATTATTCGAAATTTAGTTAACTATAGCGATTATGCTCAGCACATGCAACTATCCAATGAAGTATATAGTTCAAACCTCATAGATTGTAAATTTGTAATTCCAATTTAGTTAACTATAGCGATTATGCTCAGCACATGCAACTATCCAATGAAGTATATAGTTCAAACCTCATAGATTGTAAATTTGTAATTCCTTTCTTTGGAATGGCTTAAACCATTAGGTTTATTGAATTTGTAATTCCACTGGAATGGCTTAAACCATTCGGTTTATTGAATTTAATTTATTTTTTCTAATTTTTATAAAGTGTGAAAATATGTCAAAGAGGGTGGATGACTTAATGCTTAAATTTTTAATGGCTTTAAGTTCAAAAGTGACCAATGATCCAACCCATAAAGGAGAACCAATGACCATAGTTAGAATGACCAATATCTGGAATGGCTTGATGGATGTGTTCAAGGATGGGTTGATAAGTTTATTTTTGAAAAGGTTGGATGGCCCAAAGTTGACCATAGGCAAAGTGGTTCAATAGGCATTAGCTGGGAAAGGGCCAAAGTTTCAAAAGGGTAAAAGTTTAAAAAACACCTAATATTTCAAAAGGGGTTTAAGTTGGAAAATCATTCAAAGTTTCGTAAGTGGTTGGAGTTTGAAGTGGTTCTAGTGGGCCAAAATTACAACATTTCCAAATGTATAATGTTTCAAAATGACTCAAGTGGATTAAGTTCAAAGTTGGCTAATTTGAATTGCCTGAATATGTTTGACACATGTTATGTCCAAATGGCTCGATGGGAAAACGACCCAAAGTTTCAAAATCACCCAATGTTTAAAAAAAGATCAATGGTATGAAGTTTGAAACAGAGACATTGCTAAAAATACTCCAAAAAAATGATGTTTTAGTTGGCTCTAATCATTAAGCTTGAAAGGGGGATGATACTTTGGAGAGTTAATGTCCTCCTTTGAAAGTGCTTGGTCACCATGGTTTGAATGAGGTCAATATACTTCATAAAAATGAGGTTGATGCTTTAGGTGGGATTAATGTTTCAAAAGTGATTGATACCCTCGTATAGAAGCAATTGATGTTTTAAAGAGGCATGTTGCTCAAGTGAACCTAATCTCTTGAAAGGAGTCAATGTTCAAAATACCTTTGATGTTTGAAAAACTCCGATCTTTTGAAAGCGTTCATTGGTTGAAGTTTAAAAGGAGGTTGATAGCCTATGGTGGAAAAATATACATCATCAAAAGAAAATATCTAGTATAAAGGGGGTTGATGCATTGGATTAGCTCGATGATCAAAGCTTGGTATTTATAAGAAGGCCTTCTACAATTAGTGAACATGCTATATGGTGCAAACGATGACTCGCAAAATATTATTTTCGGCATAAGTTTAGCATACAAATTCGAATGAAGATGAAATTTCAAGTGTACATTGTATTGACCTTCACACTCACCCTCAAGCTAAGAAACATAAGGAGAACTAGTGTCGAGGAGTGTTAAGGAGTGCCACGGAAACATAAGGGATAACTAGTTCAAGACACATGGAAATGAATGAATATAGAGTGTGTGATAGGGAGTGTGAGTGAGTTCAAACTGTGCTAAGGAGAGAATGAGAAGGTTATATTCTAGGCAATGCCAAGGCATGCTAGAGTTCCAGGGCATGTCAGGGAATGGTAGGGTGTGTTAGGGAGTTCCAAAGCATGTCAAGGAATGCAGGGGATGCTAACACGTGCCACATAGTTCCAAGGGATTGTTAGACGTTCCAAGTGTTATGGCATGTCAAGATGTAAACTATGTTTCGTAGTTGTTTTATAGCCACGATTGGACGTGAGCCTTGACTTGGTAACTTGTTAAGTGGGATGAGTTAATATTGGCCATGAGTAGCATAAGATTATCTATAATCCATTCTTAGGCAAACAAGGCATAGTCTAGTTGTAGTAAATGAAACTTGGTCAAGTTTTTGTAGTCGATGTAGGACTTGGTTGGGTTCCCAAGTCTAAAAAAAATAAGGATCGTTATGAGGACATGATAGTTAAGGAGTTCCAGGGAATCCCAATGAATTAAAAGGTTTGCTAACACATGCCAATTAGTGTTAATGCATGACAAGGAGTGTTTGGGAGTGTTAGGGAATCACAAGGGAGAACTAGTTTAAAGTGCACGGAAACGAATGAATAAGAGTGTTTATCAGGGAGTGTTAGTGAATTATAGGTGTCCCATGGACAAAGCATGTTAGGAGAATGTCATAATAGGACTTGGAGGAGGCAAGCCTATGATTTCGATAAGGGGATGGATGAAGCAATTTCAGACAAAGGGAGACTTTGTGCTAGACAAAACACTCATTTTCAAGGACTTGGTTGGGTTCCCAAGTCGTAAAAAAAGTAAGCTTCTATGAGGGAATGACAACTAGGGAGTGCCAAGGTGTGCAGGTAATCCCAGGAAGTTCTAACATGTGATATAAATTTCCAAGTCATGTTAGGCATTTTAATATGTGGTAGGTGCTAGGGTTTGGTGCCAACGCATCCTAAGGAGTTCTAGGGAAACAAAATGGAGGACTAGTTTCAATTGCATGGAAATGAATGAGTAAGTGTGTGTGATAGGGAGTGTTAGCAAGTTATAGGTGTGCTAAGGAGGGAGTGCCAAGGTATGCTAGGAAATTCTGAGGCATGATAGAGTGATAGGAAAGCATGCCAAGATGTGCCAAGTTCCAGGGTGTGCCAATGTGTGCCAAGTAGTGTTAGGGAGTGCTAGAGAAACACAAGGGAGCACTATATCATAATGCATGGAAATGAATGAATAAGAGTGTGTGACAAGGAGTTTCAACGAGTTCGAAGTGTGATAAGGAGGATTTACAATGCATGCTGGCAGTGCTAAGGAATGCTAGAGTGCTAGGGCGGCATGCGGCCAAGATGTGCCAACACGTGCAAGGAAGTGTTAACTAGGAGTTCCAGGGAAACACAAGGGAGAAGTATGTCAAAATGAATGGAAATGAACAAATAAGAGTTTAGATTGGAAGTGTGAGAGAGTTCCAGGTGTGCTAAGGAGGGAGTGACAAGGTATGCTAGGCAATGTTAAGGCATTTTAGAGGCCAGGGCGACATGGCAAGATGTCCTAGGTGCTAGGGTGTACCAGCACGTGCAAAGGAGTGTTAAGGAATTTTATGGAAACATAAGGGAGCACTAGGTAAAAATGCATGGAAATGAATGAATAAGAGTTGTGAATGGGAGTTTCAATGATCTCTAGGTGTGCTAAGGAGAGAGTGACAAGGTATGCTAGGTAGTTCCAAGGAATGCTAGAGTGCTAGGGCGACATGCTAATGTGTGCCAGGTGTTAGGGTGTGCTAATGTGTGCTAGGGAGTGTTAGGGAGTGTCAAGTAAACATAAGGAAGCACTAGATTAAAATGCATGGAAATGAACGAATAAGAGTGTGTGATAGGGAGTGTTAATGAGTTCTAGGTGTGTGTTAAGGAGGGAGTGACAAGGTTATTTGGTAGGCAATGCCAAGGTATGTTAAACTACCACGGCGTGTAAGGAAGTGCTAGGGTGTGTTAGGGAGTGTAAAAGCATGTCAAGGAATTTAGGGTATGGTAACACATGCCACATAATTCTAAGGCATTTAAGACATGTCAGGTGTTATGGCATGTCAAGATGTAAATTTTGTTTCTTAGTTGTTTTACTACCACAGTTGGATTTGATCAGCCTTGCCTTGGTAACTTGTTAAGTGGGATCAGTTGAGATTGGACATCAATAGTGTAGAAATTATATACAATATGCATGTATATATCCGGACTCTCTTGATCTAACAATATTTATCTTCTTGCTAAATATAGAATCCTTCCACTATAATTCTTGTGGAAATTTAATCAACAATTGCAAAACACATGAAGCAATAAAAACACACATAACACAGTTGTTTAACGGGAAAGCTTGAAGCTGAAAACCCCAACTATCATATTATGTACCATGGAGATCATATGAAAATCTCATGCAAGCATACAAATCTTATCACAAGCCCTCAGTACAGTACAATCGTCATACACTAATCAGGACCAATATTGCAAATCCATGCACCGATCTTCGCCTCCTGCTAGTCTGCCTCCACTGCGCAATCCAAGCTGATTACAAAGACCAATTTGATGTAATCCCACTCTCATTGACTGTGCACAAGACAATGGCGAGGGCCCAAGTGGAATAGGAGGGTGGCTACCAATATCCACCTCGATCACCTTAAATCGAATTTCTTGAGCCAACTCAATCATCATGACTTAGTTAACTAACACAAGTTGTTATGAGACGAAATTACAATTTATTGTCCAATTTATTTAAGGGAAAAATAAATTAGACGCCTCACATTCCTCACTCCTGGCACATCAAAATTCCTCACTAGTGTGGGTGCATTTTTTTTGTCCTTTCTAGTTTCCAATTTCACTATTTCTTGTTGCAAATTTCAATACTCCCTCTCAACAAGAAAGGAATTCAATCTATCTCCATTCGGTACTTTTGGAATGTTCTGCATGCTACACTTCTCTAGTGTTGTTTGCACCTGCAAGTCCTAAAATTGAATAGCCTCCGAACAACTTACTCAGTATAATGCATCTGTCATCAGAATCTTCTGACTGCTGCTAGCTACTGCATCTGTCTAGTACTGGATTCTCTGCGCTGCTGCTGACATCTGCATCCATGCCCTTTGAACTATTGCTAACTCTAATTTGTGATCCAGTACTATTTGACATCTGACTCTGATTTCTGTCTTGCTGACATCTGACTACATCAATTTAACTGATCCTTCCTACTACTATTGTATTGTGGCTCCTCGTAGCCAGGTTCGATCCATGAGATCACACGCCATCTCAATGGACCTTGCCCAAATTTCTTATCTTGGGATTATGTCTACACATCACCCCACCAGCTTACACCTCCAGGTATGGCTGCTCCCTCTTCCCATTTGGCTCGAAATTTCCCCCTCATGGAGGTCTATGCTTGAGTGGATGCTTCCACTCAGTCTCCTCTCTGCTTCTCCAATTGTGGCAACTACTCCACAACCTTCTGAGACCGCTTCTCATGAAGATTCATGTTAAGAGGTATTTATGCTCCCTTTAAACCACCAAGTCTCTAACTTCTGCCTTTCTCCTCAAAGCTTTGCATGCATCTGGTACTTCAATTACATGCAGGTTCTTGACTCGCGCACAGTGTAATTGTCCCAACGTTACAAAATGTTTCTAAAAAAGAGTTGATTTTAAATCGATGATATCTCCCTCATCCGAGCTCCGATTCGACCGATTTTTTTTCTTTCTATTTTGGTAGATTTTCGCAAGGAATCCAAATAGCCTATTTGTTTTTGAAAATTTTACACCAAAATATTCAAATATTCTATGCAAACTCGCCGCCCAAAAAAATTATGCTCTAATACCATGTAGAAAATCTAACCAACAAGATTCAATCTAATCTTGTAATATACTAAAACAAGATATTGAATCCTTCCTACAATTTGCGGAAACAAAACACGATCACACAATCACATATAAGTAAGAGAAATAAATTATCAATCGCACAACAACATGATGTATTTGGGGAAATAAACTGCTCAAAGGCCCTCTATCTCTATTGTGTATTAAGTCAAGGAATCATGAAACAAAACATTAATGCTTAATCTCTCATGAGATTCTCCGACACTCTGTCAATTGTCTCTCGTTGATCTAGGCAAACTCGGTCTAGTACTTAGCCAATTATGATCCTTACTTCAGCCTGCCTTGCTCATACGATCCTAGCTAGGGAATTAACTGCTTATTAATTAGGAAAATCAATCTTCCTTGATTGCACAATCCATTATGGAATCCCAATGACTCTATAATTTCACATGGGAAATTTTATCTGAATACAACTAATAGTTATGTTCCCTTTAACCTCTGTCTCAACTGGGTATTCCTCGAAACTGACATGCATACAACTATTAATAGCGAATTATCAGTTATATGATTGATCACTCATTGTGAATTAAATCTAATTTAATTCACTGGACCTCTTGCTAGCTCATAACTTAGTTAGAACTAGTTAAACTGATTTTAACGCATTTAATTGAGTTAATTACACTTGCACCCCACTAATGCATCAATTTCAACTGGACCCAAAAAATATTAGAATCCCTCTAGATGCCTCATCTTAGACCCTCAAGTACTTGAATTTCTTGAGCTAACTCGGTCACCATGACTTAATTAACTAACACAAGTTGTTATGAGATGAAATTATAATTTATTGTCCAATTTATTTAAGGGAAAAATAAATTAGACGCCCCACATTCCTCACTCCTGGTGCATCAAAATTCCTCACCAGTGTGGGTGCATTTTTTTTTGTCCTTTTTGGTTTCCAATCTCACTGTTTCTTGTTGCAAATTTCAACATTTCGGAATTTGATGCGGCCTTCACACAAAGACACCATTGAAATCACATGCCCAGATTCTCATGAGAAACCTCTCTTAAGCTCGATCTGCCAGAAGAGAACCAACAATATGCCATCCTACTTCCTAGCGCAAACTGACCCTTAAGGTATGTAACATTCTTTTGAACACTCACATGATGATCTTGCTCTTGGAGGATGATCATGACCTCCCTTTAGCAACCCTTACTCGCCCTCGTACTCGACCTACTTTAGGACTACATCTCTCTTCACCCTCTTGATGTGCTAGATAGTGGGAATACATGTCAAACATGCTAATATGTGCTAAGTGATAAGGCATGCCAAGATGTGCAAGGGTGTGTCAATGCATGTCAGGGAATGTCAAGACAACAAAAGGGAGAAAAAAGTTAAACTACAAGGAAATGAACACATAAGAGGGTTAATAAGTAATCAATTTACCTTTTCCAAGAGGGGCATGCTAGGCACACCAACACTAGGCAACAATAGGTGCCAAGTGCAAAGTCTTAGTGCATTCTAAGTGCCAAGTATTCCTTTGTTGCTTCTCATCTACTTTCCAACAACTGATAATCACAAATAAATTTAATATTAAACCATGCCAAATCATACCAAGGCATCTCAACATATTCCACACATGCTAAGACTTTCCAAGCACCAACATGTGCCAAGCGCCAATATGTGTCAGGAACTAGTGTTATGCATGTTATGAAGTGGAAGGGAATGTTGAAGAGTGCTAAAGTGTGCTAGAGCGTGATAATGCATGTTCATAAGTGTTAAGGATTACTAGGAAAAAACATTAAGGGAGCACTAAGTAAAAATTCATGAAAGTTAATGAATATGAGGAACGTGCGCCAAAGACTAGTGTTAATGAGTGTTAGTTGTCATGCCAAGGAGGGACTAACAAGGTATGCTAAGCATTGGTAAGGCATGCTAGGGAATATCAAAGCATGTCAAGAATTCCCAAAGTGTGTTTGGGAGTTCCAGGGTGTGCTAATTATATCATGTGCCAATTAATAGTGCCAAGATATGCCAATACATGCTGGGTGCTAAGGATGTGGTGCAGGGGACCAGGGTATGTCAATATGTGTCAAGGCAACAAAAGGAAGAACCAATAAGAGGGTTAATAAGTCGGGACTTTATCTTTTTGAAAAGGGGCATGCTAGGCACACTAATAATAGGTCCCAATACATGCCAAGTGGCATTGTGTGCCAAGTGCTAATGTATGTCAATGCATTCAACCAAGGTGTTCCAGGGCATGCTAGGGACTATATGCAGCATGCCAACACATGTTAGCAGAGTACGATGTTGTGCTAGCGCATGTCACCATGTGCTTGGGCGTAAGTGTCATCACAATATGTTCTAGGTACAAAGATGTTCCAATACATGTGGGGTGCTAAGAAATGTTAGTGTGTGCCAAAGCATTAATTTAAGGCGTGCCCAGATTGGTGAGGATCGTTAGGTCTTTCTCATTAATAGAATTTTCAAAGCTTGATTATGTATTAAATAATATATTTCCTACACACAATAGTGGAACTTTATCTAAAGGGAATTTTCTAGATAATAAACTTAATATATATGAATAATATGTTGACTCATAGGAAATCTCTATTTGACTAGTTATTACTTGAGGGAAATGATACACACTAATTACTTCTAAAAAATTCACTGACCCTAACCACTATGGCTTTGGACATATTATAAAAAATACTCCATAATAATGGTATTAAATCGTTAACTTTTGACAAAAAAATATATTAACAGGCACATAGCATCATCAAAAACTCATTCGAATGATCAATGATGACGGCCATTTTTTGACCGTCACCAAAAGTAACAAAATGAGCATTGGTGAGGGTCATTAAAACTCTGTCACTAGAAGTGTCACCAAAGAGAGAATTAGTGATGGGCCTTTAACGACCCTCACCAAAAGTGTCATTCAAAATGTCTTTGGTGACAGACCATAAAGGACCATCACTATATACACTTACAGTGACGGTTTTTTAATGATCAATGATGATGGACATTTTTTGACCGTCACCAAAAGTAACAAAAAGAGCATTGGTGAGGGTCATTAAAAGTTCGTCACTAGAAGTGTCACCAAAGAGAGAATTAGTGACGGGCCTTTAGCAACCCTCACCAAAAGTGTCATTGAAAATGTCTTTGGTGACGGACCATAAAGGACCATCACTATATACACTTACAGTTACGGTTTTTTAAAGGCCGTCACCATATGTGACATTGGTGACGGACCTTAAAGGTCCGTCACAAGCATGACCCTCACCAATGTGCTTTTTTCTTGTAGTGATGGGATCATCAACCATCGGCATAATTTTACTTTTGATCTTTCTCCAATGACGGAATTTGTCTAGAAAAATTTAGCATGTACTAGACTTATTTTTATCTTTATCAAAATCACAAAATTTGTTAGTGGGAAAAATTTAGCATGTACTAAACTTTTAGCTCCAGAAAAATTTTACATGTAAGGTTTAGAAACTTTGTCAAAATTTATGATCTCTGATGGTATTATAGACCATTAGCTAAATTTAATGGGTTACCTTTTCAAAGTTTTATCTAGCTTACAATTTTACCATGACTTTAATAGTCATTAATGAAATTTAATGTGTTCACATGATAAAAGCTTCACACATTCTTGTGATAGTCTATGGAGTAAAATCTAGCAAGCTTTGCAACAAATCTAAAAAAAAGGCATTAAACATGAAAAATATCATCTCTATTGAGAAATTAAATCAAATTTACAAAGCACACTCTCTACATCGAGCTCCAAAAGATCACAATTGGGAAAATAAAATTCAAAAAGCACACGCTATGCATTGAACTCCAAAATATCACACTCGGGTAACATTCTTCCCAAAATTTTCTTATTATTCATGCATGGGAAAATTCATGAATGCAAGTAATTATATGCATATAGATATTCTCATATATGTAATTCATTAAAGAAAATTTATCTCTAGAATTCCATATTACTACCATGATTCATCATATTCACTTAGTATACAAGATTTCTTACCAACATTTACAAACCCCTGAATTTTATGCAAATATTGCTCAAAATTCATATGAACTTATATAGTTGAAGATTCAAATTCAATTTAGATAGGAATCAAATGTAAATAAGCAGACTTACCAAGATTTATTGCCCATACTTCACCATTAATTAGTTCTGGGGCAAGAGGAAAAAATGCTCATATTCAAATTCAAATTTCATGGCAAGGCTTTGGCAAAAAAAATCCATGTAATTCCCTCATAGTTTTCCCACTTATAGTAGAAAATAACCCATATTAGTTCTACTTTGTTCCTTGTCAATTGTGTCAACATATTCATTATTCAAGTATTTAGATCACATATACAATCCTTTTGAATCATCCAATTCATTTGTCACAATAATGACTCATATATGATGACATAGGAAACATGATGCCATCAACATAATTAATTGTAATTTATTACAAATTAACTCAGATATCAAGATATAATATTACATTAGTCATAGGTTCTTATTTGGCATAGATAGTGGAACATTGATCATAAGTTAGAGTGGGGTAGATGCAATAATGGGGTGTTGTAGATACATATTCCTCCTTGAGGAAATCATACAATGCCTACAAGTAATTAGCAGTTGTACACTTAATTCGATGGAAAACCTAGATGACACATCCCTACGGTCTCAAGGATAGAGAAAGGAGTTGATGTTAGACTAGAAGAAAATTGGGTTGAAAGTTGGGATCACTTTATAACAAAACTCAAGAAGACACATATAAGATTGAACAATTCCATAGATGAATTAATTTGGGATATAAATGAAGCAGAGGGAAACTATACCACTAATCTTAGATCCTGAACTCCTTTTGGACCAAGACTAGGTGATAAGAACCGGTGGTAGTAGAAGTTTTGGAAATTAAGGCCCCTCCCAAGTGTAAGTTTTTATGTGGATCATATTGAAAAATAAATTTTTGACATTCAAAACCCTCAGAAGAAAAAAAAAAAAAAAACTAGAGTAGGTCCAAGTATTTATTTACTTTACAGATATATTGAGAAAAACACTTCACATTTTGTTCTTGCATTGTAATTTTTCTTAGAAAGGTTGGGTTGAGGTTGAGAAGATTTTGGATAACCAAAACCTTTGGAATTTGAATCATTAGATACATGCCTTAATGTTTGATTTACTTAGCAAGATCTAAAGTGCTTTAGGGCAATCCTATTCTTAGTTCTATTGGGTACATGGATAGCTAGAAACTCTATTTTGTTTGAAGAGAAGATGATGCCTACCTTTAAGGTAGTTTCCTAGATTAATTCTTTATTTGTATATTATAAGGTTATTGGGAAGGATAAACACATAAATTTCTATCAAAGGTACAAGTGGACAAGTCTTCAAATTAGGGATATTTTGATGGGGCATGTCAAGATTCTATGAATGGGTTGGCTTCATTCAATATCCTTTAAAGACGAATAGATTTCAAATCAAAGGCAACATAGGAAGATGAACAATAACCTAGCGGTATTCAAGGCCTTGGATAGAGGGATTGATTAACTTTAGGTCATGGGTGATTCATCTTTGGTCATGATGCATAGAATATAAAATAATTCTCTCCTTACCAATGGAATTAAAGTAAATATTTAATTAATTTCTTTGGGTAAGCTATATCCATATTTATAGAGATGATAACAAAATTGCATAAAAGTCTAAGAGGAAAGATTATAATTACTTAAACTTTATGGTTTTTAGAAAAAGTTCAAGATGACCATACAATGGTTTTGTAACATATTTTCATTGGATTTATGAATTCCCTTTAAATTTGTAATATGTCAGTACATAGACCTACTAAGTCTACTATGAAAGCTATGGATCTTTTCTCATATCATATTGAAAGATTGTAAAGAGATGTAGATTGTGAAGAGATGTATATATGGATAATCTTTTTGCAATGTGTTTGTGCTTGCTTGTGTTCCAATATTGTATTTTTGTTTATCTAAAATAAAATTAATATTTTTTTCAGGAAAGAAATATTAAAAAACAATAATTTAAATAAAATTGCAAATAAAAAAATTTATGTTACTTTTTTTTTATTGAAACCCATTTATTTATATCTTTTATTAATTGCTTTTGTAACATTGATGTGTTTATTTATATAAAAGAATAATATGTTATGAACATTATGATTTGGAAAAAAATATTTATTTATAGAATTTGTTATAATTTTATAATTTCTTTTATCACAATGACGCAAACAAAAATGAATGGGGATGCAACGCAACGAACATCACACCTCCAAAAATTATAAAAAGGCCATTCAAGGCGTGATTTTTTAGAGTCATGTGCGTCCAAGCCACACATGACTCTTCTTCTAATTTGGGCTATACGGTAAGACTTGCCCTGTTCTGCTTATTGAAATTTTCAGAAATGATTTGGGTGGGTTATACTTTAGATTTAGATTTGATATTGCTGTTTAGTATTACTCTTTCTCTTTTTTATATAGTTTATTATTGAATATTTCAGGAGCTTCTTGTTAACACTCCACTAAAATTAAATAATGTAATTAAAAAAAAAAAATGATGTGCTTAATCAATTTTCTTTATTTAATTATTTTCTATTTTTCAAAAACTGAATAAAGTTATGTTTAAATCTATCTTCAAAAAATTTAATTTTTTAAATAAAATATATTTTCATTTATTTTGTTTCAATAACTCTTATTTATCGGATATATTAGTTTATTGTTAAAATGTTTATTTGTCATTATAATATTTGATAAATTATTATTAAATCAAAATATAAAATACCTTATTTGTCATTATAAATTTGACAAATTTTAATTAAATTTATCATCCAATTCTTTTGAGAATATCAATTATAATAATAAGATATCGCGTTGCATTTTCTGGCGTCCACAACTTTAAACTCTCATATTTCCTCTAACTCTATATGCCGTAGTCTAAAAAAGCGATAGAATAGCTGAGAATCCAGCAAAGATTTTTAACTGAGGGCATATCGTCTCTCTCATTTTTAAAATTTATTTTAAATAGTATTTTAAGACTTTTCTTTGCCAAGAAGATAAACTAATCAACGAAAATCTAAAAAATCCACAGAATAATTTAGAAATTCCGGTAAGATTCTAAAAATTTCCGGCAAAGATCTATCGAAATTGTTAAATTTCAGTGTTTTGGGTGTCTTGAGAGTTTTTAATAGTGCTGAATCCATTTCCACTATCAAAAATGCAATTCAAACACTCCAACTACTTAATTTTTCGAATTATGTTTTACTAGATTTCAACAAAAAAAAAACTGCCATGCAAACTATTTTGTTGCCTCTGTAGACAACTCCATTCCTAAACTTGCTCCACTTGTATATTCCACTGAAAAACCCTAGTGCCTTGTTTTCAGGCCATGACTTTACGCTGTAGCAGAGAAGACCAGATACATTTATGAGTATAAGTGTGCAGCCGGAAGCAGGTGGGAAAAGAGTGAATTGATTATTTAGAATGAGAGAAAGGTATAGCCAGAGAAAGATTCAACCAACAAAAGCACAGCATTCGATACAGATTCATTCGCTCACGCCCTCAGATAGTTAACCCCAAAATTCCTCATCTTTGGCCTTGAAATTCCCCACTCCCCATGCCCACCAGAGCATACTTTAGCTTCTTCCCCATTCATTGACTACCTATCGAAATGGAAGCCCTCTCAAGCTGCGTCGAACAAACCCCTGAATCAACCACTCCTGTGCCGGCTTCCTTGCGAGAGCGGCTAGCGAAGGGCAGTCCCAACTCTTTCATTTTTTTCACAGAGAACCACAGAACCCTAACTCTGTGAATGTCAGCATCAAGGAAAAACCCTCTCTCTGGGGATAAAAGCCGCGGTTCAAGGAAGAGACAAATATACGGCCATCAAAGCCAAATCAAAGGGAATTGAAACCCCTCAACAAATTAAACGTTCGAAACCCTGTTCTTTCGCATGTTTAGTCCACGTTCTAACACGAGGAGGAGGTCACAAGTGCTTTACAATATGGACAATCGCCAAGATCAGTCAGCGCCTTTCTTTGTTCGTCTTTTCTGGGAATTTTGTGGCAAATCTGAATGAAAATACTTTCTGTGTAGCTTATTTCAGTTGGTCGCGAGATCCAACCGCACCTCCATGGATTACGAGGTTGTAGTGGAAGTTTCAGTCCAGGAGTGCTGAAATCTCTGATATTTGTAAGAATTTGGGTTTCATGGTCCTGGGAAATAATTAGGGGAAAATATCAACATTTAGATTTCTGATTTATGTTTTATAGGAAAGTTGTATTTGCGTAAGATTTTACTGTTATTTTGACTGCAGTGGATTCCATTCATTTATTCAGTAGTACCCAACACCAACTTAAACACTTGAAACTCTTCTCCAATTTAACCCAGCCCTTTATTGGGTAAGATATGCCCGTTCGGATTTGGATCCCAACTTACCACTAGACACAGCCGTAGACCATTTTTGCATTGACATGGAGTAGGACTTGAGGTTAGGTAAGCCGGGTATGGTGTTCAGGGACTACAAGTTAGTTCACTAACCTTGGGGTCATGCGACTTCCTAGAGCAGGTCTGCCACAGTTCTGAAATTCTAGAATTTAAACGGTGTGATGACCATAGAACGTGCTTCTATTTAGCTTGTGTTAGCACTTTTGTTCCTCAATGTATTGTTTGTTTTTAGTGATTATTCTTTCACTTGGTTATTTTTTTTTTTCAGGGAAAGAAAAAACATTGTTCTATTAAAACAGTACATAAACCTGTTACATTCCATATCATGACCAAGTCTTGTACAAGCAAGACTATTCAGAAAGGTCTAATCTCAAAAAAAATTGTCCTCCCAATACCATACAAATATTCTATTACATAGTATTTACTCAGTCCAGTCTATGTGCCCAACACCGTACTCCAGTTAATATGAGACATGTCTTGGTCAATATGAAGCTGTAAAAAACATCTAATGAGACAGGCCCATATGATCTATAGAAAAAGAAAACCAAATGATGCACATAATAATGTGTGCCGACTGTTCCACAAAAAGGAGAAATGACAACCATCCGGATGGGAATTTCAGTTGACAATCATGTTGTTGTCGAGGAAGGCCCAAAAACGATAAACATGTGGATAGATGAACAAAATGTCTCTAGCTCGCTTGTTAAAGAAAACATGCTCGCTTGTATATGGATGAAATACCGGCTCACATAAAAAAACTAACCCATGCTCGCTTGCAGAAGATGATTTTAGGATCCAGCTAGCTTGATAAAAAAACCAGGCTTGCTTGCAAATGACCATTTGATACTGGCTCGCTTGATAGACATACACAGGCTCGCTTGCAATTAGTGACAAAATTATTAAGGCAGAGGGAAAAGATAAGAAGCCACCTAGCTTGATTCCCTAAAGTGAGTGATCATAATGGACCCTAAAGGTGCCTCCAAACCTTTCTTCGAGAGGAAGTCAACCCTCGTGTTGTTCTCTCTGAAAATATGCATCATCGTGTAGGCCTGAAATTTAGACATGATATATAAAACGCGCTCAGTTCATCTGCTCAGGTGCTGACCATGCATCCTACACTTACCAAAGATCCCATCTATAATGAATTTGGAGTCACCATATATGTGAATACTGGCAAGTTTAAGATGAAAAACCACCATAATCCCACCCCACAAGGTCATGAGCTCAGCCTTATTGTTGGTTCCCGAACCACCATTCCAATATATATGATAACATTCCTCTGTTGCCAATTTAATCCATGCCCCACAACCACATATACCATCCTTTTGTGCCCCATCAAAATATATCGCAGGAAGAGAAATTTGGTGTGAACGACCACGGACAGAGAAATCAACCATAGTCAGAGATGGCATAGCACGATCCCCCATCCATCACATAATATTACCATGAATCCTTGAAGTGTCGAATGGGATATCTTGGAAAATTAATCGGTTTCGGGTGCACCATATCTCCCAGAGAACATAAAAAGGCAGGGGTTTATAGTTACCTTTTGTGGCCGCCCACACCATGAAGGTCTGAACACAATCAGAAGGCCTCCAATTCAGGTCCTCCAGAGTCATGAATAATCTCCAAATACGAAGAGACAAACTATAGGAGAAAAATAGGTGCAAAACAATCTTAGTGAACAATTCTGTCACTTGGTTACAAGTGTTGCATGAGCTTTGGTAGACCTGTTGCTTTTTGTACAAATAAATATGCAATATGTAATAGAGTTGTCTTTAGTGCGATTTTTTGAAGACTTTTCTAATGGATTTTTCTGGTCCAATTTCTATAAAATCGAGCAGGAATTCATTGAAAATTGAAGTTTGATGGGTAACCTTGCACAATTGAAGTGCCCTAGGGAATTTTAGGGTGTTGAATCCATATATACAATAAAAAAAATAGATTAAATAACAAAAATCAAGATTCAACCTCAATTTTTTTCGCTGGATTCCAACACTAGAAACTCCAAAAAGTAGCACTAAAGACAAGTGTTTTTTTATGATATTGTGGAAAAATTTATTATAATTTATTATAATTTAGTTGTTGAATTGATAGTGAGGATAGTTATTATTGGTTGTGATTTGTAAATGCAAGTTGATTCATTTTTGTTATTAAAAAAAAAGGTGCTACAGGGTGGTGATTCTTAAGCAAGCAGGTTTCACTTCCACCAAGTGCTTCTAGACCTTGTGCCATTAACCTCTTTCCTTACATCCGAGGAAGATGAACTCTTAGCTTTTAGGTCATAGTCCAGGCCCAAAAAAATTTAACTAAGATGAGCACTTAACTTTTAGGACATAGTCCAGGTCAAAAAGAAATCAAATAGACTTGAATTTTTGTTAATGATTTTATTAGATGAAATTTTTTTTTACAGTCATGAAAGAAAGTGATATTGTGGGGAAATAATAATAATAATAATACACTGCAATATTAACTCAAGTAAAATAATAATAATAATAATAATATTTGTTAATTTTATTTTTAATAATAATAATAATATTAACTTAAGTAAAATAATAATAATAATAATAACTATTATTATTTATTTGCTTATTTTATATTTATTAACAAAATTACAAACCATTGAGAGTAAATTCTTAATATATATGAGATAAAAAGAAATTTAAATATTAATATTTCATAATTCTATTTTTAAATTTAATTAATAAATATATAATTAGAGTTGCGAGGGCAGTTCAATTGGTTAATCCTAGAAATGTGAAATCAAACTCGATTTGAAACTCCAAAGACTCAGGTTCAAATCCACATGTTGTGACCTGGACTAGGAAGAGGAGGACATATCGCAGCCCCTTAGAGGTTTACTGGTTGGGTTCCTCTGGATCACAATAATAAATATATATATATATATATATATATATATATAAAGAATAGTATGTTTATATATATATAAATGTGAAATATATAAAAATATATAGCTATAATTTTTTTTTAACAAAATGGTTAGTATTTTATATTAAATATCAAACTCGTTACAAGGTCAGATCCTTTTACATATTCAATTGATTCATCTACTACTGGATTCAAACGTCAAAAAATACCTTTGTTCATGTTTCACTTCCTACTTACTGTATTTCTAAACTTACATTTGAGGACCTTCCAAAATACTCTTAAAACTAAAACATACTTACAATACATAGCTCAAGAAAAACAAATAGACTAGCCTACATTCGACGACCCAACTTCGATTTTATTTTCAACAATTGCCTCAACATCTTGCTTCATCTATTCTGGAATAGGGACCTGGTGCATTTCCACCTCCTCCTGTGTTTCCTTTCTCGTGTTGATTCCCTCTGCACCCCCTCTACTTATCGTTTCAAACCTTTCTTTAGATGCGGGTCCAATTTATCCAGTTTAACTTGCAACCTGTTGATCTTGCTATGAAGAAAAATATTCTTTTGGTTAAGGAGTAGTAGTTGAGCCTCATTCTTCGCAACCACCATTTCCCCTTGTCAATTGAGGAAAGATAATATATGCTCCATATTTGTGGTGATGTAATTGAGCTAATAGGTGATATCTTCTTTCGCCTTGACAACTAAAACCTTCGATTCACCCTCCGTGTTTTCACTTACACTTCGTCTTGCTTTGTCACCTGTGGAATTTCACTTCCAAACACAAACCTTTGCATTGAGGATAATGGCCATGCATATCCTATATAGTCTTTATCCTTTCCTGCTCGCTCTCTTCAACCCATGTATTGTCATGATTTATACATTCCAATATACATACATTCTTTACATGATTCATCATCATTGCAACTCTTTATCAATGTCATTAAGACTCTAATACTCAATCGTGTTTGCTTCACCTTGTAAATGGAGACAACATACTACAACTCCCTCTTTCATTTACTGAGGTTAACTCTAGGCCTCCAACTGTCCAAAGCCTCATGATCATCCATATTCCTCATCCAAGTGTTTGAAAGGGCCCGAGTCCTAGCATTAAAGAAGAGTCACCATTCTTCTGTGGGGTGATTCTAGAGGATCATGAGACGAGGAAAAGGTCTGACATGAGGTCATCATTCCTCCCAATAACTCTCTTAATCTGATCATTGCACAAAATTATTTACATTTGATTTCAAATCTCATGGTACAAGTTTAAAATACTATTTCTATTACCCTGGGCCAACATCCCTTTATGGATACTCCTTTATTAGCTAAGGCAGTTGTCTTGGAATTCAGATGCCTTTTGACATATTGAAATTCAACTATCCCAATTTACATTTTATCCTCTGGAGAATTGGGTTCTGAACAAGGATGGAGTTCCCAAATACCATCAATTGCTAAATTTTCCTTAAACATAGGTAGCTCTAGCCCCTATCACAAAGCCAAAAATTTTGCTTGGTTATTTATAGCACTCCTCAAGCCCATGAATATTGAATCATGATTTCTTCATCGGGGCAATAGATAACCATTCCCACTCATGCCTCCCCCAATAATAACTGCAACTTAAGATCCATTTTACCATATAAATTAAAATAAGGATCTTTCATATTTGTAACTATAATATTTTAAAATTTCACATTTAAATTTAATTAGTAAATATACAAAAACTTAATCTTTACAATATACATTTTTTTAATTTATGCACACACACATACAAACTATTCATATCACACAAAAAAGTCTTTAAAAATGTCAAATAAAAATACATGTATGTAGTTATGTATAGATTTTCGTAAAATTAAAAATAAGAATATTTCTATATATATAGATGTGAAATTTATATATAATATAAATAGTATTATTAAAAACCTACATAGATCCATTTTAACTATGAATTTACCAAGCACCAAGAGGAATCAAAATATTTGGAGGTGCAAACAATTTCTCAAGGTTTGCACTCAAAAAGAAATTTACATCTAGAGAGATTTGATTCCTCTCAATGCTTGGTAGATCTAGAGTTAACATGAATCTATGTCGATATTTTAAAAGAGTCTACGTAGCTTCTCTTATTTGTTGGCTAGTGTGTGTGGATGGATATCCAATCTTACTGTGGAATGTTCTTTTCACAAAATGTTAACTTGTCTTACTGCCTTAAGAAAATACATTTGTGGAATGCCCAGTCCCATCTATTCTTAGATTTGATATGGATCTCAACACTCGAAAGATCAAGGTTGTATATCTGAGTTTCAACAATTGATACAATATCCATTTGTATTGTTTGGACAAGAGATATACATCCTTGTTCTCAACAACCTACATGTATATATTATGCCAATGTTTAAAACCTAGATAGGTATAACTCAACATCCTATAGGTGCATACCATGCCAATATTAATGTTTATTTAGGTTTGCACTAGTGTACATATTCATTACACTCTAGTTAGCACACATAGAGTTTATTAGACTTTAGCTAGGACACATAGAATTGATGGATCACTTCTAGAATGATCCAGGTTGGAAAATGCACATTGCTTCTCTTGGTTTCTTTGAGGGAAGAATGTTACCTTATTTCCATTCATGGGCCTCACCAGGAGTCACTTAAATTAAAATGTTGGGATATAGGTTGGAAACGTATTTGGGCCAGTAAAAGGTATGGTCTTGTGTCACATGTATGGAACAATTAGGCTTTGGAGACAAACAACTATAATATTTGGAAATGAATCATTTAGTTGAATGTTTTAGCTGAGAAATCTTGTATTATGTATGTTAACACTCTTCTATGCCTATTTTGTTAATATCAAGATATATTGTTCTCCATAAAAAAAACTTTGCAATGCAATTATTTTCTTACCTTATGGGGTGAAGATGTATGGGTGCATGTATCCACTCTTTGTTGCTTTTTAGTAATGGATAGTGGTGTTTATGAGTTTGTTTACTTACCACACATGGTTGAAAACATACTATGTTTTACATCACACCATGAAACTTATGAGGTCATATATTCTTTATCTATTTTATATTTAGTTGGTTACATGTGTACATCTCAGAATTTTCTGACAGAAATTTTACTTCCAGGTTTTTCCTTTTCAAAGAGGCACCCTATAGGAGAATCCACTGATTGATCTGAATATGGGCAAACTTGTTATTGCTATGCAAGCTCCCTCATCAGTATTAAAATTGTGTTTCTTATGTGCATAGGAATCTTACTGACCTTTCATATTATCACAAGAATTTATTTTTGTTGTCTTTCAATGTGTAATTACATGAAACAGTTGTAGACATAAAACCATTAAGCACATGAAAGGAAAATACAGCATACATCAAGACACAAGACATTTGATGAAGGAGTTCACCCCGCCTAGGCTACATCTCCTTGAATTAGCTCTAAGGCATGATTCATTGTTTTTATGCTCCAGATTCAATCATGAAGAGTACATCAATGTGCTGAAATGAAATGGTAAGTTTCTCCTAAAACAAAACAACTCCTGCAAAGTCCCTTTACCATACACTTACTGACCTATAGTCAAGCCTGAAACTATAAGCAACACATGGGCATCTTACCAAGATCCCTTACACAACTATGAAAGAGCATCAAATTTGTACTTCAATAACTGTAATTACATCAACAACCTTTTTCTCTATAACACATAAAGAGAAAAGATGAGAAAAATGCTACAGCGATGCTGCAAAGGTTTATGTTGCAAACATATGGAGGTTGGAAGACCCCTGCAAATCATCTCCATCTCAAAATCCTCCAAGAACTTGCTCAATAGTTGAATGATCCATACACCCTCCTGGTTCAACCTTAAATTTAAACTTGAAGATATGCTCTAAACATAAAGCAGAAGTTACCAATGGATTCAGGTCATCCATAAACCCCTGAGTAGCCTCTTCTGGTTCTTCAATTGGTATATAGGTCCTCTAGGCATGGCCTCCTCTCCTGGTGGCCCTAGGAATCTTTTATCTTCAAGTGGAGAAAACACCATCAAGCAGTGCTCCTTTGCCTCTAAAACATGTTCCAATGAGTCCAGAATGCTCAAAAATGGCTACCTAGCCTCTTCTTGTAGCTAATTTGGTCGAAAACTACCCAAGTTATGACATCTGACAGTTTCTCCTGGAAAACCTCCACCAAATCTGGCAGAGTGGAGTTAACTGGAGTTAGTTTAGCAAATTTCGCCCAGTTTGGAACTCCTCCAAAAACTCCACCAGGATAAACTCGTGGTTAATAAGTGCTTAAGCGTGATTAGGAGTAGTAGTTAAGCATGCTAATGGCGCTTTAAGCATTGCATTCCACCCTCCGGTTATGCACTATGGTCATATGACATAAGGCCTGGCCCCTTTTTCCGCCATCGGAATCCTTTTGATAGTTTAAATGAATGTTGTGCGTTATGTATATTAAGACATAACACGGTGGCATGGCGGTAAATCGTGGGCATGGTGTGCGGGAGGTCGTGGGGTTGAGCCCTACACCTCCATAAACTTTTACCACTCTGAAATATATCCGACCGACCATAAAAACTCAACCAAATTTTGGATTTGGGAGGGGCACGTGGCAGCCTACGGGCTAGCCACGTGTCAGCTCCTCTTTGGCTATCCAACAACCAACCAAATTTTGCCAACACACCCAAAATTGACCAATCTGAAGAAGACAAGTGTCAGTACCTGAGCGACCCACCTGGGGAATATTCCCTAGAATATACCTTTTGCTGACTGGGCTATACAGATACCTAGTTAGCATCCCTGTCGGCATCTGCTCAAATTTTGCATGTTCTGCATGGCGGTCAGTGGGCGCTAACTCCCTCATATGGAGTCTGATTTTGACGAAACAAATTGCGCTGAAGTTAGGACGACAAGCTAGTCGCAGTTGTTCAAGTTCCACACCTTTCCGAACACTTTGAATTTTGAGTAAATTTTTACCCCTGATTCAGATTCCAATCACACCTTCCCACTGACATGATTTTGGACCCACAAAAGTTAGTTATATTTGAGAGCTCAATACTCTTCTGTCTCCCAAGTTCTATCATCTTGATTATACTTGGATAAATCATCATGACAACCACTTTTGTCACTAACATGCCTTGCCTTTCCCATGGCTTGGCTCTTCAATCATTGTTCTCCTTTTGCTATTGACCCAAATATCCAGCACTTGATGGCTGATGTAACACTTTGCTATAAAGTGATCCTTCTGTGCTTGGAAATCTAACTTGCCTTCCCACTGAGAATTAGGTTCCTCCTTTGCACAAACATGCTTGTGATGAAAGCTTCTCTTTTGGAAACCACGTTTCCAATAAGCCCATCTGAGTGAACTACAACAATGAATTCAAATATCAGTAAAAAAAAATAGAAAAGAAATGTTCATTCTCTTACCTCCATGGTTTCAAATTTCACATCTAGAAGAATGCATTCGCCATCTCCTTCTCTTCTTGGAGTCAAACATATAAATGGTCTACAATGACTGCAAACTTTTTCTGGCTGAAATTTTCTTGGACTTCTTGTCACAAACACAATCATCAGTCTGAAAAACACATCATGCAAGAAACATAAATTTATGACATATCCTCTTGTGCCTCAAAAAGCAACAAATTTCACATCATGTGAACATCACCATGTACTCTCACATCTTGGCCTCTTAAAACAGCTGACTCACAAATCAAGCATAAGCATGCATAATGATTTGACAATTCTTTTCCCAAACAAAATAATTTCAAATTTCATGAAAACACTTCGTCAACATCTCCCTTTTCTCAGTTGGAGACAAAATCAACTCTTCCAAGTCAATATGGCATGCATGTCCACATAATCAACCAATACAAGTCGACACTTATGCATGTTCAAACACATTGAAACCATCAAAATTCCACTGTTCATACACACATCTCTCATGCATGTATATTATTCCTCAACTCTCTTACATAAGTACAATCATAGTACAAGAACCACATTCATATGTACATGTACTCAAAGAGCGGAAATAAACAAATTTGTTGCAATAAAGTGAGTCCATCATACTCCACTTTCAAACACCTTCTTGGTGAAAACATGCAACATACAATGAAAAGGAACAAACCATTTCAATGGATTCTATCCAAAGAACAAACTTTGGATGCAAAGTCAAACACCTTGCTTCTTCATGTCCTATTTTGTGACAGTAGGTACATGATACCCAATCGATGTCATCAGAAGACCATTATTCTGGTGCAACATACCCCAACCCTTCATGCTTAGGCATTTATTTCGCCTCTATTGGGTTCTTGATGCCTTGCTGATTTACTCCAAGACCTAATCCTTCTTGGTATCCCACATTTTCCAAGATCTTTAACCCAATACCTTTGTTGTGTCTTTAAAAGGCTGTAAAAGAATTTTCATCAATATGTGCATATAAATAAGAAACATATGCATGCTCCCCACTTGTCTCATCTCTTGATTGAGACACAAAGATGGTTTCATACTCCTTCCAGATTCTCAAGGTGTTCTCCCGGACTCTTTTGTCTTCTTCTTTCAACTCCTCAACATAAGGTGCCGATTGAATTTCTTCCACATCATGTGGATAAAAAACACAAATATATCCATCTTCCATCTTGGAAGGATTTTCTACATCAGCAAATTGCATCAAAATTTTAGAAAAAAACTAATTTTGTGGTGAAGATGGTGGTGAAACACCATTCTTTTTACCTTCTTCCCTCGTGATACTTGTAGGCTCTTCTCCTTCAGATATGCTCTTCGAAGCCTCAATACTCTCTGAAGGTGAAACTTGAGGTGGAGCTTGCGGCAACCCTATCCTCCTTCTCCTTTTTCCTACTTGGGAAGCTATACCAACAAGTTTTCCTTCTCCTCTCCGGAGCTTCAACCTCGTAAGCATTTTCACCTTACAAATAGACAACCCTCTTTGCACAAACCAAAACAATAAACAATGAACTCGAAGCTCTGATACAAACTTGATCTAAATATGGGAAAAATTTTTATTGCTATGCAAGATCCCTCATCAGTATTAAAATTGTGTTTCTTATGTGCATAGGAATCTTACTGAACTTTCAGATTATCACAAGAAATTATTTTTGTTGTCTTTCAATGTGTAATTCCATGAAACAATTGTAGACATAAAACCATTAAGCACATGAAAGGAAAATACACCATACAGTAAGACACAATCCATTTGATGAAGGAGTTCACCCTGCTTGGGCTACATCTCCTTGAATCAACTCTAAGGCATGATTCATTGTTATTATGCTCCAAATTCAATCATGAAGAGTACATCAATATGTTGAACTGAAATGGTAAGTTTCTCCTAAGAAAAAACTTCTGCAAATTCCCTTTACCATACACTTACTGATTTATATTCAAGCCTGAAACTATCAGGAACACATGGGCATCTTACCAAGATCCCTTACTCAAATATGAAAGAGCATCAAAATTTTACTTCAATAACTATAAGTACATCAACAATATTTTTCTCTATAACACATAAAGACAAAATATGAGAAAAATGCTACAACACTATTGCAACGGCTACTATTGCAAACATATGGAGGTTGGAAGACCCCTGCAAGATCATCTCCATCTCAAAATCCTCCAAGAACTGGCTTAACATCTGAATGATCCATACACCCTCATGGTTCAACCTGCAATTTTAACTTGAATATGTTCTCTAAACAGAAAACATAAGTTACCAATGGATTCATAGCATACATAAACCCCAGAGTAGCCTCTTCTGGTACTTCAATTGGTCTACAGGTCCTCTAGGCATGGCCTCCTCTCCTGGTGGCCTTGGGCATCTTTTATCTTCAAGTGGAGAAAACACCATCAAGAAGTGCTCCTCTACCCTTAAAACCTGTTCCAATGAGTCAAGAATGCTAAAAAATGGCTACCTAGCCTCTTCTTGTACCCAATTTGGTCAAAAACTACCCAAGTTATGACATCTGACAGTTTCTCCTAGAAAACCTCCACCAAATCTGGCAGAGTGGAGTTAAATGGAGTTATTTTAGAAAATTCCGCTGAGTTTGGTGCTCCTCGAAAAACTCTACCAAACTAAACTCATGGTTAATTAGTGTTTAAGTGTAATTAGCGGTGGTGGTTAAGCGCGATTAGCACGCTAATGGCGTGTTTAGCACTAGATTCCACCATCTGGTTATGTGCCATGGTCATAAGACATGATGGTTGGCCCCACGGGGTTGGCCCCTTTTCCCCCCGCCAGAATCCTTTTGACAGTTTAAATGAAGGTTGTGCACTATGTATAGTAAGACATAACGTAGTGGCATGGTGGTAAATCATGGGCATGGTGTGCGGGAGGTCGCAGGGTCGAGCCCTACGCCTCCATAAAATTTTACCACTCCGAAATATATCCAACCGGCCATAAAAAAATTAACCAAAATTTGGATTTGGGAGGGGCATGTGGCAGCCTCCGAGCTAGCGACGTGTTAGCTCCTCATTGGCTATCCAACAACCAACCAAATTTCTCCAACACACCCAAAATTGACCAATCTGAAGAAGACAAGTGTCAGTGCATGAGCGGCCCACTTTGAGAATATTTCATGAATATTCCTTGGAATATACCTTTTTTTGATTGGGCTGTACGAATGCCTAGTTAGCATCCCTGTCAGCATTTGCTCAAGTTTTGCTTTTTCTGCACGACGGTTAGTGAGCTGTAACTTCCTCATACGTAGTCGGATTTTGACGAAACAAGTTGCGCCAAAATTAGGGCAATGAGCCGGTCGCGGTCATTTAGGTTCCACACCTTTTTGAACACTTTTAATTTTGAGCAAATTTTTGCCCCTGATTCAAATTTTTGATCATTGATGGATCTAGCATTCCATTTGTTTAAAAGTGTATTTTATATTTGGGAATTTTTACTTGTTCCAATTGCGACAATATTTTTGTTAGCAAAACACTCTATCTACAATATGATGATCTCGAGAAACCAATCTACGTGTAGATCAATTCCACAGACACTACATAGTTCATTACCTTTACACAAAATTTTCACAAGAATTTTTTATTGTGATATTATTCACCTGCATATATTCTCTGGCCAATACCTTTACCCAATTTTACCAAGTAATTAAGACAATTTATATAGATTATTGTTTGATTGAAATTTGTGTTTGATGCACACATTTCAAGGCCTCTTTTAATTGGAAAGAATTAATAATTGTAATATTTATTAGTATTAGTGATTGGGATTAAATGAGTCCTTCAAATATAATATCTATTAATAATTACAACAATTAAAATATTTTATAAATGTAATTTACCTCAGTAACCCTTGTTTTACCTATTAGGCAGTTGCATAATGATAGGAAGTTTTTTGTAACGATGTCTTTCCATTAAAATTTTGTTGCTTGAGAGGCTTATTGTATTATTGGAGTCATTGTTGACCTAGAATAATAAAGCATTCCAATCCCTTTCCCCATGGATATTTCCTTCACACACTGTTAAGGTTTTACCACGTAAATATTGTGTCTATTTGTGTGAATTTAGTTTCTTTCTCTTGTGCACATTTCATTTCTTATTTATTTTTTTATGGGCTCAAAATACCAACAAGTGGCATCGGATCCATGTGGTTTTGAAGGTTGTGAGATAAAATTTATGATTGCTACCAAAGAAAGAGGCAGGAAAGGTGAGCCACGAGCGCCAAGGTAAGGTTGGGCTAGTTAGTAGTTTCATCATACCATGAGAAACCCAAGAAGAGCCCATGTAGAAACTAAAAATTGTAGAAGAATATGGTGATTGTAGAAGAGAATTATGTCAAGAAAATAAGGCGGTATGAGTCTAAGTCATCTGAGGTAGAACCGTGTGCTATTAGAGGTAATCAGAAGTTGTAGACAACTGCTAAAGGAAGGAAGATCAATAAAAAGGGAAGTCTCAGAGTTAATCAGAGGTTGTAGACCACCTCTAAAGGAAGGTATATTAATAAAAAGGGAATTCCATGTACGAGTGGCTAGGTATAAAACAGGGGCCCACAGTGGAGCCCAATAGCAACAACATGAAATTTTCGAGTTAAATGATCGGAATCTGGATTGGGGGAAAAAATATACTAAAAAATCAAAGTGATCAGAATTTATCCAAACCAAAAAAAATGGATAGGTCTCATCTCCAGGAATCTGATGCAATTTGTTTCGTCGAAAACAGAGTCCGTATGTGAAAGTTAGAGCCTATTGTCTGCTTGACCAAACAGGCGAATTTTCAAAAAAAAGTGAAACAGGGTCAAACTGGTCAAAATTTGGTCAAAATGGGCATTTCTCTAGCCCAATGGAAATCTTACATGTGTCGAGCTATTATTTGTCAAATCTCCAGGCTTGTTGGCAATTTTTGGTTGGTTTTTGAAGAACCAATGGGATGCTGACACATGGCTAACCTGGAGGCTGCCACATGCCCCTCCCAAAGGATGAATGTTGGTTAAGTCTGGGTCGAAATTCATATTTTATATGGAGCAAAATTTTATGTATTCGCGGAAGAGCGGAGGTTGTGGTCGACCCTGGGACCTCCCCCACACAAACCAAATGACTTGTCGTGACACCCGAGCTTTGAGACTTAACATGTAACAGACGCAACATATATTTAAAGTTTGAAATACGTTCGAGCATAAGGATATGGTGGCCAGCTCCATCGCATACAACCTCGCACTCATGAACATGTCCAGGTCTTACACTAATGTGTGGAGGTTAATATTAATGTGGGTTTTATTAACCTTTAACCATTGTTTTATGCGCTAAACAAATCTTTAATCTGGATTATGTTAAAAGACACTTAGAGCGCTAAACTCCCAGTTAAATGAGCCTTAACCACTAATTGATCTCCAGTTTAATTTAAGTGCGTATTAGCACTAATTGGCGGAGTTCGCCATTTTCGGCAGAACTCCCAAATGTGGCGGAGTTAACTGGTGTTTCTCCAGATTTGGAGTGGTTTCCACTACAAGGAAAAGACCCTCTAGTAGATGTTTTTGAGGAACCCCTTATAAAAATACCCTAGACATCTGTTTCTAGCGGAGGTTACTAGAGGAGGTTGGCGGGCAGAGGTGTTTTCAAATGTATTTCGTACGGTGCACTTATCACCGTAAAACACACTGGTGCGTGCAACACAATAAAGCACCATCATGCACAAAACATTGGCACATCAGACACTGTGCGCTGCGTACAAACCGGCTCGGTGCATTTCTTTTTCGTAGCGCACCGGTAATTTACAACACATCCGCATCAGTGCCTCATAAAAAGCGTGCGAAAACAGAAACCCCCCGGTGCGGAATGACGAAAACACACCGGTGCACCCATAAACACCGTGCACTGGAATGGGGTTTGTTGAAAATGCAACAAGATGATGGAGCTTAGTGAAATGAAGTCGCCTTCACTAAGTGGGCCCGCAGGCTATTTTTGGCGCAAAGTCTATTTTTAGACTATGTCTATTTTTAGACATATGGAGCATGGTCTAGGAGTTGCATGATGCTATTCTTGGATGATTGGTCAAGTTGGTAAAAATAGATGGACCTCTATTTTTAGACATTGGGCGGAGTCTATTTTTAGACTGCCAGTCTTAAAATAGAACAGTCGAATATTATTAGCTCTTAATAATATTTGGACTATAAACATTATCTTATCCTCTTGCAGCACTTCAGTTCGAGCTACGGATATGGCCCATGCAGCTGACAAAGGAATTACGCTATTCCTAGGGTTTGGTTGAGCTAATGCATGGTTGAATTCAGTTAGAACTCATGTGGCAGAGTTTGGTGGAGTTGATGAGGCAGTTGATGGAGTTGTGTTCGGTTTAACTTAGTTGAACTAGTTGTATTTAGTTTAACTGGCTAATACACTAGAGATGAGTTGTGTGAATTAATTATTAATTAATTCACTAATTATTAACTCATAATTCAACTAAAGAACACATCAGTTAATAGCAGTGCATGGACAGTTCAGTGAAGACCAGTGGAAGAGATAGGTGAAAGAGTCGGTTTGCTATTAGTTGTGACTATAGTTGTGCATGAGACTTGCACAAGCATTGAGTGAGATTGCCAATGAGAATTGCACAGTTGGAGCTAGTGGGATTCGAACTTGGATCTCATCCATTATCCTTTTGGATTGCGTTGTAGAGGCAGGCAAACAGTGGAGGAGTTTTGAACTCGTGACTTGTTCAAAACTGAGCTAGTTTGTATGTAACTTTTGGAGATAGTACTGAGTACTTGTGAGGAGTATTGTGCTATGTATTGTTACATGTTCTCATTCATTATATTATACAGATAGCTGGGGGTTTTCAGCTATAAGCTTTCCCCATTACATACTGCGTTATATGTGTGTTGAATCTATGTTCTTCTGATTGCATACCGCTTGTTTTATTTCCTCATGTGATGATTAATGGTAGAAGAGGTTATGTGTTATGCATGCAATCGAATTAATGTGTGACCAGGATAATCTCAGCGAATAATATTCATTATTCAAGAAAATTTCTACATGGTATCGGAGCATATTGATCATCCGATCTATTACGGTGATTGCATTTTATTTCTATAGGCAAAGTCTGTAGTGCGGGCCAGGTAGCCTCCGGATTCATCCTTCTTTGAAGGTGAAAGGTCTGGTAAATTCCCCTACAGTTGATCTCTGATTTAGAAATAATTTGTTCTCAAGTGTAGATTGGAAGCGGTTGAGTTTTCAGCTGTTGGAATTCGAATTTGCAGAATTGTGTTCTTGGTGTCGAAGTCAAAATGTCTTTCAATGGATTGCGACTGGAGTATGCTCTTGAAGGCAGCTCGAATTATGTTGCATGGAAGGACAGGATGGAGGCGCTGTTAGATAACAATGGGCTGAAGGAGTTCATAGATGCTGAAGTCCCAAAGCCTACTGATGCTGCTCAAGTTGAGGCTTGGAAAAAGAAGATGGCAAAATTTCAAAGGATTCTGTTGGAGGGCATGAAGGACCACATTGTATCCAGCCTGCATGGAAAAGCTTCTCCATACTTGATGTGGAAAGCATTGACAGATTTATTCCAAAGCAAGAGCGACCAGAGGAAGTTGGCGCTCAAGGATAAACTCAGAAACATAAAGATGGAGAAAGGCGACAGCATACCCAAGTACCTCACGAAGTTCACCCAATGCAGGGATGAGCTGGGAAGTGTGGGGGTGATTGTCGATGAAGAGGACTTGGTGGACTTGGCTCTCCTTGGTCTTCCGAAGAGTTGGCATTCCTATCAGGATTTTGTCAATGGTCGGGAGAAATTGCCAGGATGGGAAAGACTTTGGTCGGATCTCATGCAAGAGGAGATAAGGCGGAGTACCAGGGACGGATCTTCATCAAAGGCATCTGATGAAGAGAATTGCGCTTTGGCTGCCAAAGCAAAGAAGGGAAAGAGCAAGAAAGCTTCTCAGTCTGGTGTGAAAGGCAAGAAGCAGCAGGACATGTCCAAGGTGAAGTGCTTTCACTGTCACCAGCATGGACATTATGCCACAAATTGTCCGCAGAAGAAGAAAAATAAGAAGGCTGCTGGATCTGCAGCGGGAGAGGCCTTAGCCTCACAGTTTGAGCTGGATTTTTTGCCGATCGCATGCTTGGTATCAAGTGTGTTGGGTTCAGTGTGGTTCTTTGACAGTGGTGCGTCTTTTCACATGACAGGAGATCAAGATTTGTTTATTGATCTGGACGAGAAAGATCTTGGAGTGCACATCGAGATGGGCGATGATGGTAGATATAGTACGACCGATATCGGTACCATTTCCTTTGAGAGGGAGTCTGGTAAACCCTTCGTATTGAAGGATGTGATGCATGTTCCAGGATTGAAGAAGAATTTGATCTCTGTGGCGATGTTAGAAGACAAGGGATATGATGTTGTCTTCAGCGAGGGAAAGGCTTTACTGCGCAGTAAGACAGCTGGAGAAACCCAGAAGATAGGGGTTTGAGTCAAGAAACTTTATCAATTGCAAGTAGATGGATGCGCAGCAATGGCATGCAAGGCGGAAGGAGTGGTGAGCTGGGATGATGGCGAGCTATGGCACCGGAGATTGGGCCACCTTCACCATGGAGCTTTGAAGATACTGCAGCAGATTTCTACTGGGCTTCCTAAGGGTACTCTTGCGTAGTCAGATCAGTGCAAGGGATGTACCTTAGGAAAATTTGTGAAAGCCACCTTTCATGAGAAGGATAGTCGCGCTCACTTAAGATCCTGTAGAGAGTTCACATAGACGGTGGTCTTTCTCAAGAGTTTTGACAAAGCAGCATGCACTATGTGATCTTTGTCGATGATTTTTCTCGAAAATGACTTTCATGCAGTAAGAGCGATATACACTAAAGTCTGTGAGTTCAAAGTTAATCGGTCAAGAAGGAATCTGTGGGAAGAAGGTGAAGGCTTCAGACATACTGTGGTGGTAACTATCTATGGCGAATTGTGGACTTTTGTAACAGAGTGATTCAGAGAGAGCTCATAGCACCTCATAACCCACAGCAGAACGGGGTTGCTGAGCGGAAGAACAGAACGATCGTGGGTGCTGCACGGGCGATGTTGCATGATCAGGGCCTACCCCTTCACTTGTGGGCGGAGGCATGCGATATTGCATTATATGTGCAGAACCTTTGTCCTCACAAGATACTTGGCATGAGTACACCCGAGGAGGCATTTTCTGGTAAGAGGCCTGATATTTCCCATTTGAGGATTTTTGGTTCACCTGTTTATGTGCATGTAACAAAGGATGCCAGGAAGAAGCTGGAGCCGACCGCAGAGGTTGGGATATTTGTGGGGTACACTGATACGCCCCACAACTATCGTGTGTATTTTCCAGATAGTCGCAAGACTGTTGTGCGACGGGATATCAAATTTCAAGAGGAGAAAGCCATGAAGTGTTCGCTTGAGAGGGAGCTACATCAGATGGTGAGGAGCTATTAGTTCCTAAGGAGGAGCTTCCGGATGTGGATTAGCCACAAGATGAGGTTCAGGAGGTGGAAGAAACCACCCATGCAGCGCCAACCATCAGAGGGCGCATGCGCACTACAGAAGCTGAGCGACTGGCTCGGGATGCAGAGAAGGTTGTAGGACCACCCACAGCACAGCGCAGACAGAGGCAGTCACCGGATCGGTACACTGGATACATGGCTCTTGTGAGTCAATGTGTTGTGATGTTTGTTTTCTTTCTAAGTCATGGGAGGACCGATGGGTAGATGCCATGGTGGAAGAGTATGATTCGATTTTCGTAACAGCTGCATGGGAGATTTGTCCCCCAAGACCGAAGGGGAAAATATGGTAGGTCTTAGATGGATCTACAAAGTGAAGCAGCAAACACGGAGGTGGAGAAGTACAAGGCAAGATTTGTTGCTCGAGGATTCTCACAGATAAAGGGGATCGATTATGAGGAGACCTTTGCACCTGTCGCAAGGTATTCTTCCATACAGACGATTCTTGCTCTCTCAACGCAGATGGGATGGCACATTCATCAGATGGATGTGAAGACTGCGTTCCTCAACAGAGTCATTAAGGAGGAGGTGTACATAGAGCAGCCCAAAGGTTTTGAGATCTTCAGCAGTGAGTCGCATGTGTGCAGACTCAAGAGAGCACTGTATGGGTTGAAACAAGCACCTCGTGCTTGGTACACACGGATAGACAGTTATTTCACCGGACTTGGATTCTCCAAGAGTGAGGCGGATCCTAACCTATACCAGATTGTGGTGGAGGGTAAGTTGCCGATCATTGTACTTTATGTAGATGATTTGATTTTGACAGGTGATGAGCTGTTGATACTCTCATGCAAGGAGGATCTTGCAAAAGAGTTTGAGATGAAGGACTTGGGCCTCTTCGCAATTTCCCCGGGATTGAAATCTACTCCAAAATCTAGCAGCGTAGTGATGGACCATTTGTCTTTCTGCAAGGGGCATGCCCGGGAGATACTGGAGAAGTTCAACATGCATGGCTGCAAGCCTGTTGATACTCCTCTTCCTGGAGGTTGGAGGAAGGAGGATGCTACTTCAGCGGAGGTAGTGGATGCCACTGTTTATCGACAGCTGGTGGGGTCGCTTATGTATCTGGTCAATACACGACCCGATATATGCTATGTTGTTAACCAGCTTTCGCAAGCTATGGTTAAGCCTACCAAGCTCTTCTGGAAGGTAGGCAAGCATGTATTGCGTTATCTCAGAGGCACATCGGGATATGGACTGTGGTACAGACAGGAGGATGAGGTGAGGCTTTCTGGCTTCACGGATGCAGATTGGGCAGGGAGCCCAACGGACAGAAAGAGCACATCTGGAGGGATCTTCAGTATCGGGTCGACAGCAGTTTCTTGGTACAACAGGAAGCAGAGATCCGTGGCACTCAGTTCAGCAGAGGCCGAGTATATGGCAGCAAGCTTGGCTGCATGCGAGGCTATATGGATGAGGAAGATCCTGGTCGGGTTGTTCGTGTCACACTTGGAGCCTACTGTGATTTATTGTGATAACCAAAGCTGCATCAAGCTCTCGTCTAATCCAGTATTTCATGATAGATCCAAACACATCGACATCAGGTACCATCATATCAGAGATTGTGTGCAGCAGAGAATCATGTTACTTTCTTACATTCCCACGGAGGATCAGGATGCTGATATCTTGACGAAGGCGCTCACTAGGAGCAAATTCGAGTTCCATAGAGGCAGGATAGGGGTTGCAGATAATCCATATCTTGTTGAGAGGGAGTGTTGAAAATGCAACAAGATGATGGAGCTTAGTGAAATGAAGTCGCCTTCACTAAGTGGGCCCGCAGGCTATTCTTGGCGCAAAGTCTATTTTTAGACTATGTCTATTTTTAGACATATGGATCATGGTCTATGAGTTGCAGGATGCTATTTATGGATGATTGGTCAAGTTGGTAAAAATAGATGGACTTCTATTTTTAGACATTGGGCGGAATCTATTTTTAGACTGCCAGGCTAAAAATAGAACAGTCAAATATTATTAACTCTTAATAATATTTGGACTATAAACATTATCTTATCCTCTTGGAGCACTTCAGTTTGATGCTTGGATGTGGCACATGCAGCTGACAGAAGGAATTACGCTATTCCTAGGGTTTGGTTGAGCTATTGCATGGTTGACTTCAGTTAGAACTCATGTGGCAGAGTTTGGTGGAGTTGATGAGACAGTTGGTGGAGTTGTGTTCGGTTTAACTTAGTTGAACTAGTTGTATTTAGTCTAACTGAAAAATACACTAGTTATGAGTGGTGTGAATTAATTAATAATTAATTCACTAATTATTAACTCATAAATCAACTAAAGAACACATCAGTTAACAGCAGTGCATGGACAGTTCAGTGAAGACCAGTGGAAGAGATAGGTGAAAGAGCCGGTTTGCTATTAGTTGTGACTATAGTTGTGCATGACACTTGCACAAGCATTGAGTGAGATTACCAATGAGGATTGCGCAGTTGGAGCTAGTGGGATTCGAACTTGGATCTCATCCATAATCCTTTTGGATTGCGCAGTAGAGGCAGGCAAACAGTGGAGGAGTTTTGAACCCGTGACTTGTTCAAAACTGAGCTAGTTTGTGTGTAACTTTTGGAGGTAGTACTGAGTACTTGTGAGGAGTATTGTGCTATGTATTGTTACATGTTCTCATTCATTATATTATACAGATAGCTAGGGGTTTTCAGCTATAAGCTTTCCCCATTACATACTGCGTTATATGTGTGTTGAATCTATGTTCTTATGATCGCATACCACTTGTTTTATTTCCGCATGTGATGATTAATGGTAGAAGAGGTTATGTGTTATGCATGCAATCGAATTAATGTGTGACCAGGATAATCTCAGTGAATAATCTTCATTATTCAAGAAAATTTCTATAGGGTTAAATAAATAAAAAATTATGGCCAAAAAATCGCACAAAACATTGGCATACTGGACACTGTGCACTTCGTACACACCCACTCAATGCGTGTTATTACTGTAGTGCCCCGGTGCTTTACAAAGAATCCGCACCAGTGCCTCATAAAAGCACGTGAAAATAGAAACCGCCTGGCACAGAATAACAAAAACGCATCGATGCATCCATAAACCCTACGTACCGAAACAAGTTTAAATAAAAATAAATTACGGCTAAAAAACCGCAAAAAACATTGGCACACAAGACAATGTGCGCTTCGTACACACCCGCCCGGTGCGTTATAGAACATTCACACCGGTGCCTCATAAAAAGCGCGTGAAAACAGAAACCGCCCAGCACAGAATGACAAAAATGCACCGGTACGTCCATAAAACCCGACGCACCGGAAGGGGGTTAAATAAAAAAATATCACGGCCAAAAAATCGTATAAACATTGGCACACCAGACACCGTGTGCTCCGTACACACCCTCCCGATGCATTGTATTACTGTAGTGCACCAGTGCTTTACAAACCATCTACACCGGTGCCTAATAAAAAGCGCATGAAACAAAAACCGCCTGGTGCGGAAGGAAGAAAATGCACCGGTGTGCCTATAAAATCTCGCGTACCGGAATAGGGTTAAATATAAAAAAAATTATAGAAAAAAAACTGCATTTTTCACTTTTGTCAGTGCTACAAAGCTCTTAAGAACCGGTGCAATTTATCCTTGTCTGAGCTGCCCTGACATCGGTGCTCCCATTGCACTCATTGCACTCATCGCTGCTGTGCATTGCCCACCAATCTCCAGCTTGAATTTTTCAAAACAGTGGACAAATTTTCTTTTGCAAATTCTACAGCCAATACGCCTCCTCGACGAGCAAATGTACAAGTATTTTTCTTGTTTTTCCATAATTAAGCCTTATAGCAGATTAGAATTTCAAATAACCTTAAAATTAGCCATTTAAAAGAAAAAAAAATATTTGTCGCGCAGTGCATTCGAGCCGTTCGGCTCTCACCGATTTGCGGTGCTTCCTATAAATTTACACGCTGCACCGCCACTGGTGCTAACGGTATCTGCACCAGTTCCGGGGCAATACCGATAGGTGCACCGTGTTATTTTAAAAAATGTTAAAAAAGTGCGGTGCGGTCGTTTACCAGGCTGCACCATTGACAATGTGGAATAGCGGCGAAACGGTGCATTGACTAAATTATCCACCCTAGGGCTGGTCATGTTATTAACACACCGTGTTGCCACTATTCCACATTGTCAACGATGTGGCCTGGTAAACCAGTGCTAACGGTATCCGCACTGGTTCTGGGGAAGTACCGAAGGCACACTGTGTTATTTTAATTTTTTTGTATAGTCTAGTGTAGTCGGTTATTCGGCCACACCATTGACCTATTGGAATAGCTGCGATGCGGTGCGTTGACCAAAATAGTTGCCCCGGGATGGCTATTTTTGTCAGTGCACGGCTTTTCGTATTTCACCTGGGTCAACGGTGCAGCCTTTTAAAAGGCCGCACCGTTAACTATGTCACGATGGCAGGAGGTCGGTCCGCTGACTTAACTATATGCCCCGAGGTGTAAATTTTTGTCAGCGCACCGCCTTCCTAACACCGTACATAGTCAACGGTGCACTATAAATTCTTCTGGAGCATCGTCCTTGAGGTGCTTAATATTATTAGGTGCATCAAGGCCGGTGTGCTCCATAGAAAGACGCACCAGAACCGGCGCATGACTGTGTTTGTGGCGCACCGACTATTTTTAATTTTTTTTTTTTTTTTAATTATATATCTATATTTCTTAATACATGTCTCATTTAATAAAAAAATTATGTTTAATATGTCAATCATTCAGAGACGTGAAAGGAGAGAAGAGGGGGAACAACAACAACAACAGACAGAGCAGTATAACATGGTTCACCTGTGGGAGGCACATGAGAGGGAGATAGATGCATACCCTTGCCCTATTACAGTAGCTATGTAGGGGCTCCTAAGGCAGGTAGGCCTCCTCAAGTTTATGAGGAGGCTACTTCCCCAAAGGGCCATAGTTTGTTTTTGAGACATCTTATCCGAAGGTGGAATGCCCAGCAACAAGCTTTCCGGGTTGGTATCAACCAGTGGTACATGCCCACTGAGGAGGATATATACTTCATTACAGGGCTATCAAGGAGAGGGGTGGATTTTCCTTCATTCCCAAAGGTTCTGGCTGGCTGTGTAGCAAGGAGTTAGTTAGTTTAATCCCAGAGATACATTGGAGAAAATGTAATATCTCCTACAGAGTTTCGAGTTGCTGGAGGTCAGTTATGTATTGGTGCATTTGATAGGAAGGAGGTGCAATGTCTCTTGCTTATCATTTTGACCATTTCACACAACACCAGTGACGGGCAACACATTAGTTGACCAATTCTATATTATGTTGATTATTTAGTACAGGAGCCATGACTTGTCAGGTGGTATGCCATTTTTTTTGCGGCAGTTTTGTATAGCCTTAGATAGATGTCATGCTCATGCACAAGGGAGGGTGAACTTCCCTTTTGCTTCAAAGATTTTTTGTTTATTTTTTGAGAGGTTTCCAGAGACAAGGCCTACTTTTCTTCGGCAACCTCGTAGGACAACGTTTGAGGCACGTATGCACATGTGGGGGCAGATGATGCCCAAGAGGGACGACACTAAGTTTTTCGTGAGGATATCACAGGATGCGTTGGAGTTGCTAGCCAGTGTTGATGAGCATCCCTTCATTATGGTCCCCTGTCCTTACGTGGGTTTGGATTGGTGAGGGTGTGCCAACATCCTCTTCACAGCTGATGAGCCGCCAGATGATAGAGGTAATATTATTGTTTTATATATTTAAATTTATTCTAGCATGTTCTTTAACTTGTTTTTATTAAATTGTGTAATGAAATTGTCTAATTATTGTTGTGTACTTGTATATATTTTGTAGACATTGGCTCTTTTGATGGCAAGGAGATGTCGGCACCAGTACCACATGATGTTGGTGTGGATCCCAATGATGATCAGGGCATGCCAGATGCCGAGGATCATCAGGAGGCCGATGCTAGGCGTGGTCGAGTACTTGATGCTAGATACCAGATGGAGTTGGGCGACCAACTCAATGCATTGATTGTTGAGGCGGGCGTCTAGCCCGCTCATTACAGAGACATAGAGACCGATGATAGGCTATTACAGATGTGGAGAGGCATGCCGTGTGACATGTACAGCCTGATGCGGCATGTCGTAGGAGTTACGACAACTTTTACGTGACTAATGAGGACTGTTGAACGTTATAGGCGTGGCCGAGACGTAGCAGGTGATGGACAGTCCACAAGCAATGACTCTTCATCTCATGGTCGTTCACCTCGAGCCGCGTCAGATGAGCATGAGCTTCCACTAGCATCCAGAAGTAGTCATCATGGAGATGAGGTTGGACCATCAGCCATGTCCAACAAGAACAAAGAAAGATCCATCGTACTCATGACTGCTGAGGAGGTTAGACTACTCACCGTCAAGGCCTAATTACCGACCTAAGGTGCCTCCACTAGTACTAATATTATTATTATACTACCACTCATCGATCCATGACATTTATATTACAAGCTTGTATATTTAACATTATTCAGCTAATATATATATATATATATATATATATATATGGTCCATGTATTTTATGTCTGTGTTAAACAAACTAATTTACATGTTGGTGATCATCATGATGTGTATATTGTTAGGTCATATTAGATATAGAAAATCTATTTAATGTGCAAATTGCACATGATGTGTATGTGATAGCATGAGTTATTTGACATGAGATGTATATTTGATGTTTGTGTTGTGATGATGTTAATATATAATGTTAATTGTGTTTCGTTAGATGATCATGATCACGATGATGCAGTTAGCGATTTTGAATGTGTTTCTTAGTCAAATATGATGTTTGTAGGATGGCTATCATGAACGTGATGTTTATTAATTAATTTAATACTAAATGATCATGATATTGTAATATTGTAATATTTTTAATTCTAATTGTATTAAAAATTCTAAAATTGTAATTGTATGTGAAATTGTAAAATTGTAATTGTAATTATAATTCTAATTCTAGTTGTAATTATAACTGTAATTGTAATTGTATGTAAAATATTTGTAAAATTTTAATTGTATTAATGTGAAATGAATCTATTAAAATTTTTAAATTTTTAAATTAGTAAATTTTAAATAATTGTAAAATAATAAAACTAGAATAATATGATTTATTGTAACATAATAAAGTTTATAAAATAATGCAAATAAATTCATGTACTTTAGAATTATCATTATTTGATTATGAACTTAGATTAAAAAAAAATATATTAATTTATATAGTACACCATTGTTTTTGAGTTCAACATAATTGCAAATTTTCAAGTGAATTATTGATTTTAACATTAACACAATGCAAAGTACCAATTAATTCAAAATACATATTATATTAATATTTCAAAAAACCCATCTTAAAAAGTATAAATATTGATGAAATAACACATGTACCATATCACTCCTAGTTCTCATGATCACCATCATTATCTTCTAGCTCACATGGCATGATAACGCTATTGTTCTCAAAAATATGTTTTGATCTAGGGTCATTTGTCAATACGAACCACCAATCCTTATCCAACACATCTAGGTAAAAAAACACCCGGGTTGCAAAGTGTTTAGGGAAAACATAGGGCTCCTCTAGCCTATCCACATCCCACATCTTTTCAGAGTTTAGATACATATCAACCTACTATCGCAATCTTCCTTTACATTATTCCGATCAAAGGTGTCCCATCACTTGCACTCTAAAATAACACTTTGGAAAGAAGAGAAATCCACTTTAATGATCTCTTGTATCTTTCCGACGTAACCCAACGTCCCTCGTACTAGGTTTTGATCACTTGGCTAGACTAGATAGACGGATCTAACTCAATTTCCACCTTACGCTCTGTGTGATGTTTCCAGCATCAGCATTTTCTGTGCGAAAATGGTGTCCATATGCCCACATAGATGGGAACAAATGCACCTATTATAAAAAAGTTAAAAAATCATAGTGTCATGTGTCTTATAATAACCCAACAGTTAAAATATGAAATGTAGATGTCTTAATATAGATTTCAAATTTACATATAAATTAAAAATATTATTACCGAGTTGTTGCAACCAATCCCTACGTTTAGCGCATCCTCTTCAGCACGCGGGTAACGACCGGTAGCACCTTATTTCTCTCTGACTTGGTCAGCAACCCAACTGTTGGGGCATATTTTTGGCATATTTTCTTTTAAATGATTGGGATAAGGGACACTTCTACCATTCACCGTCTGAATTATTTCCTGTCACTATCCCATCTCATCCTCTTTTGTTCATACAATGAGACCCACGGTTGTGTCGCTTCAGAATGGTAAAGAATGAATTTATTGATTTCTTCAATTTCTGCATTCGTTGATGAAATCAAACCAACATTATATAGTACTTAGAGATCAAAAGATACATTATATCGAAGTTCAACATGAATATTAATTACTTTTTGTAAATTTGAAAAATTATAAGTCGCTTACTCTTTATCAGGCGTTTTTTTCCACTCTTTTGGAGCAACTCCCCTTCTCTTTTATCTTCATCCCTTTCATCATCCCAAATCACTGCACCTGGTCTGTTTTCGATCTGCTTGATGTACTCACTAGCATAATAGAAAGACTCATACAATATGTACCCCTCTGTCATAGACCCCTCGGGTTTTGCCCTTTGTCGAACAAAAATTTTTCAATTTCTTCATGTACCTATCTAAGAAGAACATCCAACGACAAGAAACCACCCTAACTAATTCAACCTCATCTACTAGGTGGATTAGAAGATGAACCTGTAAGTCCATGAAACTCATCGGCAGTTCCTTCTCAAACATACAAACAATCTCAACTATCTCTTGACGCCACTGTGGAATGCTAGCCACATGAATCTTCATTGACGTGATCCAACGTAAAAATGCAGATAATTTAGATATGGCACATCCTAGGTCTTGAGGGAATTCATGTTTCACACACCCACGCACGAAAAAAGGATAATGACACTGCAAAGTTATAAACACGTGCAATAATATACAATATTAGTTATGTTTTATGATCCCCGCATGGGATAAAATTTATTAATATAAAAAATAATAAAATCATGCATATGACATTATACATACTCTTAGAAGATTCAAATGGTCATGTGATTTCAACCCCAACAAATGGTCATCCATGGTGAAGCAGCGCCGTAGTGAAGACCCGTATGAAGTTGGCACCCTCACACCCAATATAACTTCCTTTGCCAAAGATATATCATTTTTTTTTTAAATCCATGGGACATCACCTTCTTTGAAAAACCATGAATTAGAGGGACTAGCGCCCGCCTCTAATCCCGTACTTTCTAATCGTCTTGGCCAATGTTTCTTTTTAGCTTTTGAAGTAATAAGATCTTTCCTAACAGCCAATGTGTCGCTTTTTTTCGATGATATGTGCCTCCATAAAGACGATGAAACATTTTTAAATATATGCATGGGATCTAATAAGTGGGTAATCTTAAGATGCTCCCAATATGGGAGGTCATAAAATATAGATTTCCTTTTCATCCCAATGGGCAATTTCTCAACATAGGTGTCGAAGAAATCTAGATCATCGAACATAGGTTCCCCATTTGAATCAAACATTTCTATGAACTACTTCTCCTTCTCTCTCTCATATGCTCTAAGCCATTCAGCTGGTGTCATTATTGGAGGCCTTTGGGTTCTCTCTCATTTACCATTGAAAGTGGATACTACTCTTCTGCAAGGGTGTTCTTCTGGTAGAAATACCCTAGAGCAATCATACACTGGATTTCGTACGTCCTTGGACCATCTAGCTTTCAGAGAAGGTCCACAAAATTTACATGCAAAATACCCTTTTTTTACAAGACCTACGAGATTATATTTGTATACATTAATTAATATGCATGGCACGTTAAATAATATCATGAAGATCAGAACAAATATTACAACGAATTAAATAACTAATATGTGAAAGAATATTGTTACGTATATTAAAAAATCAATAAATTAAGCATGTAATTTACTAGAGAAAACTCCTAAGCCTAGATAATAATGTGTCGTGTAAGCACATATGCCATACAACGTAAAACTCCTCTCTGCTGCGATGGGTCTTGATACATCGTATACATTTATCCCATCCCATAATTCTTTCAATTCATCTACCAGTGGTTGTAAGTAGACATCCATATTCTTCACTTGTCTTCTACTAGGGACTATGAAAGCCAACATAAGATGTTCATTCCTCACGGACAACCATGGGGGGATATTTTTATTGATCACTACTATAGGCCAAACAGAATAGTTGGCGTTCTGGAGGGAATATGGGTTGACACCATCCATGGCTATGCTGAGTCGTAGACTTCGTACTTCATCCTTGAATTTTTCAGGCAATGTATCCTCTATATGCTTCATGACTATTGAATCAGTTGGGATTCACATAACTCCCAACTCACTTATGTGTGAGGCATTCCATCCCTGCAACATGGCTAATTCTTTGCAATGAAAGAGCCTTTGAATCCTTGGGATTATAGGCATGTGCCTCAATATCTTAAAAGGAGGACCAATACGTGATTTACCCTTCTTTTTTTATTTACCATACTTGTCATGCCCACATTTCAGACACATCTCTTTGTCTACATATTCTCCTCTATATAGAATTTACAATCATTTGGACATGCATGATATTATATGTACTCAACACCCAACATTTTCAACAATTTCTTTGCCTCTTTGCAGCTACCGAGAAAGACATTATCACTCGGAAGAACCTTATCTTTGAATAACCTATAGTTGGTGATCATTGAAAAATATATTAATAAATGTACATTAATTTTGATATAATTATTAACGTTCATAAAATTTATGATTTGTAATGTTCATTGTAGTGTATTGATTATATTTAAAATTTATATAAGGGAGTACTTTATGGTAACTTACCTCAAAAATTCTGAGAAACATGCATTTGACAAGCCAAACTTTGCTTTAAAGTTGTACAATAACATCGTTGTCCCCAACTGGGTAGACTTTGACTGACTACCAGGTCCAAAGAGAGGGGTGGTGGAAGCAAATTTAAGGCTTTCGATAAAGGTGTCAGCAATATGAGCATCATCCCCTAGCTAATCATCGTTTTGGAATGCATCTAACAACATTTTCTCCATGGTAGTCGTATCCCTTAAGTAATCATCCATACCAATCTCTATTTGATCGCCTCCATTGCTAGCTTGTGAAGAACTACTATTGTTGTAGTCATTCCTAATTGGTGAATCTGGACATAGCGGGAATTGAATCGGTGGTTGATTCAACCATTCTTGGTATCATTCCTCTCCAATTTTTTCTCTTAATTCAGTCTTCTCTCGATTTGACATTGTCGTGGGGTGCAACGGAAGATGGTATGTAGGTCATTCATCATCACTATAATCCTAATAATTAAAAAAAAAATATTTGAACATGATTAGTACAAAATATATGATATCAATTAGTAACCACGTTGACAATATTGCATGATTATAAATTTGTTTGACGTTGAAATAATTACATATAAATCAATATATATACCAAACAATTATAATTATAATTACCATCATTGTCTCGGGATTGTGGCTAGAAGTTGCAATATTGTTACAATTGGCAGGGTGAAGCGGCTGTCCATTTTCATCTACCAAATGCGCCTTACAGTATGCAGCTCCTGATAAGAAATTCCAACATTTTGGAGCAGACAACGTTTGAATATTTTGTGCATCTGAACTCGACGCTGAATCTGCATGAACCTGCAAATTTGTATACATTATAAATTTAATTAAGCTGTGTATGATTGACTGCATGGATAAAAAACATAAATTCAATTAGAAAGTGAAAATATAAATAAAATCTGAAGTAAATATTACGTCTTGAGATGGATAGGGAGAACTCCGCGATGGACTTTGAGAAATATTATGGAACAAGCTAGATTTTGAAGAATTGTCCATTCCATATAATTATGATATTTTCTCCCTGCATTTGAGCAAAACAACAATAAATTTTGGTGCGCACACCTAAATGTAATTTCAGTGTCTAATGTATAGATCATCACACCGGTGCATTTTTTGTAATGCACACCGGTGTCGTGTTATACACAGACGCACCAATGCGGTTCGATTAAGGGACGCACTGGTGACAAACAACCGCAAATAAAAAAAGTGCAACTCTATTTTCTTTAAGTGAAAAAAAAGCAGTAAATTGAAAAATGGGCAGCAAAATATTTTCGAAAATTTAATTTCATAAAACATTTCTTTAAATACTAAACACTTTTCATTATTTCACTATTTTTGTAAAAAAATTCAGCCAACGATTTGCAAGATACATACCTGGAGAAAACAAAGCACGAGAGCACTGTGGAAGAGGGAAATGCTTTCGAATAGAACTATTAAGACAATCAAAATTCCAAACCTCTGGTTATTCAAACCCTGTACCATAGAATTTTCAAACGATGTGAGTAAAGTTTATTGTTTTTTTTTACTTTTTCTGCAGGTTTTTTATGCAGTAAAAGAAAAAAATCAAAGTTTATTGTTTTTTTTTTACTTTTTCTATAGTTTTTTTTTTAAGTAAAAGAATAAAATCAAAGTTTATTGTTTTTTTTACTTTTTCTGCAGTTTTCAGAAAAAAAATAATAATAAAAAATCCATTTTTAGAAACATAAACCCTAGATTCTTTTTGTTTCTGCCCTTTCTTCTCCCTCTTTTTGTAATTTCAGAATTATGGATTTTCAATTTAGATTTATAGGGTTTTTATAGTCATAAGACATTCAACCCACGGGACAACTTGAAGAGTCAGATCCCAATCCATGTCAGCCCTTGCGTGAATTTAAAAAAAAACAGATTTTTTTTCCTCGGTGTGCCCTGCGTAATGCAACGCACCGCGAAAGTACAGTGATAAAAAAAAGAAGAACAAAATATGTTTTTATCAGTGCGCCATATGTAACATATGGCACCGGTGCACTATTTCATTATGGCGCACCACGAACGTGCTGTTTCGCAAAAAAAAAATTCATTTTAGAAACAAACGCTACATTCTTTTTGTTTCTGCCCTTTCTTCTCCCTCTTTCTCTGATTTCAGAATTAGTGTTTTTCAATTTATATTTATAGGGTTTGTATTACTAAATATAAGCCTAAGACATCCAACCCACCGGATGACTTGCATAGTCGGATCCCAATCCATGTTGGCCCTTGCGTAAATTTAAAAAAAAAAAAAAGATTTTTTTTTTTAATCGGTGCGCCCTGTGTACCAGAGTGCACCAGTGCGCTCTATTATCCCACCGCACCGCGAAATTACTGTGATAAAAAATTTAAAAAGAAAAATATTTTCTCAGTGTGCCATTTGTAAAATATGCAGTCGATGCGCTATTTCATTATGGCGCACCGCGAATGTTCTGTTTCTAAGAAATAAAAGTTAAAAAAATACAAACCCTACATTCTTTTTGTTTCTGCCCTTTCTTCTCCCTCTTTCTATGATTTCAGAATTAGGACTTTTCAATTTAGATTTATAGGGTTTGTATTGCTAAATATAGACCTAAGACATCCAACCGATGGGACGATTTGCATAGTTGGATCCCAATCCATGTCAGCCCTTGTGCGAATTAAAAAAAAAACATATTTTTTTCATCAGTGCACCCGGCGTAACTTAGCACACTGGTGCTCTGTATTGTGCAAGTGCACCGTGAAATTAATGTGATAAAAAAATAAAAAACAATTTTTTTTTATCGATGCGCCATATGCAAAATATGGCACCGGTTTATGCTACAAAAACTAACACTGGACGATTTTTACTATTTTATCATGGTTAATCTGTGTGGTGATTGACATGTAACACACTGGTGCACCTTGTTGACATAGAGCACTGCACGGTCTATTATACTGTTTGTGCGGTACGTTTCTAGGACACCCACGCACCGGCGTCGGTGCTTAAACAATGAATGGCGCACTGGTTTCTTGAGATTTTTTTTTTTTACTTGAAAAGTTGACAGTTTACTTATAAATATATTAATGAATGATATGGTACAGGTTTAAGATTGATAAAGAAATGACTGACAAGAGATCAAGGAACAAAAATACTAATAACACATCAAGAAAAGAAAAAAATGCAAGTTCTTTGTAAATTCTTTACAAAAAATATTATTTTTCAACTATATGTAAGTTTAACTAATATGTATTGTTTACTGTGTATCATGCAGAGCCACAAAATGATGAAGTTCGATAAGATTATTTATGATCTAGGACCAGAATAACGTAAAAGCTTGATGGAAAAATTGCAAAAGGATGAATCAGGGGAATGAAAAAATACTATCGATCCAATATGAGTTTTTTTTTTTAATTTTCATTAATAATATAATTAACATTATTAGATAACATGTGTGAAATCGTCTATTAATTCACATTTGTTTAATGTTCTACACGGACCAAAAACTCAGAAAATGAATGTTGTTCTAAGAAAAGAAAAAAAAATAGAACATGCAAATGAAAATGAATTGCTCCTTAGCTTATCTGGAGTGGTGTTGGAGGTTAACGAAAGGGAGAAAATATTTTACAAAATTTTGAGGGATATAGTGGAACAAATGTATAGACGTTATTTCCACTTACAATACAAAAACCAATCCAATGATTCCAAGAACCAAATTTTACCTAAACTACAGGAAGAGTTTCCAGAGAATTGGTCAATGAGACATGCTAGACTTTTAATAGCAAAAACGTACAACAACAAAAAAGAAGGAATGAAAATGTAATATTCCTTTAAATGTTTGTCTAGAATTATTTATAAATATCACTTTTGTTATATTTACTTTTCATATATCAATATAAAAATTAAATAGTTTATTGTCATGTTACATTTTCAGGAAGATTATGAAAATCTCAAAAGATGAATGAGCTGATATCAGAAATATGCCAGTAGGAATGTCCAAAAAGGTGTACAAGGAGAAGGTCAAAGAAATGGACAAAATTGCATCACGGGAGGAGCCATCTCAGCAACAACGTGCTTCAAATGTAATATGTAATCATTGAATTTTTTGATCATTAGGTATAATAAATAAACAATTTAGCATTAAATATTAATTTTCAAGTATTTTCTTGCAGAAAAGAAAAGAAAATGGAACCCATTCAGCGCATAACATAAGACGACAAGGAAGAAAAGGGTTGATATCTAAGTTTGTGAGTAATTGTTACTTCCTTATAACAACTTAACTAGATTTCATTTTTGTATTTTTTAAGTTGTTTTACAAAAATCATCAGTGAATGTCTTCAAATAGGTGCTAACATACAAAGAAGAACCATCAGAGGAATTGATTGAAATTGGGTTAAATATGGGTTATGAGTATATGTTGGCATATCAGAACTTAGTTGTGAAATTTGTAAGCATCTATCGATCTTGTTTTACTTAGGTCCGTCTACAGTTAGTATAAAAAAGAAAAAAGAAATCTTTTATATTAAATATATGATTTGTTATGGGGTTTAAGACTTGCAGGAAACAAAGTATGGAACTGCGCCAACAGATGAAATCTTGAAAGATGGCATGTTACATAGTTTTGAAAGAATGTGTATAGTTTATGAGTCAATTGTTGCAATGGTACGTCATTTCTTTTCGATTTACATTGATGTATATTATTTCATATTGCAATTTTCATTATTCTCACCAATGTATATACACTCATTACAGTTTATTTTTATGTTTGTATATGGAAGGTGAAGAAGAAGAAAACAATCAACGCCGTGAGCAAAACATTCCTGAAAATAACCCCAAGTCATGGAAGTAGCTCTAGCAGTGACAACAGTTCAAGCGAAGAATGATGATCACTATGTTTGGATATCAAAGCAAGGCGTTGTATTTTTTGAAATATGTCTATGAAATCAGACATTTTCTTTAATGTAATGGACATAGTATCCCAATTGAAAGACAAAGGGATACCAATAACTGTCCCATTTTGTATGACAAAGAATGTCTTATTCATATATATATATATAATAAAATATGTTTTAATTTATTCTATTGCGTTCTCCATTGTCGTTCTCAAATGCACTAATAAAAATTTAATTCATATGAATATTATTATAAGATGTGTCGACTTTTGATGAATAATAAATTTAAACCAATCACAATAATTGCATTGTCACAGGTCGATGTTTCTAAAATATAAAAAATGAAAATCGGTGCGTGTCAGTTACTGTACACCGGTGCGTTTGTATTCTTAAGCGCACCGGTGCATTTTTACGGCCTATGGGCACCGCACAAATACCAAAACCAATTAAAAATATCGAGGCATTTGTGTGGTACAATGCATCGGTGCGTTTATGTGTCTATACGCACCGGTGTCGTTGTACGATCTATGGGCACCGCATGAATACCGATACCAATTATAAATCTCGATGCGTTTGTGTGATACTACACACCGGGGCGTTTATGTGTCTATACGCACCGGTGCATTTTTAAGACCTATGGGTACCGCACGAATACCGATACCAATTATAAATCTCGGTGTATTTGTGTGATACTGCGCACTGGGGCGTTTATGTGTCTATACGCACCAGTGGATTTGTATGACCTATGGGCACTGCACGAATACTGATACCAATTATAAATATCGGTGCATTTGTGTGATACTGTGCATTGGTGCATTTTTGTAAGTCTACGCGCCGGTGCGTTGATACGACCTATGGGCACCACACAAATCCAAAGATCAATTAGAACGGCCCCGTGCGTTGTATCACCAACATTACGCTTGGTGCGGTTTTATAACTTAACGGCCCGGTGCATTTTCCTTTGACCGCCCTGGGGCGCCTGCTACATGTACGCACCAGTGCATTAAATCTTGAGTAGCACACCGATGAAAAAACGTACGTAATAACCTCCGACCGCTCATTTTTTTTATTTGTGTTGAATTTCCATTAAAAGCTCCACAAAAACCTCCGTAACCATAAACGGATGTTGTAGCAAATGTTTTTTTGACAATTTTGGCCAATTTTATAACCCTAAAAACCTCTTTTATAACCTCCGCTAGAGGGTCTTTTCCTTGTAGTGTTCCTAGGCCAAAATTGAGGAAACCATAACTGGAGCAGTATTCGACCAAATTATGCTCTTGAAGAGTCAATCTTAGATTATTTGGATGATCTAAGCATGATGGTGTAGGTTTCAAAGGCAGAGGAGCACTTCTGTAAGTTTTTTTTTTACTTTGAAGATTAAATAAGCCTACGACCACCAGGAGAGGAGGCCATGTCTAGATCACCTGAAGACCATTTGTAGAGCTTGAAGATTTTATTTTAAATTTTTTTAGTCTTCTAAATCCAATGCATCAGTTTGCAAAGACATTAGAGCACTATAGGTGCATGTAATCAGATCATTGACCATTAATCCAAAGAGGGCCAAGCCATTGAAGCAGGTCCATAGAGATGTAGCCCAGGAGGGGTGAAATCCGTTATCAACTACTGTGTAATGTGTTTGTTGTGTATTATTTCTCTACAATTTACTTTTTGTACTTGTTTTTAATAGCTAATTAACTCATGAATTTCTCATAAAAAAACACAGAACTTGACACATAAACCCTCACATAACTGGCTAATTTGAGATGATCATAAACACATTTATTTTATACTAATGAGGGAGCTAGCACAAAAAAAATAGTTTTCCCATATTCAGATCAAGTTGGTATCAGAGCACAACTTAGCTCATTCTAGCCCTGAGATGGTTTACCAAAGCTAGCTAGAGAATTAGCTATTGGTTTTGTATTTGTGCGAGGAGAATTTAACTGTGTGCAATTTTATGTGTGTAAGGAGAAGTTCAAGATTGAGGACTCAGCTCTCAAATCACAAAAAGGAAGATTTTTCTGAATTACAAGAGTGATGGCAGCTTCATCAAGAATTGTTTCTAGTCAATCTTCCTTACCAATATTCTTTAATAAAGAGATGTTGCAAAAGCTCTACATCATGAGAGATATGGTGCAAGAGTTAGTTGAAGATAGGAAGGAGAACACTATACTTAAAGAGTAGTTGATTTCCATGAAGGAGGAGAAGCAAGAGATTTTTGAAAGGTTGCATGAGATGGAGACTCAACTCCATGATGCCAAGGAAACTTTAGCCAAGTATGTGCATGAAAAATAGGTATGTAATTCAAGTTTATATTCTATTTCTTCCCAAAATGAATGTGTAGGTGATTTTGAAAGACACAGTAGAGGAATAGGGTCCAAATTATTAATGAAAATGGGCTATGAAGGTAAAGGGTTAGGCAAACGTGCACAAGGAATAGTTGAGCCAATTGTTGTTGAGGAAAGGCCTAGGTATTTGGGTCTTGGTTATGGAAAACATGATGGAGAATGCTCCAAAGCCAAGGAGGCACATGAAGGTGTTCCAAGAAGGACTTTCATTACATGTTCATTACCTCAAGCTTGTGAAGTTTGTGTTCACGAGGAATGCAAAAGTTTCACACACACTTTGCAAGAAGTTGTTCATAAGCATGCAACTAATGGAAGTGGCAAGCAAGAGGATGTTGAAATCTCTAAAGTCATTTAAGCCATTGTTGGTATTCCGAAGAGAGCCACTACCTAATCAAATTAACCTCCTTAAGAAGGCGAAAAAGGTGAATGTGCAAGGTATAAATATGCCCTTAATAAAGTTTCTTTTGATTATGATAAACATAGAAAATCCTCACATAATATTTGGAGAAAGTTTACATGTTCCTTTTGTGGTTTGAATAACCATACTATTTCAAGATGTTGGAAGAAGATAACCATACATAGAAAAATTTCAAAACAAAGGAGACAAAAAGCCAAAGGTCTAATGGACAATAAAAACCATGTTGAAAAGAAGATGAAATTGCTTTGCACTCATTTCCATAAGCAAGTTCATCTTGTAGACAAGTGTTGGACTTTGTATCCAACAAGTCATCCATGACATTTGAAGAAGGTGGAAAGAGATCTTGACAAGAATGGACAAGAGGATTCCATAATTGATGTGGTTTAGGATGATTCACATGATGAAGTGTAGCTGAAAGAAGCATTATTGAAGTGGTTTGGAAAGAGACAGTTAGATTTCTTAACCAATTAAGGCCTTGCATTTCTTTTGATGATTGATGCAAATCTTGCCTTATTTATGCGTTTCTTTGCCAATTGAATGCATTTCTTTTCTCTTGAAATTATGTTGTATGTTTCACGAAGCAATATGTTTGAAAGTGGAGCTATGTAGACTCACTTAGATGCAACAAAGATGGCAATTTGTACATGATTTTGTTTGACTTCACAGTTAGTTGTTTGAAGAGGCATGTTTTGTCGACTTGTATTTGGTCGATGAGTTTGTACTCCAAGATGTAAGAGTACATGGCGATGTTCACATGATGTGACATTTTTTGCTTTGAAGGAGAAAAATAAAGAGGTCGTCAAGTTGTGTTCTTGCATGATGTGTTTTTCAAGTTAATGGTTTTTCTTGTGACAAGATGTCACAGGATTTTGGAAGGTCCACTCTTGAGTGAGAATCTCATGATTAACCTTCATTCTCAAATAGTGGCATGAGAAACATGTCAATACTGGAGGATGATGGAATCAAGAAGCGAAAAAGAGGGAAAATATGCCAAAAATATTGCAGCCAAAACAATAGCCATTGTAGACCATTTGATGTGTTGACATCAAGAAGCGAACGAGATGGTGAATGCATTCTTCCAGATGTGGAATTTGGAATCGTGGAGGTAAAAATAATGGTCATTTATTTTCTTGTGATTACTGATATTGGAACTCATTGTTGTAGTTCACTTAGATGGGCTTAACTTGGTAAAGTGGTTTCCAATGAGAAGCTTGCATCGAATGCATGTGTGTGCAAAGGAGGAACATGATTCTCAATGGGAAGGTCATCAGATAGCTTTCCAAGCACTAAAGGATTGCTTTGGTACATCAAGTTGTTTTATCAGTCAGCAAGCAGCCAACAAGTGTTTTATTGGGTCAACAGCAAAAGGAGGACATTAGTTGGGGTGCCAAGCCATTTATAAGGTAGGGCATGTCAGTGAACCCAAGTGGTTGTCATGGAGATTTTTCGAAGTAGAATCAAGTTGATATAACTTGGGAAAGAGAAGAGTATTGAGCTCTCATTATATAACTAACTTTTGTGGGTCCAAAATCCTTTCAGTGGGAAGGAGTGATCGAAAACTGGAATGGGGGAAAAAAATTATAAAAATTCAAAGTGCTCATAATTGATCCAAACCAGAATGACTAGATAGGTCTCGTCTCCAGGAATCCAACGCAATTTGTTTTTTTGAAAATGAATTATGCATGTGAAAGTTAGATCCTGTTGTTCGCTTGACCAAATAGGCAAATTTTCAAAAAAAGGTCAAGCAGGGTCAAAGGGGGTCAAAATTTGGTCAACATGGGAATTACCTATAATTAGACATTTAGATATTTTGCAAAAATATCATCAAACATTTCACAATTTTTCTATTATATATTACTAAGATTCACCAAGGTTTCTAAACTTTCAAATAGATATCCATCCTTCAAATTTTCCCTGTGTAACAAACGCAGGTTTTTTCCTTGGAGGGAGGTTTTCCACCAGAGATCCTTGTGTCCCTTGTGCATGTGATTTTTTAATTGGTTTATGGATTTCATGTGATGATCATGGTATTTTCTTTGTTGGTTAATGCATAATCTAATCTAATCTATTAATGGTGTAATGTGTGATTATGAATAAGTAAGAAGAAAATTATTTTAAAGTATACATTGTCAATATTAATTCCATGTGAATTTTGGCAAGATCATTTTTAGGAATTGGATCGTTCTTTAGAGAATGATCAATAGATTTATCTAACGGGAGAGTATTGTTATATTGTATGAAGAGTAAATGAATATCAATTCATGGTTCTAAAAGGAGTAATTATTGAATCTTTAAAGCACTCTTTATCCTAAAAGCAATTATTTCTCGAGTTGGATGATGGAAGGAATAGGGCTTCAAATTTTTATAGGTGGGAAGTTAGGATTACAAAATTTTCAAGGAAATATGAGGGTGAAGGAGGTGAAGGGAAAGAAGAAAAAAAAGGTGAAGAAGAGTCAAGGGTGTCGGGTTTCCTTGATTGTGCAAAGATGTATGTGTGAACCAATTACTTGATTTGTAAAGAAAGACTTGTGTAAGGAAATTCATGGGTTGGAGGGTTTCTTTGCAATAAATTGGAATTGGGAATCAATAAGCATGGGGTTCCCATTATTGGTTATAATTTTTCCTTTCATGTTCTCTCTCATGGACGGCTACAGTTATTATTCAATTCTAAAGAATAAAATTTGTTCATTATTAGAGGTGCATGGATCATGGATAATTTTTTCCTATCCATGAAGCCACAACATCAATTATTTGATGCCAGACATCCTTAAAATAATTGTAAATGTGCATGGTAAGACACTTCTTTTTTATGATACTTTTTAATTGTTAATGTTAGGTTTTTTGTGAGATTGTTAGTTGAGATAGATTTCAATATTGGTATTTATAACTTGGTGCATTTTGTAATGGTTGGTAAAAAATATTCTAGATTATTGATTATTAGGAAATCCTATTTATATGCATAAGATGTCATTCCAATGGTCATTTGCATAATGATTGTAACACAGTTTTCTTAAAAATTGTTTGGCAAAAGAAAGAGATCTTGGTTAAATATTGTGGTAGGGATATTAAACCTATGGATCCAATCCAAATGGAAGATTTTGAGGAATTAGGTTTAGGAGTTTATGGTTCAATTAATATCATGAAGGGAAACTTTCAAAATATGGGGGACAAGGTGGATGAAATTAGCTTTGAAACTTGCTTAAGAGAGATCAATTAAAGAAGTGACTCAAGGTAAAGAGAGGTTAACTAAAGGGGCCCTTAAAGAAAGCTTAAACTGCTCCTTATTAACCCAATCATAGTAATTTTAGTTAATATAAGAGGCATAGTGGGGTAGGATAAAAGGTTGGCCGACAAGAAAGTGTTGAAGTTAGATAACCTGGGTAAAATTTTAAGACTGGAGATTATAGGAAAGGGAGACCAATTAATTCTTGAACTCAAAATGTATTTTGGGAGTTGGTACTTTCTTACTTTAGGTTCAAAATGGTATTCAAGGGTTTTATTATTTGTGTAATCACAATGTATCACATACTAATTCTTTCTCTGTTTGTTTAGGACTTTGCACAAAGGTATACAATGAATATTGGGCTTGAAACTAACTTTATTTAATGTGTATGGGCCTTATGAGGGTAAGCAAATTTATTAAGATTTTTTTTTTCTTTTGAGTGTTTTAAATTTGATGGTATTATAATTTAGTTGACTTATTTCCCACATTAAATATAAGGGATATATGAGGGTCCAATCCCAAATTAAATAGATTAGCTAGACTCTTCCATAACTTGTTTAATCAAGCAAATGTTGCGGACATTGAGCTCATTAAGCACAATCCAACTTGGAGTAATAATAAATTAGGGGACGATAATGTTTCCAAAAAGGTTGATAGGTTTTATTTCCCTTGGGACTTTCAATAGAAGGTGGAAATGTACGAGTCATGGGTGAGATCCAATAGATGCACAAATCACTTCTAGGTTGTTTTGGAATAGGATAAATATGATCTAAAGAAGGCGGATCATTTTACTTTTAATCCAATATGGGCTAGCAAGGAGAAGTTTCAAGATATACTAAATTTAGATTGGTAAAGGTATGATCTATCACAGGAAGGTATTTCTCGTGAAGAATGTGTAAATGATTTGAAAAAGGTTAAGGAAAAGGTGGTCAATTGGGTAGGAAAAAGATAGGGAGAAAATGATGGTTAGCTAAAAGAAGTGGAGAACATGGAATCACTTTTTAATACTGATATAGGATGTTAACTCAGTGATGATGATAATGTAATTTTGAAGGATTTGAAGTTAGAAAAGGAAAATTTACTTCTAGACATGGAAATGGAATGGAGGATCAAGAGTAGGGCTACTTGGATTGAATGAGGGGATCAAAATATTGTTTTTTTCAAACATACAATTTGGGAACTAACTGATAGGGAAGGGAGGAAGTTCAAGAAATTTAATTATTTCATTGAATTTTGAATGCAATATTTTTTAGGAGGCGTTTGAAGAACCAAACAAAGCAAACATAGAAGAAAATATCAAGGTCGCATCATATTTCCCTAAATTGGTTGAATAATAAGAGAATGAGAGGATGTATAGGGAAATACCTAGCTTCTTTATGTTATTAATTCCTTTAAGAAAAATATAAGTCCAAGCTTATATGGCTAGATTATGGAATTCTAAAATTGGCTTTTAAGACTTACTGCATCAGGATCTCATTATAGTTGTTGAAAAAGTGAGAACTTCTAGGAGAGTTCTCATATATCTTAATTCCACTTTTATTGGGTCTCACTCCAAAGCGGTTTGTCCTATGACATTTGATCGATTTAGGCCTATATCCATATGCAACTACATTTAAAAAAAATATTTCTAAGGTTATTGTATTTAGACTAAATATTGTCCTCTGATAGGTAATTTCACTTGAGAAGTTTGGCTTCCAGAATGATGCTAGATTCATGAGGTTATAGGATTATTACAAGAGAAACTACACACTATAAAATTCACATATGCCAGTAGGAGTGATCAAGTTATATATTTCCAAGGATTATAATAAGGTCTCATGGTTGTACCTTCGCTTACTCTTAATTCATGTAGAGTTCCCACTTCCTTTTTTCAAGCAAATTATGGGGTGTGTCAATATTACCTCATTTATAATATTGATCAATGGATCAAAATTAAACTTTTTAAAGTCTTCAAGGGATATTATATAGGGCTATGTACTCTCACCTTAGCTCTTTCTTTTGGTAGCAGAGGGATTAAGTAGAGAAATTAGTGAAGCTAGGAGAATGAGGAGAGTCAAAAGTGTGAGCATAAGAAGATTTGAGGGAATCACACATTTATTGTTTGTACATGATGCTATACTATTTTGTTTTGGATTAGAAAGGGAGGGTCAATGTTTCAACAATATTTTACATCATTACAATTAGGCTATAGGCAAGGAAATAAATGAGAATAGGTCAATAGTCTATATAGTTGGTTTGGAAGGTATTCAAGGTTTAGGTATTGGAGGATGCTTTCCTTTTCAAAACATACACATGTTAGAAGGTGTTAAATATCTATGCTATAAGCTTAATTTCTATTTAAAGTTAAATTGGTACCCATTTCAGTGTAAATTGAAAAACACATCTCTTTTTGGTGCAATAGGTGGCTCTCTAGAGGAGGTAGATTGGTTATGATAAATTTAGTGCTATAAGATATTCCAATGTACTAGAAAACCTAACTCATATACCCAAAGGTATTCTTGTAAAAATTAACTCTTTTGTTTTCATTTTATGTGGCAAGGGAGAAATGGTTATGATGGGAATCTTCCAGTTAAGTGGAAAATTATTGCAACTCCAAAATTCCTAGGTAGCTAGGGAATGAAGAACATGCATTTTATTTGGTAAAAGTATAGTAACAAAATCACTATGGAATGCCATCAAAAAAGGAGAAATAATGGAAAATGATTCTTATATAGAAATGCATTGCTCTAAATCTCTCTTGGGTTCGATTAGAAAATAAATGAACAGTATAATGAATGCATCCAACTAGTGGAAGGAAATGATATTATCCTTTTATTTGTAGCATGCCCTTACCCTTTATACCTTGTTAAAGGTATGGGGTGTCAATTTTTTTATATTCTTAATTAAATGAAAACTCTATTATGAGATTTCCATCACCTTATGCTCATCAAAAATTTTCTGGTGGTATAAACTTTATTAAAATTAGAGTAGGGATTGTTGAAATATGGTTATCTGAGAACTTTCACCTTTAGCACCATGTCAATGTTACTGCAACATGGAACCCCAATCCATGTGCCACACCATGTGGAGTGTCTGAGTCGACACCAAGGCCATCCACCCCCACCATGTCATCTACAACTCTAATTATTTTTCTTTGTGTGTATTAACATGAGTGAGATTTAAATAAAACTTAATCCATTAAATACATGTAAATATATTTTACTCTAATAATAAATCCCACTTGAAAATAAAAGTCACTGGAAAAAACACATACTATAAATTAAAAAGTGCTAAGAGATACATTGCGATATGGAATTTACAAATTTTCCAAAATGCAACCCAAAATATTTCCACGGGGTAAAATTCCTAACCTTTTTCCAAAAGGGATGAGATAAACCCCACACTTTTATAGATCTACCGATAGGGTAAAATCAAAAAAAATTGGTTAATCACACATAAAATAAACACCTCACATTTAATTTAGCATTTGATGAGTGATAAAGTATATACCTCACTTTTAATTGATTACTTGATGGGATCATCAACCATCGGCATAATTTTACTTTTGATCTTTCTCCAATGACGAAATTTGTCTAGAAAATAACTTTTAGAAACTTTGTCAAAATTTATGATCTCTGATGGTATTATAGACCATTAGCTAAATTTAATGAGTTACCTTTTCAAAGTTTTTTCTAACTTACAATTTTACCATGACTTTAATAGTCATTAATGAAATTTAATGTGTTCACATGATAAAAGCTTCACACATTCCTGTGATAGTCTATGGAGTAAAATTTAGCAAGCTTTGCAACAAATCTAAAAAAAAATGCATTAAACATTAAAAATATCATCTCTATTGAGAAATTAAATCAAATTTACAAAGCACACTCTCTACATCGAGCTCCAAAAGATCACAATTGGGAAAATAAAATTTAAAAAGCACACTCTATGCATTGAACTCCAAAATTTCACACTCGGGTAACATTCTTCCCAAAATTTTCTTATTATTCATGCATGGGAAAATCCATGAATGCAAGTAATTATATGCATATAGATATTCTCATATATGTAATGCATTAAAGAAAATTTATCTCTAGAATTCCATATTACTGCCATGATTTATCATATTCACTTAGTATACAAGATTTCTTACCAACATTTAAAAACCCCTGAATTTTATGCAAATATTGCTCAAAATTCATATGAATTTTTATTCAAAAATTCATTGGAATTTTGATCAAAAAGTAACTTGGAGCTACAGCTCCGAACACCACAGTAGAAAAGGACCATTGGATTTTTTATCAAAAATATTTTTTATTCAAAATTCATTGGAATTTTTGATCAAAATTTAACTTGGAGCTACAGCTCCGAACACCACAGTAGAAAAGGACCATTGGAATTTTTATCAAAAAGAACTTGTAGGTACAGGACACTACTGTTCCGAACCCCATTTGCAAATTATAAAAGGCCATTCAAGGCGTGTCTTTTTAGAATCATGTGCGTCCAAGCCACACAGGACTCGTCTTCTTTGGGATAATTGGTAAGACTTACCCTGTTTGGTTATTCAGATTTTCAGAAAAATGTTTTGGGTGGGTTATACTTTAGATTTAGATTCGAAATTTGCTGTTTAGTATTTCTCTTTCTCATTTTTTATAGTTTATTATTGAAGATTTCAGGAACTTCTTGTTAACACTCCAATTTGTTTCTTTTGGCATTATTAGTAATTTGGCAGAATTGAAAATGTCCGAGAGATTGGCGTAGTGTTTAATAGAAGTTGTAACTACTGTCACCTCGGAGTTGGTGAAGGACTTGAAGAGAGAAGCCACTAAAGCTCTTACTGACAAGATAATAAAGTTTCTTTCCATTGATTTTACTTGGTGGATTTTGGCGGTTTCCCTTTTTTTACTGTTCATAGGCAATAGGAGGGCTTCCCCCATGACTTCACATGGAATTTGTACATTGCCCTTCTAATGATTGTGATTTCACTGGTAATGGAGGGACTGTAATACATGGATTTGATGGCCATAATCATCTTGAAGAAGTAGACTGTTTATGTTTATGCATTGGTTGTGGATTTACTGTGCAACCTAGCTGTTATTGTTTATATATTAGGTGAACATTATTTTCAGTCTATAGACTATAAAATGCCCACTATACACAATTAAATTCTAGTGGGCAGTATATACTCACCATTAAAATTAAATTTGTTTAAATTTAATGGTAGGCATATACGGCCCACCAACATTTAATAGCGTATAAATTGGAAAATATGTGTTATTATTAAGTTGCAAATTAATTTGATCATTATTCATAATTCTTCATACTTTTTCGTGATTGATTTGATTCCACAAGTTTAGTTTAGTTTTGCTTTTGTTTTTGTTTTTCACTTAATTTAATTGAGTTTAAAATTAAATAAATATTAAATAATATTATTTAAAAAAATAAAATAAAAAATATGATGTGCTTGAATCAATATTTGTTTATGTAATTATTTTCTATTTTTCAAACACTGAAAAAATTTATGCTTAAATGTATCTTCAAAAATTTTATTTTTTTTCAATAAAATATATTTTCATTTATTTTGTTTCAATAACTCTTATGCATGGGATATTAGTTTATTGTTAAATTTTTTATTAGTAATTACAATATTTGATAAATTATTATTAAATCAAATATAAGGTTATAAATTTGACAAATTTTAATTAAATTTAGCATCCAATTCTTTTGAGAATATCAATTATAATAATAAGATCATGCACAGCAAAACAATTAAATACGCAGCAAATAAATCATGCACAAGAAGACACAGTGATTTTACCGTGGTTCACCCAAACCTCCTGGGCTACAAACCTCCTGGGCTACGTCCACACAACAGGGCATTGGCAATCTTTATTATTCAAACAGGAGATTACATAATTCACACTCAAACAAACGTATGGATACCTGTTATATAGCAGGAGAATCTAACAGCCTCATAAATCCTCTCAACTCAAATTTAGCATGCATTAACTCCCTCCCAACAAACTGGAGCTAATCTAGGAACTAATTCCTAATTTTTGTCACCTAATGAGATTTTTCCTATTTTATTTAGAACAGAAAATCTCAACAATCTCCACCTTGACAACAATTAGCCTGATGCCCTGTTATTATTATTTTATCTTTTCTGCAAGCCAAGAGAAGCCAAACACCAACGCAGCTTCTCCAACAAAACTGGTTTCGTGAACATGTCTGCACAGTTTTCCTTTGTATGCACCTTTTCAAGAGAGACTCCCCTTTCAGTAATAACTTGTCTTACAAAATGGTACTTAATTGGAATATGCTTTGATTTACTATGATAGGTCGGATTCTTAGCCAAATGTATTGCACTTTGACTATCACAAAGTAACCTGATGTTGTCCTGTAACCTACCAAACTCACCAAGCAAACCTTTCAACCAAACCGCCTCTTTGCAAGCATGAGAAGCAGCAATGTATTCTGCTTCAGTAGTGGATAAAGCAACAATGTTTTGTAGCTTCGACATCCAGCTAATAGCTCCACTTGCAAGAGTAAAGACATACCCTGAAGTTGACCTTCTCTTATCCAAATCACCTGCAAAATCAGAATCAACATATCCACAAACATATTCACTGCTTTTATTGTAAGTGATACAATGACTACTTGTGCCTCTCAAATACCGAAGCACCCATTTCACTGCTGACCAGTGTTCTTTACCCGGATTTTCCATGTACCTGCTCACAACCCCAACTGCATGTGAAATATCTGGTCGAGTACAAACCATCGCATACATCAAACATCCTACTACATTAGCATATGGTATTCGAGACATATAATCCTTTTCTTCATCTGTATTAGGACATAAACCCGAAGAAAGCTTGAAATGGGAAGCGAAAGGGACTGACACAGGCTTCACATTATTCATACCAAACCTCAAAAGTATCTTCTCAACATACTTCTGTTGTGATAGCCACAGCTTACCATTACTCCTGTCTCTGAAAATCTCCATGCCCAAAATCTGTCTTGCTGCTCCTAGATCTTTCATATCTAATGTCCTTGCCATCTGAGTCTTCAACCTGTTGATTTCATCAATGCTTTTGCTTGCTAAAAGCATATCGTCAACATACAACACTAAGATAATGAACATGCCATTTTTCAATTGCTTGAAATACACACAATGATCATATTCACTTCTAACATATATCTGACTCAACATGAAAGAATCAAACTTCTTATACCACTGCCGAGGCGACTGCTTCAGGCCATATAATGACTTCTTGAGCCTGCAGACAAATTTCTTATTGCGATGCTGAACAAACCCTTCCAGTTGTTCCATATAAATTTCCTCATCTAAATCTCCATGTAGAAAAGTAGTCTTAACATCTAGTTGTTGTAACTCTAAATCAAACAAAGCAACTAAAGCTAACACAATTCGAATTGAAACAATTTTAACCACTGGTGAAAAAATCTCATGAAAGTCAATGCCTGCTTTCTGAGAAAACCCTTTTGCAACCAGTCGCGCTTTGTACCTGTCCTCCGTATCATTCACACCCGTTTCAGCTTGAAAACCCATTTACACCCCACAGTTTTCCTGTCTTTCGGAAGCTCAACCAGATCCCATGTGCCATTCTTACTCAAGGCCATCATTTCGTCCTTCATGGCTGCTTTCCACTTGTCACTATTCGAACCTTCTATAGCTTCCTGATAGCACAGAGGTTCATCATCGTTAGCGATCAAAGCAACTGAAGTAACATAATCATCATACCTTCTCGGTGGCCGTTTGATTCTTGTCGACCTCCTTAAGGCTGTTTCTGGTGCTTCCTCGATTGGCTGTCTACCACCTGTAGGAACTTCTTGCCGATCAGTATCTGAGACCTGTTCATGATCTAAACCTGAACCCTGTTCATGTTCTGAAACCTGTTCATGACTAGTATCTGAACTATGGTCATCATGACTATCATTAGAAGTGCTTTCAAACTGAATGTGCTGAAAATTAGATACATCATCCTGTTTCAATTTACTATCTACATCTAACTGTACAAGAGAGGATTCATTAAACTTTACATCTCTGTTGATGATGATTTTGCGGGTAGTAGGATCCCACAATCTATATCCCTTTGTTCCAACACCATACCCAACAAAGATATACCTTTTAGACTTTGGATCTAACTGAGTTCGCTGATGTTTAGGCACTAGAGCATATGCATCACAACCAAACACTCTGAGTTTAGAATAGTCACAAGGGTGTCCTTTCCATACCTCTTGCGGAATCTTGCAGTCTATTGCCGTCGATGGAGATCGGTTTATCACATAACAAGCCGTTGCCACCGCTTCCGTCCACAACTCCTTTTGCAACCCGGCGTTACTCAGCATACTCCTTGCTCTCTCTAGAAGAGTCCTGTTCATGCGTTCAGCAACTCCATTTTGCTGAGGAGTATAAACCGTGGTCTTATGTCTCTCGATCCCCGCATCCTTGCAATAGCTGTCAAACTCCTTGGAAGTAAACTCACCACCATTGTCAGTTCTTAAACACTTTATTGTTCTACCAGTGCTGTTTTCTACCAATGCTCTAAACTGCTTGAAAACTGAAAAAACATCAGACTTTCTTTTCAACATGTAGACCCACACCTTCCTAGAAAAGTCATCAATGAATGATACAAAATACGACGAACCACCATATGACGCTGTAGGGGCTGGACCCCAAACATCTTAATGAATATAATCAAGTATGCCTTTACTAGTATGTTTGCCTGTTTTAAATTTTTGTTTACTTTGTTTTCCAAACAAGCAATGCTTACAGAAATCTAACTTTCCAGACCTTAGATTAGGAAGTAACTTGCGATCAACCAAAATTTTCAACCCTCTTTCGCTCATATGGCCCAACCTTTGATGCCATAGGCGAATGGAAATACTGTCATGTTCAGACACCGTAGACACATGAACTGACCCTGTTCTTCCTTCTAACTGAAACTGATTTCCTACTTTCTTAGCTTTCATTACTAGTAAAATACCTTTATAGATTTTCATAACTCCACCTTGAATTACAGTTTTATATCCATTCGTATCCAATGCTCCTAAAGAAATTAGATTTTTCCTTAAGTCTGGAACATGTCTCACATCTGTTAATATTCTATTTGTGCCATCAAACATTTGCAGTTGTATACTTCCTATCCCAACAATATTAGATGTGACATCATTACCCATGTACACGACTCCATCATTAACTGATCTATATGTCTTAAACCATTCTCTATGAATACACATGTGGTTTGATGCATCAGAATCTAACAACCAATGTTGACCATGATTTGACATATTAACAGACAACACTTCGTCGCTCATACCTGAACCAGATGTTGAACCTATATCTGTCGCATTTGCCTCCTTCTTCTCTGTCGAAGAGTCTCCTTTCTTCTCTGTTTGCTGTCTCTTCCAGCAGTCTTTCTTCAAGTGCCCCGATTTGCCACAAAACCAGCACTTCACTTTGCTCTTCTTCCCTTTCGACTTTGAACGTGAATCGCTGCGCTTACCAGAGCGTCTTTCTCTAGAACAACCTCTAGCCATCATTGCCTCTGATGTAGAGGTGTCAGCATTCGACTTCTTCCTCGTCTCCTCAGACAACATGGCTCCAACCACATCGTCAAACTCAAGGACAGCTGCATTACTGAAGCTTATGGAAGTAACAAAGTGATCCCACGATTCAAGCAATGTACACAATAGAGTTATTGCCTTATCCTCTGAATCAAATTTTACATCTAGACTTTGTAATTGTACCAATAGAGTATTGAAAACATTCAGATGGTCAGTAATCGAGGTACCTTCCTTCATCCGCAAACTGTATAGCTGCCGCTTCAGGAGAATCCGATTTGTCAAGGATTTCGTCATGTAGAGCTTTTCAAGCTTTATCCACAAGCCTGCGGCGGTCTTTTCTGACACAATGTTGAACAGAACGTCATCTGCCAGACATAACCGAATTGCACTCAGAGCTCTGTCATCCAACTCATCCCATTCATCCTCCGTCATGGAAGAAGGCCTTTTGCTCCTCCCCAATAGTGCTTTCGCCACGCCTTGTTGAACCAGCAGATCGTGCATCTTTAGCTTCCAGATCTCGAAATTGTTTTTGCCATTGAACTTCTCAATTTCAAACCGGGCATTTTGAGTTTTCGCCATCTTGTTTCAGCAAAAAACACAGTAATCTCCAGAACCAATTTTTTCAAATAAAGAATACCCTTTTAATTAAAAAATGCCTTTAAAAAAAAATTGCCCTTGCCTTCCTTTAAGTGCCTCTCACTGCCTTTTAAAAAAAAACTTTCACCTTATAAAAAAAAAAAAGGCCTTTCACCTTTCATGCCATGTGTGAATGAGAATTAATACAAATCGATTTATATTCCTTAAATACCATATACAAATGGCATATTCAAAAAATAAATAATGGCATATGAATTTCAAAATCGATTTACATATAATGGCTTTTTATATGTGACCTTTTTTACAAAACTCCATTTAAAAAAACTTCAAAGTCGATTTCATACCATATAGAAATGGTATTGGTATATAAAAAAAAAGTTAAATCGATTTATATTGAAAAACTCCAAATCGATATACCAGACCTTATGCCACACATCGATTTATTATTAAACCTTTTAAAATCGACTTTTTAAATCAAAAACTTAAGCGAACCTGAATTCATGATTTTCAACTTCGACGATCTGAGTGTCACTTTACAGCTCCCGGGCCCGGTCACTGTTCTCCTCGTACGAGGCAGCCCTTATATAACTTTCATAGTGGAGGGTGGCGGGATCAATATATCGTCCGCTCAGCGTTAATTCAACCTGTCAACGCTGCCAACGCCTTTTCACTGAACTGCATTCAAATCGTTTTATGAAATATGATACACAAAACGATTTCTCATAAAATAAATCGACCCCTGGCACGAGATTCAACTCGGCATTCAACTCTGTTTTAATTCAAACAATCGCTCAGTCCACGGTCAACGGAGCAGGCCGGAGCGCATATATGAGACTGTTTGAATGTCACGCGGTAATACTTCAAACGGAAGCAGGCAGTGGCTACCTCCTCCAGGCTGTTCATTCAGCTTCAACACAGCACCTCCAGCAATACGCAATCTTTACGCAGCACCTCTAGCAATATGCAAGCCTTTCCACACACGCAGCGTTGTTTAACCTCTACACTGGTTGGACAACAATCCAACACGCCACGCACCAGGTATATATTACTTACGCACTCCAACAGAAACCTCTGATACCAATTGTTGGAGATCATGCACAGCAAAACAATTAAATACGCAGCAAATAAATCATGCACAAGAAGACACAGTGATTTTACCGTGGTTCACCCAAACCTCCTGGGCTACGTCCACACAACAGGGCATTGGCAACCTTTATTAATTCAAACAGGGGATTACATAATTCACACACCACACACACTCTCCAAAACAAACGTATGGATACCTGTTATATAGCAGGAGAATCTAACAGCCTCATAAATCCTCTCAACTCAAATTTAGGATGCATTAACTCCCTCCCAACAAACTGGAGCTAATCTAGGAACTAATTCCTAATTTTTGTCACCTACTGAGATTTTTCCTATTTTATTTAGAACAGAAAATCTCAACAGGATTTCTTTTAACTTTATCCCAACTCCCCCAAAAGAGAATAGTTAACTGGAGGGCATATCGTCTCCCTCATTTTTTAAAATTTATTTTAAATAATATTTTAAGACTTTTCTTCGCCAAGAAGACACACTAATCAACGAAAATTTTGGTCGAGCGATTCCGGAGCTTGCTCCACTTGTATATTCCACGGAAAAAACCCTAGTGCCTTGTTTTCAGGCCATGACTTTACGCAGTAGCAGAGAAGACCAAACACATTTATGAGTATAAGTGTGCAGCCGGAAGCAGGTTCCTGTCATTGGAGTTATTTACTATGTTTGACTGGTTTCCATAAAGCCTACTATGCTCGCTTTGGTTGGTCAATGATGCTGGTCTTTTGATGGTATGATGGCAAATTTTTTATATGGTCATATCCCTCGCTCACATGCTTTTTCAGGAGTTTTTGGGTACTCTGGAGTTATTTTGGAACCAATGGATGATTGGATCTCTATTTTTTCCTTGTATTTTCCACTTGGGGCATTTTCACTGTATTGGGCATACTTAGATGTATCTCAGTTTCTCAATATTTACATAAGGATCATATGGCCTTTTATCAAGTCCTGTATGTGATATGGGATCATTATCATAATTTGGTATGGATTTCCCTTATTGGAAAATTGGGTCGCTACCTTTCAGATGCGTATGTAATGACTTATGGACTGTTTTCTCATTATTAATATAAACAAAACAGCATTTTTTCTCCAAAAGCGGTGCGAAAAGAGTGAATTGAGTATTTAGAATGGAAGAAAAGTATAGGCAGAGAAAGATTCAACCAGCAAAAGCACAGCATCCGATACAGATTCATTCGCTCACACCCTCAGATAGGTAGCCCCAAAATTCCCCATTCCCCATGCCCACCAGAGCATACTTTAGCTTTTTCCCCATTCATTGAATACCTATCGAACCCCTGAATCAACCACTCCTGTGCCGGCTTCCCTGCGAGAGCGCCTGGCCAAGGGCAGTCCCAACTCTTTCATTTTTTTTCACAGAGAACCACAGAACCCTAACTCTGTGAATGTCAGCATCAAGGAAAAATCCTCCCTCTGGGGATAAAAACCGCGGTTCAAGGTAGAGACAAATATAGGGCCATCAAAGCCAAATCAAAGGGAATTGAAACCCTTAAACAAATTAAACATTCGAAACCCTGTTCTTTCGCATGTTTAGTCCACGTCCACGTTCTAGCAGGAGGAGGAGGTCACGAGTGCTTTACAACATAGACAATCGCCAAGATCAGTCAGCGCCTTTTTTTGTTCGTTTTTTCTGGGAATTTTGTGGCAAATCTGAATGAAAATACTTTTTGTGTAGCTTATTTCAGTTGGTCGCTAGATCCAACCGCACCGCATGGATTACGAGGTTGTAATGTAAGTTTCAGTTCAGGAGTGCTGAAATCTCTGATATTTGTAAGAATTTGGGTTTCATGGTCCAGGGAAATAATTAGGGGAAAATGTCAACATTTAGATTGATGATTTAGTTTTATAGGAAAGTGGTATTTGCGTAAGATTTTACTGTTATTTTGACTGCAATGGATTTTATTCAGTAGAACCCAACACCAACTTAAACACTTGAAACCCTTCTCCAATTTAACCCAGCCCTTTATTGGGTCAGATACGCCGGTTCGGATTTGGATCCCAACTTACCACTAGACACAGCCCTAGACCGTTTTTGCATTAACATGGAGTAAGACTTGAGGTTAGGTAAGCCGGGTATGGTGTTCAGGGACTACAACTGTTCATTTGACTTCCTAGAGCAGTTCTGCCACAGTTCTGAAATTTTAGAATTTAAACCGTGTGATGACGATAGAACGTGCTTCTATGTAGCTTGTGTTAGCACTTTTGTTCCTCAGTGTATTGTTTTTAGTGATTGTTCTGTCAGTTAGTTACAAGTGTTGCACGAGCTTTGGTAGTGATAGAGCCACCCTGGGTTGACCTAACACGTTGTTGATGATAAGTGGAAATAACTTTTGCACATGTTGCTGATAATAAAGGGGAAATAATTTTTTCTGCAGATAAATATGTAATTGTAATTGTGTGTTTTTTTTAATAGTGGAAAAATTTATTATAATTTAGTTGTTGAATTCATAGTGAAGATAGTTATCCATAGTGAGGATAGTTATTATTGGCTGTGATTTGTGAATGTAAGTTGATTCATTTTTGTTATTTAAAAAAACACGGTGTTACAGGGTGGTGATTCTTAAGCATGCAGGTTTCACTCCTACCAAGGTGTCTCTAGGTTTTGGGCCATTAACCTCTTTCCTTACATCCTAGGAAGATGAGCTCTTAGCTTTTAGGGCATAGTCCAAGCCCATATATATATATATATATATAAAGAATAATATTTTTATATATAGAGATGTGAAATATATAAAAATATAAAAATAATAGCTATAACTTTTTTTTAACAAAATGGTTAGTATTTTATATTAAATATCAAACTCGTTACAAGGTCAGATCCTTTTACATATTACATATTCAATTGATTCATCTCCTACTACATTCAAACATGTCAAAAAAATACCTTTGTTCATGTTTCACTTCATACTTATTGTATATATAAACTTACATTTGAGGACCTTCCAAAATACTCTTAAAACTAAAACATACTTACATTACATAACTCAAGAAAAACAAATATACTAGCCTACATTCGACAACCCAACTTCGATTTTATTTTCAACAATTCCCTCAACATCTTGCTTCATCTATTATGGAATAGGGACTTGGTGCATTTCCACCTCCTCATGTGTTTCCTTTCTCGCGTTGATCCCCTCTACACCCCCTCTACTTATCATTTCGAGCTTTTCCCAAATGAAGGTCCAATTTATCCAGTTTAACTTACAATGTGTTGATCTTGCTCTGAAGAAAAACATTCTTTTGGTTAAGGAGTAGTAGTTGATCTTGATTCTTTGCAACCGCCATTTCCCCTTCTCAATTGAGGAAAGATAATGTATGCTCCATATTTGCAGTGATGTAATTGAGCTGATAGGCGATATCCTCTTTCTCCTTGAAAACTAGAGTCTTTGATTCACACTCCATGTTTTCACTTACACTTCGTCTTGCTTTGTCACCTGCGGACTTTCACTTCCAAACACGAACCTTTGCATTGAGGATAATGGCCCTGCATATCTTATATAGCCTTTCTCCTTTCCTTCTCACTCTTGTCAACCCATGTATTGTCCTGCTCTATACATTCCACTATCCATACATTCTTTACCTAATTCATTGCCATTATAACTCTTTATCAATGTCATTAAGACTCTAATACTCAATCGTGCTTGCTTCACCTTGTAAATGGAGACGACATACTACAACTCCCTCTTTCATTTACAAAGGTTAACTCTAGGCCTCCAACTTTCCAAAGCCTCAGGATCATCCATATTCCTCATCCAAGTGTTTGAAAGGGCCTGAGTCCTAGCATTAAAGAAGAGTCGCCATTCTTGTATGGGATTATTCTAGAGGATCATAAGACGAGGACAAGGTCTGACATGAGGTCATCATTCCTCCCAATAACTTATCTTTCCACTATTTTCTCTTAATCTGATCATTGCACAAAATTCTTGACATTTGATTTCAAATCTCATGGTACAGGTTTAAAATACTATTACTATTACCTTGGGCCAACATCCCTTGTTCCATGGAGACTCCTTTATTATCTAAGGCATTTTCCTTGGAATTCAGATGCCTTTTGACATATTGAAATTTAGCTATCCCAATTTACATTTTATCCTCTAGAGAATTGGGTTCTGAATAAGGATGGAGTTCCCAAATACCATCAATTGCTAAATTTTCCTTCAAAATTGGTAGCTCTAGCCCCTATCACAATGCCAAAAAATTTGCTTGGTTATTTGTAGCACCCTCAAGCCCATGCATATTGAATCTCGATTTCTTCATCAGGGCAATAGATAACCCTTCCCACTCCTACCTCCCTCAATAATAGCTGCAACTTAAGATCCATTTTACCATATAGATTAAAATAATGATCTTTCATATTTGTAACTATAATATCATATTTAAATTTAATTAGTAAATATACAAAAACTTAATCTTTACAATATACAATTTTTTAATTTATGCACACACACATACAAACTATTCATATCACACAAAAATGTCTTTTAAAATGTCAAATAAAAAGACATGTATGTAGTTATATATAGATTTTCTTAAAATTAAAAATAAGAATATTTCTATATATATAGATGTGAAATTTATATATAATATAAATAACATTATTAAAAACCTACATATATCCATTTTAACTATGCATTTACCAAGCACCAAGAGGAATCAAAATATTTGAAGGTGCAAAAAATTTCTCAAGATTTGCACTCAAAAAGAAATTTACATTCTTAAGAGATTTGATTCCTCTCAATGCTTGGTAGATCCAAAGTTAACATGAAACTATGCCGATATTTTAAAATATTCTATGTAGCTCTCTTATTTGTTGGCTAGTGTGTGTGGATGGATATCCAATCTTATTGTGGAATGTTCTTTTCACAAAAAGTTAACTTGTCTTACTGCCTTAAGAAAATACATTTGTGGAATGCCGAGACCCATCTATTCTTAGATTTGATATGGATCTCAACACTCGAAAAATCAAGGTTGTATATTGAGTTCCAACGATTGATACAATATCCATTCGTATTGTGTGGACAAGAGATATACATCCTTGTTCTCAGCAACTTGCATGTATATAATATGCCAATTTTTAAAATCTAGATAGGTCTAGCTCAACATTGTATAGGTACACACCATGCCAATATTAATGTTTAATTAGGTTTGCAATAGTGTCCATATTCATTATACTTTAGTTAGCACACACAGAGTTTATTAGAATTTAGCTAGCACACATAGAGTTTATTAGACTTTAGCTAGCACACATAGAGTTGATGGATCACTTCCATAATCATCTAGGTTGGAAAATGCACATTGCTTCTCTTGGTTTCTTCGAGGGAAGAATGTTACCTTGTTTCCATTCATGGGCCTCACGAGGAGTCACTTAAATTCAAATGTTGGGATATAGGTTGGAAACATATTTGGGCCAGTAAACGGCATGGTCTTGTGTCACATATATGGAATAATTAAGCTTTGGAGACAAACAACTCTAATATTTGGAAATGAATCATTTAGTTGAAAAATTTTGTATGATGTATGTTAACACTCTTCTATGCCTATTTTGTTAATATCAAGATATATTTCTCTTCATACAAAAAAATTGCGTTGCAATTCTTTCCTTGCCTTATGGAGTGAAGATGTATGGGTGCATGTATCCACTCTCTTGTTTTTTAGTAATGGATAGTGGTGTTTATGAGTTTGTTTACTTACCACACATGGTTGAAAACATACTATGTTTTACGTCACACCATGAAACTTATGAGGTCTTATATTCTTTATCTATTTTATATTTAGGTGGTTACATGTGTACATCTCAGAATTTTCTAATAGAACTTTTACTGCCAGGTTTTTCCTTTTCAAAGAAGCACCATATAGGAGAATCCAATAATGGATCTAGCATTTCATTTATTTAAAAGTGTAATTTATATTTAGGAATTTTTACTTGTTCCAATTGCGACAAGATTTTTGTTAGAAAAACACTCTATCTACAGTATGATGATCTCGAGAAACCAATCTACGTGTACATAAATTCCACAGAAACTACAAAGTTCATTACCTTTACACAATATTGTCACAATAAATTTTTATTGTGATATTATTCTCCTGCATATAGTCTTTGGCCAATACCTTTACCCAATTTTACCTGGTAATTAAGACAATTTCTATAGATTATTGTTTGATAGGACTTTGTGTTTGATGCACACATTTCAAGGCCTCTTTTAATTGGAAAGAAATAATCATGGTAATATTTATTAGTATTAGTGATTGGGATTAAATGAGTTCTTCAAATATAATATATGTTAATAGTGACAACAATTCAAATATTTTGTAAATGTAATTTACCTCAGTAAGCCTTGTTTTACCTGTTAGGAAATTGCATAATGATAGGAAGTTTTTTGTAACGATGTCTTTCCATTAAAATTTTGTTGTTTGAGAGGCTTATTGCATTGTTGGAGAGTCTTTGTTGACCTTGAATAATAAAGCATTCCAATCCCTTTCCCCATGGATATTTCCTTGACACACTCTCAAGGTTTTACCACGTAAATATTGTGTCTATTTGGGTGAAGTTAGTTTCTTTCTCTTGTCTACATTTCACTTCTTATTTAATTTTTTATGGGCTCAAAATACCAACAAGTGGTATTAGATCCATGTGGTTGTGAAGGTTGTGAGATAAAATTTATGATTGCTACCAAAGAAAGAGGCGGGAAAGGTGAGCCACGAGTGCTAAGGTAAAGTCGGGCTAGTTAGCAGTTTTGTCTTACAATGAGAAACCCAAGAAGAGCCCATGTAGAAACCGAAAATTGTAGAAGAATGTGTTGATTGTAGAAGAGAATTGTGTGAAGAAAATAAGTCGGTACGAGTCCAAGCCATCTGAGGTAGAACTGTGTGCTTTCAGAGGTAATCAGAGGTTGTAGACAACCACCAAAGGAAGGAAGATCAATAAAAAGAAAATTCTCAGAGGTAATCAGAGGATGCAGAAAACCACTAAAGGAAGTCAGATCAATAAAAATGGAAGTCCATGTAGGAGTGGCTAAGTAGCAAAATAGGGGCCCACACTGGAGCCCAAGAGAAACAACATGAAATTTTCGAGTTAAATGATTGGAATCTGGATTGGGGGCAAAAGTATGCTAAAAATTCAAAGTGATCAGAGTTAATCCAAACTAGAACGACCAGATACGTCTCATCGCCAGGAATTTGATGCAATTCATTTCATTGAAAACAGAGTCAGTATGTGAAAGTTAGAGCCCCCTATTTGTTTGACCAAACACGCGAATTTTCAAAAAAAGGTCAAACAGGGTCAAAGGGGTCAAAATTTGATAAAAATGGGCATTTATCTGACCCAATGGGAAGCTAACATGTGTCAAGTTGTGATTGGTCAAATATCGAGGCTCGTTGGCAGTTTTTGGTTGGTTTTTGAAGAACCAATGGGATGCTGACACGTGGCTAGCCCAGAGGCTACCACATGCCCCTCCCAAAGGTCGAATGTTGGTGAAGTCTAGGTCGAAATTCATATTATATATGGAGAAAAATCTTATGTATTGGCGGAAGGGCAGAGGTCATGGTCGACCCCGGGACCTCCCCCACACAAACCAAATGACTTACTGCCACACCCGAGCTTTGAGACTTAACATGTAACGGGCGCAACATATATCTAAAGTTTGAAATACGTTCGGATGGAAGGATATGGGGGCCAGCCCCATTGCATACAACCTCACGCTCATGACCGTGGCCAAGGCTTACACTAACACACAGAGGTTAATATTAATGCGGGTTTTATTAACCCTTAATCACAATTTTATGCGCTAAACAAATTTTTAATCCAGATTATGTTAAAATGAACTTAGAGCGCTAAAATCCCAGTTAAATGCACGTTATCCACTAATTGATCTCCAGTTTAATTTAATTTCATATTAGCACTAATTGGTGGAGTCCGCCATTTTCGGAGAAACTCCCAAATGTGGCGGAGTTAACTGGAGTTTCTCCAGATTTGGAGGGGTTTCCTAGGCCAAAATTGAGGAAACCATAACTGGAGCATTATTTGACCAAATTAGGCTCAAGAAAAGTAAATCCTAGATTATTTCGATGATCTAAGCGTGATGGTGCAGGTCGCAGAGGTAGAGGAGCACTTCTGTAAGTGTTTTTTTCACTTTGAAGATTAAAGAAGCCTAGGGCCACCAAGAGAGGAGGCCATCTCTAGATCACCTGAAGACCATTTGCAGAGCTTGAAGATTCTATTTTAAGGTTTTTTGGTCTTCTGAATCCAATGGATCATGTTTCAAAGCCATTGGAGTATTGTAGGTGCATGTAATCAGATAATTGACCATTAATCCAAATAGGGCCAAGCCATTGAAGCAGGCCCATGGAGATGTAGCCCAGGAGGGGTGAACTTTGTTATCAGCTACTGTATAATGTTTTTTTGTGTATTATTTCTCTGCAATTTACTTGTTTTACATGTGTTTTTAATATCTAATTAACTCGTGAATTTATCATAAAAAAACACAAAACTTGACACATAAACCCTCACATAACTGGCTAATTTGAGAGGATCATAAACACATTTATTTTATACTGATGAGGGAGCTAGCACAACAAAACTAGTTTTCCCATATTCAGGTCAAGTTGGTATCAGAGAACATCTTAGCTCATTCTAGCCCTGAGATGGTTTTCCAAAGTTATCTAAAGAATTAACTATTGGTTGTTTATTTGTGCAAGGAGAATTCAACTGTTTGCAATTTTATGTGTGTAGGGAGAAGTTCAATATTGAGGACTCGGCTCTCAAATCATAGCAAAGAAGCTTTTTATGAACTACAAGAGTGATGGAAGCTTCATCAAGAATTGTTTCTAGTCAGTCTTCCTTAGCAAGACTCTTTGATAAAGAGATGTTGCAGAAACTCTACATCACGAGAGATATGGTGCAAGACTTGGTTGAAGATAGGAAGGAGAACACTATACTTAAAGAGTAGTTGATTGTCGTGAAGGAGGAGAAGCAAGAGCTTCTTGAAAGGTTGCATAAGATGGAGACTCAACTCCATGATTCTAAGGAAACCTTAACCAAGTATGTGCATGAAAAAGAGGTATGCACTTCAAGTTTATCTTCTATTTCTTTCCAAAATTAATGTTTAGGTGATTTTGAAAGACACATTAGAGTAATAGGTTCCAAATTATTAGTGAAAATGGGCTATGAAGGTAAAGGGTTAGGAAAACATGCACATGGCATAGTTGAGCCAATTGTTGTTGAGGAAAGGCCTAGGTATTTGGGTCTTGGTTATGGACAACATGATGGAGAATGGTCCAACGCTAAGGAGGCACATGAAGGTGTCCCAAGAAGGACTTTCATTACATGTTCATTACCTCAAGCTTGTGAAGTTTGTGTTCATGAGGAATGCAAAATTTTTACACACACTTTGCAAGAAGTTTCTCATAAGCACGAAACTAATGGAAATGGAGAAAAAGACGATGTTCAAAGCTATAAAGTCATTGAAGCCATTATTGGTATTCCAAAGAGATCCACTACCTCATAAAATTCACCTCCTTAAGAAGGCGACAAAGGTGAATGTGCAAGGTATAAATCTTCCTTTAATCAAGTTCCTTTTGATTATGATAAACATGGAAAATCCTCACATAAGATTTGGAGAAAGTTTACATGTTCCTGTTGTGGTTTGAATAACCATACTGTTTCAAGATTTTGGAAGAAGATAGCCATACACAGGAAAATTTCAAAACAAAGGAACCAGAAAGCCAAAGGTCTAATGGAAAATGAAAACCATGTTGAAAAGAAGATGCAATTGTTTTGCACTCATTGTCATAAGCAAGGTCATCTTGTAGACAAGTGTTGGAATTTGTATCCAACAATTCGTCCACAACATTTGAAGAATGTTGAAAGAGATCTTGACAAGAATGGAAAAGAGGATTCCATAATTGATGTGGGTCAAGATGATTCACATGATGAAGTGCAGTTGAAAGAAGTGACATTGAAGTGGTTTGGAAAGATATTGCTAGATTTATTAACCAATTAAGGCCTTGCATTTATTTTGATGATTGATGAAAATCTTGCCTTATTGACGCATTTCTTTTCCAATTGAATGCATTTATTTTCTCTTGAAATTATGTTGCATGTTGCACAAAGAAAGATGTTTGAAAGTGGAGTTATGTTGACTCACTTAGATGCAACAAAGATAACATTTTGTACATGCTTTTTTTTTGACTTGAGAGTCAGTTGTTTGAAGAGGCATGTTTTGTCGACTTTTGTTTGGTCGATGAGTTTGTACACCAAGATGTAAGAGTACATAGCGATGTTCACATGATGTGACATTTTTTTCTTTGAAGGAGAAAAATAAAGAGGTCGTCAAGTTGTGTATTCAGCTCTCATCAGATAACCAACTTTTGTGGGTCCAAAAGCCTATCAGTGGGAAGGAGTGATTGGAATCTGGATTGGGGGCAAAAATTTGCTAAAAATTAAAAGTGCTCAGAATTGATCCAAACTAGAACGACCAGATAGATCTCATCGCCATGAATTTGGCACAATTTTTTTCGTCGAAAATGGAGTCCATTTGTGAAAGTTGGAGCATGTTGTCTGCTTGACCAAACAGGCGAATTTTCTAAAAAAAAAAGTCAAGTAGGGTCAAAGGTGTCAAAATTTGGTCAAAATGGGAATTTCTCTGGCCCAATGGGGAAGCTGACATGTGTCGAGTTGTGGTTGGTCAAATCTCCAAGCTTGTTGGCAGTTTCTAGTTGGTTTTTGAAGAGCCAATGGGATGCTAACACGTGGCTAGCCCGGAGGTCGTCACGTGCCCCTCCCAAAGGTCGAATTTTGGTTAAGTATGGGTCAAAATCAATATTTTATGTGGAGAAAAATTTTATGTATTGGTAGAAGGGCAGAGGTCAGGGTTGACCCCGTGACCTCCCCCACACAAACCAAATGAATTACCGCCACACTCGAGTTTTGAGACTCAACATGTAACAAGCACAACATATATTTAAAGTTTGAAATACATTCGGGCGGAAGGATATGGGGGCTAGCCCCATCACATACAACCTCATGCTCATGAACATGGCCAGGGCTTACACTAATGCGTGGAGGTTGATATTAATGCGGGTTTTATTAACCCTTAACCATTGTTTTATGTGCTAAACAAATCTTTAATCCAAATTATGTTAAAACACACTTAGAGCGCTAAACTATGAATTAAATGCACGTTAACCAATAATTAATCTCAATTTTAATTTAAGTGCAGATTATCACTAATTGGTGGAGTCCATCATTTTCGGCGAAACTCCCAAATGTGGCAGAGTTAACTGGAGTTTCTCCAGATTTGGAGGGGTTTCTTAGGCCAAAATTGAGGAAACCATATCTAGAGCATTATTCGACCAAATTAGGCTCAAGAAGAGTAACTCCTAGATTATTTGGATGCTCTGAGCATGATGGTGTAGATTGCAGAGGCAGAGGAGCACTTCTGTAAGTTTTTTATTCACTTCGAAGATTAAAGAAGCCGAGGGCCACCAGGAGAGGAGGCCATGTCTAGATCACCTGAAGACCATTTGCAGAGCTTGAAGAGTCTATTTTGAGGTTTTTGGGTCTTCTAAATCCAATGGATCAGGCTGAAAAGACATTGGAGCACTGTAGGTGCATGTAATCATAGAACTTACCGTTAATCCAAATAGGGACAAGCCATTGAAGTAGGTTCATGGAGATGTAGCCCAAGAGGGGTGAACTCCGTTATCAACTACTGTGTAATGTGTTTGTTGTGTATTATTTCTCTACAATTTAATTTTTGTACATGTGTTTTTAGCATCTGATTAACTCACAAATTTCTCATAAAACAACACAAAACTTGACACATAAACCCTCACATAACTGGCTAATTTGAGACGATCTTAAACACATTTAATTTATACTGATGAGGGAGCTAGCACAACAAAAATACTTTTCCTATACTCATATCATTAAACCATTGCAATCACAAAGAGAAATGGAAATAGGACATGTCGGCTAAATATCTCAAGAAACAGAGTGAATATTTATTTTTAAAAACCCTAGTAAAGTTGTGCTTAACAGTAAATAATCTCAATAAGAATTGTTATAATAAAAATATGTTTTCAAAGAATTTTCTATGCACTGATTTATTTATTAAAGTTATAGGTTCCTCAAAATGATGTGGGTTTTTGTCTGAAGAAGAGAAAAAAAAAATTGCTTGGGTATTCTAGAAAAGGGAAGCAGATTTTCATTTATTAAAAAAAACTAGAATTTTTAAAACCCTAGTGGAAAACCCAGAAGGATGAAAATTCGTAAAATTATATTTTAAAACAGGGAAGAAAATAATTTAAAAAGGGGAAATCCTAGTTGAAATATTCAACTCGAAACCTTTATATAACCTAATCATTTAAATAAAAGGAGCCTATGTAGAAGGAAAATGGAAAAAATTATGAATACCAAGGTTGAGGTGTTCTTCGACAAAAATAATTTTGCATTGTGGAAACTAAAGGTAAAGGATTTTCTTGTACAACAACAATTGCACAAAGCATTATATGGGGTAAGAAATATACCTTATTAGCATGACATATTTGGAATGGGATGACTTGGATACCCAAAGGCTTTGTGTTGAGAAATCAAAGAAAGTATATTTGGGGTTTGATTTCTTCTTTCTTACTAATTACTTGAGAATTATCTTGGCTTCTTTTACTTCATTGTTATATTATATTTCATCAAAAAATTACCAAATTATGTGTCTATGAAGATCACAAAAACATGAGACACAAAATGTAGGTATTCTGTTAGGGAAAAACCCGTATCTAGGGGAAACTCCAGTCAAAATATCTTCCTTCAATATTTTTTCCTAAGACTCTTCAACCTAGACACAGATCTCCTCCAACCACCAAGTCAACCCTTCCCTCTAGCAGCTTTGATCTAGACCTTAAACCTTGCAGCAATAATTTGATTCGATCTATGCAGTAACAACTAACTTCGACCTATCCAGTACTTTGATCTATGCAGCTATTCGACCTATGGAGCAGAAACACTTCGAACCTTCTGCAACTTCGACCCAATGCAATAGCATAAATTCGACCCTGAAACTCCAACAACTTTGATCCTGTAATGGCGAAGTATCTTCACAGAAAAGAGAGAGAGAGAGAGAGAGAACCCAAAAACTTTGATCTTGTACTCCAGCTTCTTCCTCCTGCACTTCACACTTTTTCAGCACTACTTATTTTTTGTATTGAACTTGTTGAGTGGATTTCCAAATGAATCTAACTACAATATATATAGGCTTCTTGTGGGTCGAATTTCCCCCATCGAGGATGCCTTAAACAAGAAAGGGCCGAGTTGGTGTGGAGGTGACAAAAATCATTTTTGACTCAAAAATAATTCTTTTTACATGACTAAAAACCCTAAGAAGTGTCTCTTTAAATGTACAATGACTCTAATGACTCAGTATAAATCCTAGAATTCCAGAATGGCCCACTTTGAATTATAAAATACGACCTAAGCATGAAACCCATGATTTAATAAGTCACTTTAATAAAATAATTTTTTTTCTTTTTCATTCTTTGGACAAGTACATTACATAATGACTCAAATACATTTATGAAGACCAAACCTAGTTACATTTTTCAACACTCCCTCTTAACTACGGAGGTATTCAGTACAAGGAAGATCTCAAACAATATGAACTATGAAGAGTTTAAGTACTACAATGCCATGTAATAGATTCCTAACCAGGGAAATATATCTAAGGTATTTAAATTGTTTAGGGACTCACGATGCCATGGACTAGATTCTTGACCAAGGAAATCTATCTAGGTGGAACTAACATGGACTAAATATTTCATCCTATCTAGGAACCATCAGGCTTACTGGCTAACCATCAACCCAAGGATCTAGGTGTGTATCAAAGGGTAGAGCTTGAATACCAATGCCACCCTCCCTTACTTCGGGATCCAGACATCAACACATATTGTTGACTTAATGTCCTCCCAAGAGAAGTGTCACTCAAAAAACCTCAACAAATATCTTCCAAATTTTTGTCATGAACAAAAATCAGCAATATTTTTGTCGTTCCCGCACTTCTGCCATTGCGGAGCATGATGGGAAATCATGTCACCAAGTTTGCATTGAAGGCTCCAAATTCATTGCTAGGGTGGATCACTTCCATCATAGAAAGCCGAGGGAGGATATTGAAATTGAGAGACATCCCAAAAATCTCAACAGAGATGATGGGTGGAAATTAAGTAAGAGCTAGACTATGTCCCTCTCAAGGTGGTTCATCCCTCGTGGGTTGTTTTCCTTTGTCTTTTATTTTCTTCCCTTTGTTTTTATTTTTTCCTCCTCCTTTTGTATTTGTGGTTTATTTTCTCTCTGGTTTAAGTTTTTATGCATCTTCCTCTTGCTGGATATTATCCCTGGTTCTTTTATTAACATATATATATATATATATATTTGTTGATATTTTTCTCCCCCCTTTATGCTCTTTAGAATTATTAGATTTATTATATATTATTCTTTATTATTCATTAACCCCTCCTTTTTATTCCCTACACTAGTATTTACCCCTTCCCCTTATTAGTTTTATAATTTAATCAATATCATTATATTATTTTTTACCCCTTCCCCCCTCTATATAATATTTTAAAATAATAAATAATAATTTAAAATAAAATAAATTTTTTTATTTTATTTTATTTTTATTTTTTTAAATTTTCAACTAATTAACTAATTATCGACTAGTTTTATAACGACTAGTTTGAACAACTATTACCGGGAAATGGCGCATCCTTACTATTTATTCAATGAGATTGATTTCATTCTTCACCTTGTCCCGAGGATGAACCACATTAGATGGTTTGAAACGTCGACCAAATCCTAATGATGTGATTAATATGAAAGCCATTTATCTACATTATGGATCACAAAAGTCTTAGGTCTAACAATATATACCAAACCAAGCATGTTTCTAAAATATTCAAATGTCTTATTAGGAAGAGTCTTTGTTAGTATAACAACAACCTGATCGTAGGTCGGGACTTATTGTAGCTTCATGATCCCATCCTGCACCAAGTTCCTAATATAGTCGAACTTATTGTTGATATGCTTCATCCTAACATGAAACAAAGGATCTTTAAACATCTTGTTACAACTTTAATTATCACAGTTTATCACAGTGGGACCTAGAGACTTCTCGAATAAATCTGTCAGAAGCTTCTTCAACCATACAACCTCCCCTCCCACTTCACATGCAGCCACATACTCTACTTCAACACTACTCAAAGCAACAAGATCTTGCTTCCTACTCATCCATGAGATCATAACAGCTCCCAGACTAAAGCATCCACCTGTAGTGCTTCTTCCATCGGTCTCACTGCCACCCAAATCAAAATCTGTGAATCCAATCATCCTGACTTCATTTCTATCATACTTTAGGTAGTGTTGTTTAGTGCCACGAATATATCTCAATATATGCTTGGAAGCTATCCAGTGATCATGATGAGGCTCCAATTGAAACTAACTAATAATGTTTATAGCATAACATATATTCGGCCTACTATTTACTAGATACAACAGAGAACCCACCAACTTATAATAGGAGGTAAGATCTACAAGACTCAAATTCTTGATATTGGTGATCATATGAGTAATCATGGGCTTGGAATCCATCACCCCAAATTTCTGCAATATCTTGAAGATATACTTTCATTTCACCAAATATATTTCCCCAGGTCTCTTCCATACTTCCAGACCTAGGTAATAATGCGTTAGTCCCAGAATATCTCTTCGGCTTTTTACTTTCTCTAACGGTTCCTTTCACAACTTCATGTCCTTCAACATCTTCGAGAGTGGCTTTTAACCAATTTAGCCTCTTCCTAGTGTTCGATATGATCACAGGTTGAATAGGCTCACTTGTCCTTTCTTCTACTTCTTGAATTGTAGAAGGATTTTCATGGTGTACTTCTTCTTCTTTGAATATGGGTATATATTCATCATTGGAATCAATAGGGATATCTTTGGATCATTTGTATGTCCCTTCTTACTTAAATATGTCTTCCCTCATTGATGTAGATTCTATATTATTTTGAGGAGAGACTATTTCCAACAAAGATTACTTTGATACTTTTAGAATATAACTTCTCTCTCTTGTATTTTGTAACATGGATATAGGTAGGACTCCCAAATATTTATAGATGATCCACTCTCAACTTCTACCCTATTGTTATGTAGAATTATGATCTATGGATAAATCAAATTCCCTAAGTGTGGTGCTAGGCACTTAGAACAATAGATTAAAGACTTTGCTATCACTTTCTCTAAAATAAATAGACACAAAATGATAGAAGAACCTACTTGTGATCCAATCACTTCTTCTCCTTCTGTTGCTTTTGTTGTAGCCTTAAATCCAACTCAAATCACCAGATTGATTCCTGCAAGTATAAACAGAGCACAACAAACAGTTTGAAATATACAGATGCCTACTTATATTAATCACTCAAATTGACTAGATGTGAAACATATATATCATTCAAGATTCCATTGCATGAGAAATATAAACATAAACATATGCATATATGGGAAAATGAACAAAAATATTTATTAAAGAGTAGAAGGGGGAGGTTACAACCAATGATCGATTTGATGCCACTAGCTCTAGCTTCATCCTAGCCTCATTACATCCAACATCACACCAGCAACATATCAGTAATTTCACTCTCTCAAATGAGAATCCAACAACATTACTTTACCAAAATTCTTCCTTCACTAGCACTAGGATATGTGCTCAATTTATAGGGAAACTGATGGTATTTTCTCAATGAATGACTTTTTAATAATAGGCAAGACATGTTTACAAGTTCAGAGGTGTTAGATGGACACTTGGATTCGAAGTTTGACACATATGGACTCTTCTAGAAGGCACTGGCCATGTGGAGATTCCTAGAACAATGAGAATTCCTCTCCCAGGTGACCAACGCACTCTTGAATGTCTAGAAGTGCATTGCATTGCACCCTTGAATGGAGGATGCTACATATGTAACACAGTTAGTCCCTTTAGAGGCAGTGTTGGTGAGTTCATAAGTGATATAACATATACTTCAAACCTTCGAAATCTCACAATAGAAGCCATGAATGAATTTTTTCTTCTCTTAGGGCATATAGCAACTGAAATGTAAGGGGAGGATAGAACCTATTTCATTGGTCTTGGGGAAGATTTCCAGTTTGACCAGATCATGGGGAATGATGCCCAAATTGACCTATAATAGTTTCCCCCTAAAGCATGAAGTCGAAATAGTAATAATATTTTTGAATGAGATTTTTTATGATGGGATGACATAGAATTGAAGCGGAGTGGTGACCTGCATCAATCTTACAATACATTACATCATGATATTTTCATCTTGAGCATGAATTGTTGAGCGAGGCATTCCCATGCTCAACACATAAGCTATCTAATAATATTTACATAGTGCAGAAAGTCATCTACATTGGAATGTTTCCCAATACAGACATGCTAAAAAATATAGGCCCATGTTTAGATGGTGATCTGTATGTAAGGTCACCATACAGATGATGTGTAAAACAATACTGAAATCGTAGCCTGAATGGCTGAAACTAGATCTAGGATCTTCTTATCTCGTTCACTCGATTTTTCGAGTACAAGTCTAGCCATGCAAATATATGATTTGTAGTCGAACATGGTAAGGCATCGTTTGATTATCAGCCAATGATGTGAGTTGTTAACAAATGTTAGAGAACCACCATTGATGTCAATGGTTCTAAAGGTACTACAGTACATTTCGTAAAGCGTGAATAGATGATTTGATGTTGAATGCCAAACAAAATATTTTGGTCAAAGGTACGAAAGCGAGGATCTTGTCGATGCTGTAACAAGCCTCATGGTACTGGAAGATTATGTTTCAAATTAAACTTCCTGGATGATGATTTGATGTCGACATGAATCCACTTTACCATGAAAATGGAGTTACTAATTTCAGAGACAAAATTTTACTTGATATAGCAATGTTCAGGGATGACTGTCATGAAAATGAAGGTTTATGAGTATTTCAGAAGGATGAGTGTTCACTGGATGACTTCTCTTGAACATATCAGCGACACTGAGATGAGTTAGCAGCATTGACCCAAAACCGAAGTGAAGGTATGATGAACCATAGGTATGAATGAACTGTCAAGAAGATTACCCAACCCAAATAGTCACGATGATGGAGTGAAGTGTCATGTTCAAGAGTGACCTACTACCGTAAAAGTTATGTTCACTTTCCCAAATTTTCCCTAGTCATTTGTCGACCAATACCTCTTTATTTTTTAACAAGCTTGAGGAGGATAACATATGCTTGATCTATAATTCAACCCTTCGGGTGAATATGCATCTCTATTTAATAATTTAACGAGTCTAGCGATAAATGAAACTCAATTATTGCCATGATAGACAAGGTCATCGCTATTTTATGTTTTAACGAGCCTAACGACAGTAATGGCCCGGTCCTTTTTCATATTTAGAGTGTTTGAAAAAGAGGACAAAAGAAAACTCCATGAGTCCTTTTTCGTAAAGTTGTCTCTTAGATCCAAAAAACGAACCTCCTAGCCATGTTCGACTAAGGTTTTCCTTTTTTTTAAATAATCTATCTCAGTCCGGAAAATGGTTAAACTTATATTGAGTAGATTTCAATTCATTTACTTTTACGAGCTCTAAAAGACAAGTGCTCGAAAATATTTTCACATTATTGGAGTCTGAAAAGAGTTAAAGAAGACTCCAGGGGTTCCTTTTTCGTCGTTATCGAAGCTCGAAAAAGAGATAAAAGTGTGCTTCAAGTCCTTTTTCGTTTTTATCAAAGCTCAAAAAATAAGGATAAAAGTATGCTTTGTTGTCAAATCATTCTCAAAATAAATGTGCACTACTAATTTGCTATATCAGTTGTAAACTTGTTCAGAATAACATCACATGGATTAAAAATAATTTCTTCATGATAAAAATGAATAAAACCATAGTCACGACAATAAATATGATTTTCAAATAATCAAATGACTAATTAAAAGAGTTTTACTGTTCATTTTTACCATTTGAAAGTTACCATTTTCATTTTGGAGCTCTGAACATGTTTTTGCCCCCGAACTTCAGATGCTAATTGTGATTAATTCTCTGGACGGTTTTCCTCACCATTTGATCCAGGTTGGTGCCATAAACCTCCTCTTACCTTGAGTAGTCTTTTTGCTTCATTTCATTGCATTTTTTTAGGGATTTGGGCCCCTTAGGGTAAATTTATTTTGCAAACAGGGAAACACACCCTTTAATGTTGAAAGGTGCGTAGCAATGCACTAGAAATGAAGGCCATATGCACTACAATGCACTGTTCCTTGACCAGGGGTGCATTGGGTGCAATTCAAATTTTTTTTCTTTGCAGTGTGCCCAAATTTTATCTAATTTTTTGCATGAAATGGGTCCTAATGAATCTTATGGTTGTGTTTCAGGGATTCAATGGACCAAAATGACAATTAATTGGAGGGAAAGAGAACATGAGGAACAAAACATGATTGCCCTAAATGATCCGGGTACTTTAAGAGCCCTCAGAGACTCTGGGTTGCTGAAGTACTTCAAATTATCGGGTATGAGGCAACAAATGGAACTTTTGGAGTTCCTTGTTCGCACATGGGATCCAACGATTGAGGAATTTCATATTGGGGATAAAGTGGTCCCAATTTTAGTGGAGGATATCTATTTTATGACAGGCTTGTCGAGGAGAGGCCTACCCATTTCTCTCTCAGGGTCTGATCTCAGGGAAGAGATGGTGAGAGACTATATATTGCAATATTGCAATCCGGGGGAAGATCCTAGCAAGGATGGGAAAATAAGCATCCACGATATTGGTGATTTTCCATTGAGAACCATATTATTCATGATCACAAAGCTTTCTGGTACTGCTACAGTCCATGTAGCAAACAGATGTTATATGCAGTATGCACTAGAGTGCATGAAACCAATAGTTTTCAATTGGGCTAAAGCTATACTCTCTCAAATGAAAGAAAAACTGAGCAAAGAAAAGGGAGGCAGGACAAAAAATTTCAATTATGGTTCGATCCTCATTTCTTTTGCCTTAGAGAAGATTCCATTGATGCATCCTCATCATGTGATGTTGGGTATATCTAAACCTAGAGATCCAAGGATGCAGAGATGGGTAGAACTGATGGCTAGACATACTGTTCAATCAACCATCGTTTTCTCAATTGCATTCTTTGCCTGGTTTAGGCGATAGATTATCGCCATCAATGACTATGCATATGCAGGTTGTTGGGGTTCCCATGTTTTGGCCAGGTTGGCAAGACCAAAAGATGAGACAATATAGATCGACTTTCAGACCTCAGGATCTAGCCCTCCTGGGTCTAGAGAGGGATCTCTCTATAATATGTCAAAGGTATATGCCTTTGAAGTTCAATGGTTAAGATATTAGGCTAGTTATAAGGCTCAAGGCTTGTTTGATTGATTTGTAAGTTTGGTTGCTGGGAATCAGGAAGGAAGAGTTTCAGCCTGAGACAAGGCTGAGGAAAGAGGAATACAGGAAAAGGAGAAGTATTTCAGTGAATACCAAGTCCATTGGGCAATGGAGTCAAGAAAGGATTTACTTGCTAATCAACATGCAAACTTTCAATTGGGCTAGTCATCTAAAGCCTTGGATCCTAAAATGATTGGAGTGGTGTGGGACATTAAGGATTAAAAGTGAGAGAGGGAGAACCATCCAATCCTGTCTATAGATCAGGTCAGAGGTCATTTAACTCCAGACCTGCTTGGACACAATCAGAGTCAACACAAGGGAACTCAGATAGGCTTAGTTGGAACGAAAAGATCCTAGTGAGGTCGAGGCATAGTTCTAATCCTCCCAGTGTTCTCAACGCATTCAACTAAATCCTAACAAGTACATCTAGAAACAGATTCCATTAATTCATACATCAGCTAGCAGGCAATAACATCCACTACACTGGTTAAATCAATTGAAATCAATCTTTAGATAACACATTAGCAGAAAAACATTAAAGGCAAGGAGAGCAAAAGTATAGGGTACCTATCAAGGGTAAATCCTATACCAGATTTCTGATGCAAGCTAGAAGAAATGGAATGAAATGAAATCAAACACAGAGATAGAAAAACATCACCGCAGCTTTAGATCAGGATCCAAATAAATGTGCTTGTCATATTAAATATCAACACCAATCATGTACAACATAGCCAATAGCTTGGTCATTCAGTCTGAATACATCTCCCTCAGCCTATCTTACAATTACACACAGAGATCTTATCTCAAGAGAACCTGCTTGCAATTCTCTGATATCTCATCAACAACCTTTACAGTAATTTCTTCCTGAGTTTTATAGCAGAAGATGAGCCGAGGAGGTATGTGGAGCACTAAATGAAACATTAAAACACAGCAAAGAAGGAGAGGGCCAGAACCCATTCTGTTTTAAATCTCTGCATTTATCCCTGGTACCCTTTTGGAACGAAGGAGTGATCTTCTTCATCTTCCATTTACTTTGACATGGTCTTGATGTACTCTGGCTGCAGTAGTACTCTGTGGTACTGTGGGTGGATGAATCGACTGGTAATAAAAATGGAATGGTCCTCCATACCGCATTAAAAACATGCTCTGGTAGCTTGGACTGTGTTCTGGGCGGAAATCCCTTCACTGGAGCACGACATGGAGTAAAAACAGTATGGGCGTTCTGTCCTTCCATGGAGAGAAACATCTCTGCTGATGTGGCTGCCCTGATGACTTGGTTTTCTGTGCATTAAACTCTCTGCCGCTTCACTTATATCTTTATCTGCAAAACCTTGCTGCTGTAATGAAAACTGTGCAATCATGGCAGCCTTTTTACTTCTGCACCCTGCATAACATGCAACTGGACTCATAAAACAATGTAATGAGAGGGTGGATGAAATGGTAACGCAGCAGCAGAGTGGTGGCTCTGACTACACCATGGTGACAAAATGCAAACAGAAGGGTGAAAACTCGTGAATAATAGGGTTTGGTGGTAGAATGCAGCGCAGACCGTTAGATCATGGTCTGGGGACAAAGATCGACGGCGGAGATCGAGCGGCGAAATAATATATGAAAGTGGGTGGAACAACTATGAAATATAAGACTTTAGTGTAAGTCTTAAACTTTTAGACTTCGAACAAAATACAAGGAAATGCGAAGGAAATGCAATGAAATGCAATGAGGTGGGACCCATCCGGAGGCGGAGGGCGATCAAATCTTGACCGTTAGATCCTAGATCCAATGGACGGTCAGGATTGACTTGGAGCAATCGCAATCAGAGGGAACAAGGCATGACACATATTAAAACTTTCGATTGTGATTAGGCAGGGTCAGCGATGACCGTCGGATTGTGTATCAAATGGACGGACGGGATTAAATCGGGAAACGGTGGGGAAGGCTTGCGATCAACGCTGAGCCATAGGATCAACAGGGAAAACAACGGTGGGGATTTAATTGGGCAATCGCAATCAGAGGAGGGACAGGGGCGACACATTTCAAAATTGCGATTGCGATCGGCGGTCGGGGTGCGATTGAGCACTGACCGTTGATCTCGGGTCCAGATCAACGGCGGGGAATGCAATCGGAGGGGCAGCGCGATCAGGGGATCGGGAGAGGAGCGATGGCCGTTGGATCAACGGGAGGAATCAACGGTGGAGGATGCAATTGGGGGATCGCAGCAATCGAAAATCGGAGGGAAAGGCTTGTGATCAATCGGGGGATGATGCGATTAGCGCAGGACCATTGGATCTGGCGGAGGGGTGGACGGCCTAGATTTGGTCGGGAGATTGCAATCGGGGCGGCACCACTGGGAGTTGCGATTGCGATCGGACGGGGTTTGCGATTAGCGCTCCACCGTCGGATCTAAATAGTAGATCGACAGTGAAGAACACATCGCAGGACTTTGTTTAATAAAACAATCGCATCGGAACTTTTTTGATGTTACAAAGGATTGCACCCGCCCGACAGATCCGATTGCGATTGGCACTCAAGACTTATGCGTTTGGTCTTAGGCTGAGGGCATGTGTGGGGAAGTGGTTGGGGCTAGCCGAAAATGGGCTAGGCCTTATAATAAGGTCGGGAAGTGGGTTTTTAACCCATTTCAATGGAATTTGAAGGCCAAGGAAGGGAACGATGGAGAGGGAAAGGGGAAAATGGCTAAACAAAGGGTAAGGGTGGGACCTCACAGGGATTTTGGAATAATTTAGGAGGTTGATGGGAATATTAGGGGGGAACCAAGGGGACTTGGAAAAAAGGGGAAAAAGGACAAAATGGGGGGAATTTTTGCAGGGGAACAGGGGCAAATAATGGCCTTTTTGAGCAAAATTTATCATTCAGTAAGGCTCGTGAACAACAGAACAGCGGGGGGAAACAGTCATAGGCAGGGAATTTAATAAGACTTCAAGGATGATGTGTTTTCAAGGGAAATGCATTCCTTGAAGGCTCATAAAACATTCTAGCCCCTTGCTTGCTTTGTCAAGGAATTCATAAGGGGCTAACACAAAACATTCTAGCCCCTTGCTTGCTTTGTCAAGGAATTCATAAGGGGCTAACACAGGTGTCGACTTCCGAGGAGATCTAGATTTAGTTTTACCAGAAGGTGCTCAGTGAGGTGCAATTGGTAAGAATGTTTTGACCATGTTTTTTTGTTTTTCTAAGGTTTATACATGTTTTTTTATTTTAATGTTTTCCCAAGAATAAACTAAAGCTTTGATGTAATGAAAATGTAGGTCAAGTTTGACCAGTGGGACATCCAGAGCAGGGAGTGGATGAGATGGAAGAGAGGGTTGTCGGGAGAGAGTAGTCCTTCAGGATTTAGATATGGTTGAGACTCTTGCTGAGCTTCAACATCACATACAGGGGTTGACCTTCGGGATTCTGGATTTCCAGATCGAAGAGTTACCCACGCAAATCTAGCGCCACATTATTGGCGTTCCTAACCGCTGGATGCAGTTACTATGTAGGATAGCTAGATCAATAGCATGTTATCATGAGCACCACTAGTTTACTTTTGACATATTGCATACATTTTGAGGTCAGATGACCAATTTTTCTTGGGCACAAATTTAAAAACCTATATCTATCTATCTATTTGGTTCCAGTGCTTTGCTATGTTTATTGCGAAATCTTATTCAATTATGTGAATGTATTTTTACATGTGTCGCAAATGTTTGTTTATAACATAATTCGATAAAGAATTAGTTAATGTGTTCAAGTTTCTGGAAATGTGTTGATGTTGAATGAAATAAAAATTTCTTTCCAAAAGTCGAACTCTTAAGAACATATGATGCAATTTTGGACTTCTGAGAGTATAAACACCAATAAGTTGTAGTACCACATGTTGTGAGTCTAACCTACTAATGATGCAGTTAATACCAAATGAAATGGCATCAGAGAGAAGTTCAATCAACGTGCTATACTCAGTGATATTGTTTGTAGATCGACCGATACAAATACCTTGAAAACTCACTAACTTGCCGTTCGAAGCGAAAATAGCCCACTCTACAGATGAAAGATTCAGCGTACTACGACTAGCACCATCAGCATACCCAATAAATGGTTCCAAAGATTCAGACATTTACGATGAAATGTAAAGCGGATTACTAACTTCAAGGAAACTCTAGAAAAAAAAAACTAATACTGTAAATGCAAATCAATAACATATATACAATATAATACAAAAATTACTACGCTCATGATTAAGCATAGTAACGCTTTAGATACAACCCATTTCGGGGCTGCACCAATGGAATTCCATCGTAATCTACCAACCCATAGGCACCCTTAGCAAGAAATATTTTGAAAATATAGGGGCCATGCCATAATGGCTCAAATTTCCCTGTACATATTACATCAGCTTCTTGATCATAAAGAAGGACCAGGTCACCCTCTGAGAAAATGTGAGGCTGGACATGCTTGTCGCATTTCACCTTTATACGTCTCTTATGTGCTTCGTTGGCCAATTGGGCTTCACGACATGTTTCGGCAATATGGATGAGGTTAAAAAGATGCGCTTCTTCAACAGAGGTGTTAGGTAACAAGTCGATTGCCAGTTTTAATGACGGTATTTCACATTAGATTGGCAAGATAGCTTCCAGACCATACACCAATTGAAAGAGGGTAAATCCGGTTGCATTTCTCACCAAGATTCGGTAGGCCGACAAATCCGAGTACAGGATTAAATGCCAATTTCATTTATGAACTCCTATAACTCTTTGAAGCATTCGTTTAAGAATCTTGTTAATAGCCTCAACTTGTCCATTTAATTATGGATAATAAGGAGTATAACTATCATGCAACAATCCTAATTTGGCAGTCAACTCGTTCATCATATGATTGCGAAAATGTGATCCATGATTTGTGACTATATCCTGTGTGACCCCAAACCATGAAATTACATGATTAAAGAAAAACAACACAGTTGCTTGTCCTGTGTTGTTGAATGTAGGCATCGCTTTGGCCCACTTAGTAAATTAGTAAACTACGACAATAATATAGGCATGCCCCCCAGACGAATGAGGGTTACAGGTCATGAAGTCAATGCCCCATTTTGAAAATGGTCCCATCAAGACAACATGATGCATTAGTGTTGGCGGTGTGCAGATTTTACGATCAAATATCTGGCACACATGACACCTTCTGACTGTGAGGATGCAGTCGCGAAATATAGTAGGCCATAAGTAACCAGCGTGGAGTATTTTTTGCCCGGTAGTGTATCCAGACAAGTGTCCACCACAAGCCCCAGCATGACAATCATTTAAAACCTTATCAACCTCCTCATGAGTGAGGCACCTTATTAAAATTGTATCGACACCACGACGATAAAGTTTATCGCCGACGATCAGATAATCTTTTACTTGGTATCAAATATGTTGCTGGTCAGAGCGAGAGGTATCAGGGCGAAAATTCTGGGTCTGGAGATAAATGATAAAATCCCCATACCAAGGATAAAACTATCCAATTAGAAATAGAGACTCATCAGGAATAGATGGTTTCGATGTAGTAGCAGTACTATCAGAGGGAAGGTCATAGAGAAGCTCAGCCAAAACTAAAGACTTCTTTGACTTGGATTTGATGAATTCCAAATCAAATTCCTACAAAATGATAATCCATTTTGAATATTTGCCCCCAGAAATTGACGTGATAAGATGTAAGTCAGGGAGTTGGAATCCGAAATGACAATGGTCTTCTGGAACAGGATATAGTGGCGAAATCTTTCGACAGCTTGAACAACTTCCAAGGCAAGCTTTTCTACATATGAATACTTCACTTCCATATCATTGAGATTACAACTAAAATAATAGATTGGATGTTCTATCCCATTTTCTAGTTGGACCAATACCATAGCAATGGTCGTATCAACCACGGTGATATATAAGAAATAATCACTCTGATAATTGGGGGGATACATTAATGACGCCCAGACAGGAGTATCCTTGACAACATCAAAAGAAGCTTTCGTAACCTTAACCCAATGGAAGGGAATCAACATAGAACACACATTTATGTGGATTGAGGCATATTTTTTAGTGTTAGCAGCATAAAAAGATAGCTCTCAAATGCATCAGGTGATCAGTCCAGTTTCGTGAATGCGCGGATAAATCGTCTAGATAGGGTTGAACAATGTTCTTGATACCATTGAAAGCATAATCCATTTCTCTTAGAAAAGTTTCCCCAGCGTTCTTTAAACCAAACAGGAGTTTCCGATAAGCAAATGTGCCCCAGGGACAGATGAATGTTGTCTTATATTGGTCTTCTAGGTGGATATTGATTTGATTGTAGCCAGAAAATCCATCCATGAATGAAAAGATTTCGCATCCAGCAAAATCGTCCGATAATCTGGTCGATAAAGGGAGTAGGATAGTTTTCTTTTGGATAAGCAAGATTGGCATCCTGATAATTGACACACACTCTGATGGTTCCTTTCTTTTTTAGAACGGGAAAAATGTTGGAAACCCACTCAGTTAGCGGAATAGGGTATATGTAATAAACACACAATTTTTTTTCAACTTTTGCTTTAATGGCAGCAGCCTTCTTTGAATGAACAGGACGAAGGCGTTAACGTACCGTCTTGACATCAGGGTACATATTAATAATCTGTTCAACGATACTAATATATATGCCTGGAATTTCCTTGTAAGACGAAGCAAGTACATCACAAAATTCATAAAATAGAGAGCGATATGTTTCGAGTTCTTATGGAGAACAAGACATGCCGAGATGAATGTTTTCTACAATGCCACGTTTGGTCGAAATATCGATAGAAATGGTTTCTTCAATATTTGATAAATTTCGCTCGGAATCGATTGAATTAATAGGAAAAGAATTTGAAAATAATGTTTTGATCAATGGGTGATATAGTGCAATAAGATTATCTTCTACGTAATCATGAAGATGGGAGCGATGATGATGATCTTCCCATGGTTCTCCTTCTAACATCATGGTTTTCAGAATATTCTCATATGTCAAGAAAGCTGAGGAAAAAGGATCAGATGGAGTACCAAAATATAATGAATGATCAACTTAAACAATCGACGACGATGATTTTGGATTCGCCGCCCAAGCCATATAGATTGATTGCTATGCCAGCTCAATTGGTCTGGGTGGTAGAAATTCATCCAACGTAACAACTTCATAATCACCTGTAATCTTCCATTCGCCAAATGGAGTGGAAGATATCATGTAGTAGGTCTCTATGCTTGAATTTATGCTGAAGTTACAAGCGCAGTAATGCAAAGGTTCCCATGAGGGTGGAATCCTTTAAGAGTCCTACACCAATGTTATGAAGTGCAAGTTGGGGTGTGTGAACTAACAGAATGCTTCCAGTGACCTGAGAACTAGAGGCAAAGAAGGATAGTTGATTAATGATTATGATGACACCTTTATGTGGAAAGGTGATCATTCTCAAATATGTAGAGATGATTGCAATAATAGCATATACCCATGGCCTTCCGAGAAAAATGTTGTAATCAAGGGGTCCCTCAATGACCTCAACTTCAACATTCACTGTTTTCCCCCCCAGTTCAACATGCAGGTTATTGATGATATCAAAAGGCTTATATGTACGTCCGTCGAAAGCTTTCAACATCGGAGGCGATTGAGATAGGCGCGATAAGCCAAGTGAATTCCAACAGTTTAGAGACATAATGCACATAGATCCTCCCTCATCAATAATAGTACGATGAACAAGGTGATTGAGAAAATTTACTTGGACGAAGATTTCCAATTCTGCTGGTAATTGCAGCAAATATCCTATATGATTAAAGACTACGAGTTTGGAATCTGTTGGATCAATTCCACCAATTGCCGACAACAAAGCCTGCTTCTGGGAGGGACAATTTTGAAGCACCTCGAGCGCTGACATAACTGAAGGGGATTGAGCCAAATCTTCAACTATATTATAATTTTGAGCATCTCTTGCTCGAGGATTAAATGTTGATTTATGAACGACTCCCTTTTCTAGTCTAATTATCAATTCAGGAATAGCAGTTTGTGGTATTGATTCCATAGATAGATTCGTGGTCAAGGCAGTAGGTTGATCAGTAGCCTGAATATCATAATATTTATTATGCGTTGAAACCAAAACATGAGTCGATGGTGTTGTAGCTCCTAGAGACATCAGTTGAAAAATACCAGTGCCTAGGAAATATTAAAATCAGAGGTTAAGTGTAGATAATTGTATAAATGCCTCTCACAGAATATGAGTCAACAGAATAATGGTTTTAGTGGTTCTAGGATGGAGAGGACCTTGGAGTCGATTCATGTGAATTCCCCAAATAGTGAGAGGGCTCAGGAGACTGTGATGTTAATGGTTTTTAGATGGTCCAAGTATAAAACAATGAGCATAAGCTTTAAAAATATGCAGGGGACATTGAGAAATAACTGAGAAGGAACCCACCAAAGAGAGGCTTAAGAAATATTAAGAATCTGTCCCCTGTGAACTCAGAGGAAATGGATATGAATGAGATATGGACAACAATAGAGGTTCGTGGAGCATGAATTAAGGGAGTGTAGCAAGCTTAATACATGATCATTAACACCTGAGTGTTATGCAAACACGAATTCATGAATAAAATTTCAGACTACCAGCAGCTACATTACATGGACCTTCAAAGCAGCATAGCATGACAAATTATTATACATAAAAAAATGATATTACTGATAATAGAGGAAAACAGATACATACTACTCATTGCTCCATCTGGAATCCAAATAACAATGTTGTATCATATTAAGTTCAAACAGATCTCCCAAATATGTATCTCAGAGCACAGGGAGCACAATCATACAAAACTATAGCAAAATTCTTCCAAAATTCCAGAACCCTACTCTCATTTTAGAGCGTACTATATATAGAGTTTCCCTGGAGTGTCTATGGTACTTGATCATTTATTATCGACCCATTTCTATGAAATGAAAACATGATACCTAACTTACAGAGCATATATTGAACAGTTACTTCTGTACTGAGCGAATTAAAATAGGAATGGGGTGAAATTGATATTTCACTAGCAAAATCATCGAAATTAAACCAAAAAATAGAAAGGACACAGCCGCCCATTGAGGCTAATAATGGGAGCCTTCAATACGGTATAGCGAGGAGCGATCGCAGGTGTACAGGCTCACTGTCATTTTACATTTCCATCTATTGTCTGCAGACCTCCACTCCCACAGTCTAGTGATTTCCACTTGATCCATTATGAAGAGGCCGGTTGTGCTGAGAGCACCTGGTTATTTAGCTGAGATCTCTTGAGCGGACCGCATAAGCCAAAACTATATGTTCTACTTCAAAATCCCATGCGGTGTTTTGAATTTCCAATACGGGAACCAAATTTCGGAGGGCGTCTCAAGTGGTAAGCGGTATCGGAGAAGGGGGGTACGAAATGACGAGAGAGCGACACATGGAGGAGTGGGCGGTAATGGATACTGCCCATTTGGGACCCCCCCTCATGATAAAGTTCTAATGATGCAGGGACACCAAAATAATATAAGGGCCGTCGGATGTAGGGAAGAGGGATGGAGAAGGAGGAAAGGGGGAGGGCAATTAGAGGTGCAATGACATAGCACACGGGTGGGACCCAAATCGACCTTTTCTGTCTTTTGCTACCCGAGTCCTTTTTCCATGAATAACCCTTTTTCACAAAAAAACAACGTCACAACTCACATACCTGGACCTGAAAAATGTTTAAATTTTATCTTGGAGTCACATCGCATCCGCGACTGCATCACATTTCATAAGTTTTTCAATTTACGATATAAGAAAAGGAATCGGTGATGCGATGCAAAGTGGGAGGTGACATGGAGGGAATGGTGGGACCAAACGACACTGCAAATCAAAAATTTAAGTTTTAGTGATAAGTAGTCAGGGTTTAAGATCTAAAACTTGCTAAGTGCGGGGAGAGAAGGGTGACGTGGAGGACAATGGGGACCGTGGCCACAAGTCACAGATCGCAAGTTTTATAATGTGCACTGTTGTGGCTCATTTGCAATATCCTTTATATCCTTTATTTTAATTTTCAAAAATTCAAAAAAATAGAAAACTACCAAAAAATATGTTAAAGTATTGAAGTTTCATATACCTTATCATAAAAATATATATGCTCATTATAGTAAATTTTTTAAAGTTTAAATACTTTAAAGTCTTTATGGAAGCGGATCCCAGTTCTAAGATTAAATATCGAGCATTTTATGGATCAGGATTTGATGATTTACTGAACGGTGAGTAAAAGGCTCAACCCGCGGGCACTTTCAGCGTGGGGGTTAACACGGAGGGTGTCTCTGCAGTTGACCCTGTTGACTGCAGGGGTAATCCAGATGAACGACCGAGATTCACTATGGGGGCATAAGCCAAATAAGTCCTCTGTACCTCGAGGCCTCCCGCAGTGATGTATGCAGCCAAATTGGTGACAGTTGTAGTCCACGTCGGGTTTTCTTAACGATCTTTTGGCGCGCCTTGTTAGCATTTATTTTTAAAGCCCCCACCACCCATTTAAAGAGGATTCTCATTTTTCTAAATTTATTATTGTTAGTTTGGGTTTGAAGTTTGTCTACACGGTGTCTTTCTCAGTTATCTGTCATCCTATCAGTTGTCTGTTTTCCCAAGTTGAATTATGGCTAAACGCTCATCCCTGTTAGGTTCTTCAAGTCACATCCCTCTCATGGAAATTGAGAGGGATATCTAGGACACAGATTTTTCCCTTGACCACCTTCCTTTTTATCAGAAGGTCCTCCTAAATGATAAATCTTCTCTAATTTACACCGCCATGGCTAAAACTAGTGTGTTGTCTGCATGTATCCCAAGAACTCACCTTTTCCCCGAATTGGTATATTGGTTAGTGTTTGTTATGTACCTTGGGAAATGTTTCATAATGAATTTTCGGGGGGAAAACGTTCTGCAGGTCTCAGCCGAATTAATTCATCATGCTCTATGTTATCCTGAGTCAAAGTCGTATATGCAATTATCTAAAGATTTCTTGATAGCACATTATGACAGTCTTGTAGGTTAGGAGTTTAATCAGTTCATTCATTTTATGAAGCCAAATACACAACAGTTTTTACCTGACAGTAAAGAGTTCCCTATGGAGACTTTTGATATTGAAGTCAAACCTGTATTGGGCTGCATTGCAAAGATTTTGGGAAAGGATGATGACAGTACAGTGGACAAGGCCGTTCTGGGAATGTTTGCCATGATGATGAAACCAGGAGTGGTGTTGTATATTCCATCTTATTGGCAAGAAGTTTTTAACTCCCAGCTCATGAGATTATCATTAACGGATTCATTCAGGTTTCCCTCTCTTATTGTTTACCTATTTGTATATCAAAATGTAGAATAATTCATGCATCTGGGGTTAAACATTATGGATATGAATAAGAAAAGACAATCAGTAATATTTTGGACAGATATAGTGAGAAAAGAGCAGAATGAGAGTGGTTTGTTTGATTTTTCTGGTCATTTTATGTCTTCTGCATATAAAGTTTTGAATGGAGTTTCTGCCCCCTACTTTCTTCCCAAAGCTCAAGAGTTTTTGCATCTGGAGACAAATTGTAAGTTTGGTGATTGGTTTATTTTTGAATATTATTTTGAAATTAGACTTTATGGAGTTAGTGTAGAACCATATAGGCTTCCTGTATTTGTGCCTATGAGATTATTCGCTCTGGAGTTCATTAGGAAAAGTTTAAACATTGACCAAATACACTTTGTGCCTATGAAGAAAGGTCATATGTTAATTTCCAATGACTGTGGGTCCCTTTATAGTTAATATGAGACAAGAAATTGATGAAGCCACTAAGATGTTAGATGAAATGTACTTACTATTATAAGAAAAGTGGGCTTATGACCCTCACAGTGTCATTTCTAATAGAAGAATTGAAAATGGATATTCATCATTCATTCATGAGAGTAGACCAGATTTAGAAAAAGTGGCAAGTAAAGGTGTTGTAGGTTCAGTGAGCTCAAATGTTCAGTCTCCTGCCATATCAGAAAAATCAAATAAGAGAGGAAAAGAGGCAGTGATTGATTCAAAGGATGAAGAACAGAGAACTGAGAAGAGAACAAAGTTCAATGAAGAAGCATCATCATCAATTCACATTCAACATATAGATTAGGATTTTAATTTCATGTTATTTTCCTCTTTAAAAGAGAATGTAATTCTAATAAGACATTTTGAGGACATGTAATAGATAGTTGACAAAGTCCTAAGTAGTTGAAGTAGTTAGGATTAGTTACAGTAGTTACAAACTGATTTCTATTGTATTTAATGAAATGGACAAGAAAGAAAGAGGTTCCGAGTTTTGGACCTTCAGACTACAATTTTTGTACTTAGATTTCAAATTATTAATGAATGAAAAGCAAGTTTTCGGAATTTTTTGATGTTGATGTGTCTTCTAGTTTACATTGTGTACTTTCCATATTTGAATAAAATGAAGTAATGAAGTTGCAGGTCTCTTTTTACTTGTGTGAATAAGAGTTAAAATCCTTAATAGGCGCTCCTTCATTTTAACTGTTTCTTTTCTTATAATTCTTCTGGAGTTTGAAGTGATGTATTCTATACAACAACATATCAGTTTGGGCTTCTTTCTTACATGTTCTTCTGATCATTCCATTCTATATCAACAGATAATAGCATTGTGGGACATTCATTATATTTGATCTTTGAGGGTTTAATGATAAATATTTGAAGGTGATTAAACAAAGACCAATATTTTTGTGACATAACTATATAAATGTCTTAAGAACGGATTCCTTATCATAGCTAAGGGATTGTCTCGTAAGCTACAACATTTTTTGGTGTCGTTGCCAGGGGTGAAGAAGTAAAGTTCTTTCCCTGTGTTTTGTTCATATTTCCTCTGGTTGTTCGAAGAGGAGAAAATATCAGGCTGTGTTTTTATTTCATAAATCCTGGCATATAAAAGGTCGCATACGAGGTCAAATACCTCTCAGCAGAAAGCTCCCATTCTTTTAGATCCTGAAAAGTCGGTTTCTAAAAAATGCCAGAAATCAAGAACGCTTTCTACACCTGATGCTACACTGCCTGCACCAGGTAGCAGTTCCCATACCCTTTCATCCAAGGATATTTCCAGGAAACTCATTTTCTCGGAACAAGAATCCTTTTCCCCACATATTCATTTCTAAGAACCAAATTTAGAAGAAAAATATTTTGAGTCTGTTTCATTTACATTTATAGAAAATCAACCTAATACAATTACCATTTCTTCTTCTATTGTTCATCAACCTCTTCCCATATCAGTTGTTTCACCTCATCCATCCACATCAACAACTGGTATACAAACCCCACCTACTCTAGGAGTAGGTAATCAAGGCATAAACATGGTAGCCTCTGTTCCTGCTTTCTTGATGAATAGATATGCACCATTAAATCTCCCATAACCAATGAATGCAATGCCTCAGGAATACCTTAAATTTCTTCCTAGATTTACTGGTGAAGACGAAATAACTGCAGAATAACACTTGCCTTTGTTTTGCACTTTTGATGAAAATTTAAATGTTGAACATCTTGATGTAGTAATGAGACTTTTTGTACAGTCTCTGAATGGAGAGGCAAGAAAATGGTTTAAAGGATTACCAAACGGTTCAATCAATGATTGGGATGAATTAGAAAGACAATTCATCCAAATATGGGGTGAAAAAAGAGATCATGGTTATTCATTGACAGAGTTTAATACTATTAAGAAAAAGACTAATGAAAGCATGAATGATTTCATTAAAAGATTTAACAAATTGTATAATAGTTTTCCTGCAGAAATGAAACCCCCTCCTATTGGAGCAAGAGTTTTTTTTGCTAGAGCATTCGTTTCAAATTTTAGTTTCACTTTGAGAGAGAGAAAGTCTGCTACTCTTGAACAAATCCAAACAGATGCTTTAGAGATTGAAGCAAACATGACTATTGTTGGAAAAGCACAGGAAAAGCAGACAGTTCAAGATACAGGTAAGGCTAAAGAAGATTCATCTTAGGATCATAGGATTGATGACATTACTAAGGTCATCAAGAACTTGTCATATAAATTGGTAAATATGGAATTGGATAATAAGAAACCTGCATAGCAAAACAGAGGTGTTTTTAATCCACAGTTTAGAAAGCAACCCTTAAATATTTTGTAGAGGGAAAGAAGAGACCAGGAGCAAGTTCAAGCACCTTTGTATATAGAAGAGGCACCTTCACAGTCTACTGAGGATGATCAGAAATAGGTTGAAGATCAAATAGCTATTGTTTATATGAAAGAAGGTGATGAGGATGAAGAGAAATGTGAAGAAGAATCCACAGAAGCTGGTGTGTCATTTGATCAGGAAGAGATGGATGACTATTGTAAAAAATTCACTGATTTTATGAAAGCAGAGTTTCATAAGAAGTATGACTTAATATCAAAAAAGAGATTGAGAACTCAGGATGTTGAGGAAAAAGAACCAGAGTCAGTTCCTTCTCCAATGGCAACTCCACTACCGAAGAACTCAGTAAAAAAATTAGACAAGGGGGAACAGCCTATGAATTCAGTGAGTACAAATGAAAAACAAGCTAAGGCTTCCCAAAATAACTCAATTGATTCAAATATTTTGGAGAATATTGTTACTGTACCTGAGCAAAATACTAATTCTAACAAGAATAAAAAAGAACCTGAAAAGATTATTAAACATAATCAAGCTTTCAGTCTTTCCAAAGAATTAGAAAAGATCAAAATTCAAGCATATTTGCTTGAATTAGCTAAGACACCTGCTTACAACAAGGAAATTACAGATTTTATTAATCTTTCTCGTAGTCACTTTTGGACCACATGTTGAAGAGGTAGATTCTTCTGTTCCTCCATTTTATATATCAGTATTGCTTCATGATTTCATTCTGCATAATTGTATGTTAGATTCTGGTACATCACATAATCTTATGCCATTATTTGTGATGAAAGAATTAAATTTACAAATCACTAAGCCCTATAGAGACCTTTCTTCATTTGATTTAAAAAGGGTGAAGTGTGTTGGGCTTATCAAAGACATGGTGGTATCCCTGGCTCAAATTCCAGCCAAGAGTATCATGATGGATGTAGTAGTTGTAGATATTCCAACCAGATTTGGTATGTTGTTGTCCAGATCTTGGGGGGCAAAGCTTGGAGGTGTTTTAAAATTGTACTTTACATATGCAATCATTCCTGCATTCAATGGGGAAGAAAGAAGGTTATACAGAGAAACCAGATTTGTTAAGACTACCACAAAGAAAAATGCAGGAAATTTCCCTATCTATGGTCAAGAGAAGGAGGATCTCTCTTGTTTCATGCTGCATGAAGATGCAGAATTTACTGAAGACTCACAGAAGCTTCTCTCTTCAGTAATTATACATAAGGAGCTGGATTCAAATAAAATTTGGAAGTGTTATTTCGATGGTGCCTACTCAAAGGATGGCACGGGAGCTGGGTTTTTATTCATATCTCCACAAGGTAATATTTTACCTTTTTATTTTAAGCTTGAATTTGAATCAACCAATAATGTAGCTGAGTATGAAGCATTGATTTTGAGTCTACAAACTGCAAAAAAAATGGGAATTCAATGTATTTCCAATTTTAGTGATTCTGAGTTAATTATAAGATAGATCAAGAATTTGTGTCAAACCAAACATCCTAGATTGAGGTTTTATAGAAATGAAGTGTGGGACCTGATTTAAAATTATTTTGAAGCCTTGAATCTTTAGTTTATTCCAAGAGAAGAAAACAGAATGGAAAATTCTGTGGCAGTTGCATTCAGTACATTTAAGCCACCCATTAATCCAAGACTGAGATATAATATTGAGTTGAGGCATATACCTTCAATTCCTGATAATGTAAAGCATTGGAAGGTTTTTGAGGATGATGAGCAGATCAATCATTTCCTAACAATGATTGGATATTTTGAAGACAGTGAAATAGATCAAGAGAGTGAACAAATTGATCAGAATGATGTCTTTAAAAACCTGAAGTAGTCAATAGGTGATCAGAAGATAATTTAGTTGAAAGATAATACATTTCCCAGAGGTTTGGTTCCTCTTGAAATATTGTTTGATGCAAATGATGTAGCAGTAAACTAGAAAAAAGTATCTCAGGATGGTGAAATGGAAGACTGTAATTTAGGAACTCAGCAGGAGCCCAAGATGGTTAAGTTGTTCAAAGGAGTTCCTAAGGGTTATAAAGAAAGGTACTTTGATCTTTTCAAGAAATATATAGATGTGTTTGCATGGTCCTATGAAGATTTAAAGACATATGATTTAGACATTATTCAGCATAAAATACCATTAAAATATGGGGTTAAGCCACACAGGTAGAAGTTGAGGCAGATTAATCCACTGTTACTTGCCCTAATTGAGAAAGAAGTGTAGAAGTTGTTGAAAGAAAAAATTATAGTCCCACTTAGATACTCAGACTGGGTTTCTAATCTGGTTCCTATCAGAAAGAATAATGGAGAGATAATATTATGTGTTGATTTTAGGAACTTGAACAGAGATTCCCTAAAGGATAATTATCCTTTGCCAAAAATGGATTATGTTCTACAAAAAGTAAATGGAGCTCATAGGTTATCCATGGTTGATGGTTTCTCTGGGTACAACCAAGTAGCTGTTGAAAAGGAAGACCAGAAGAAAACAAATTTTACCACACCTTGGGGAACATTCATGTATGTCAGGATACCATTCGGTCTCATGAAAACAGGGGCTACTTTCCAGAGAGCAATGGATATAGCATTTGTGGGTGACAAATTTGTAGTCATATATTTGGATTATGTGACTATTTTTTCAGGTTCTGATGATGAGCACTTGGAGCATCTGCAAAAGGCTTTCCTGAAATGCAGGAAGTTTGGGTTATCATTGAATCCTAAGAAATCTTTGTTTGCTTTGGAGGAAGGTAAGTTGTTGGGACATATAGTTTCAAATAAGGGGGTGAAAATTGATCCAACAAGAGTTGAGGCTATACAAACAATCCCATTTCCTAGAAGTAAGAAAGATATCCAAATATTTCTAGGGAAAATTAATTTTCTGAGGAGATTTGTCCCAAATTATGCTGAGATTGTTAGAAGCATAACAGATATGCTGAAGAAAAATGCTGCAGTGAAATGGGACAAAGATGCAAGAGAATCCTTTGCCAGGATTAAAGAGGCTCTTCAAGAAGCTCTAGTTTTGATCGGTCCAAATTATCAAAAGCCTTTCCAAATATTTTCATTTGCATCACCTTCTGCCATTGCTGTTGTGTTGTTGTAAAAGAATGAAGAAAGAAAAGAGCAACCTGTAGCATTTTTCAGCAAAGTTCTAAGAGATGCAGAACTCAAATACAATATTTGGAGAAACAGATATTGCTTTATTTAAATCGTTGAAAGCTTTCAAGACTTATGTACTTCATTCTCAAATAGTAGCATATGTTCCCAACTCAGCTGTAAAAGATGTGCTAGTTCAAAGTGATGTGGAGGGAAAAAGAGGAAAATGGATTGCTAAAATCCAAGAATATGATTTGGATATCAAGCCTACTAAGTTGGTAAAAGGACAGGGCCTGGAAAAATTGCTCATAGAGTCTAATTTTCAAGCTCTGGGAATTAATCTGCTTACACCCTTGGATGAAGTTGTTGATGAAACAAGTCAAAGTATCACAAAATCGGCAATCAAATACAAATTTCTCTGCTCTAATTGGTATAAGGATATTATTCACTATTTTTTCTTTTTCTCTTGTCCTACCTCAATAAATAGAAAAAAGTACAGAGCTCTTAAACTCAAAGCTCAACCTTATGTTATAGTTGACGCTAAATTATATTGGAAGGATCCTACTGGTGTTTTGTTGTTGTGTTTGACAGAAGGAGAGTTAATGGAAGTTATCATAGAGTACCATGAATGTCTTCGTGGGGGCCATTATAGCTGGAAGGTTACTGCTCATGGAATCCTCAAATCAGGTTTTTACTAGCCTCCCCTATTTGTTGATGTATACAGAGTAGTTAGAAGTTTCCAGAAATTTCAATTGTTTGCAGAAAATAATATGTTAGCCCCTCTACCTCTTCTCCCTATATTTTTTGAAGAACTCTTTAGACAATGGGGATTGGATTTCTTTGGAGAAATTAATCCACCATCAAGTGGGCAGTTCAAGTGGATTTTGACTGCCACTGATTATTTTACAAAGTGGGTGGAGGCAATACCTACCAGAAAAGCAAATGATCTGGTAGCAATGAAGTTCCTGGAAGAGAACATTTTCAGCAGATTTTGTTAGAAAATTATATATTACAGAGAAATGAAACACATAAAATATGAGGAAAACACAAGAACACAAAACACATAAAACTAGAGAGACACAGATATACGTGGTTCACCCAGTTTGGGCTATGTCCACCCCGAACATCCAGTCCTTCCTTTCTATTATCCAGCAAAAATGAAGAGACAAAACCTATAGCAGATTCACTGTAATATCTTCTGTTCTCTCTCACAGTCTCCCTCTTTGTTTCTCGCTCCGAGAATACACATACAATACACAGCTGCAATACAATACCCTCATACAAAGAGAGGGGTTGCCTTCTAGGGAAAAAAAACCTAAACTAAACATAACTTCTACCGTCAGATCATCCGCCTAATGAACGGCCCAGATTGACTAGAAATTACTATACTTTTACAAGGCAATTTTACATCTGTTTTTAGCTTCGGGGGCGCTACCCCCGAAACCACCCACTAGGGGGTGGCTCCATAAAGTCGCTGCCGCCCCCCCTGGACCCCGCATGACAACGATTAATTTGCGGGCGGCGTTGCCGCCCCATTTAAGGTACAGGGGTCCAATGCTGTGATACAAAGTAAACAAGATAATCAGGCTCCACACCCAAAAATCTTCCACTTGGAGGTTGATTGTAGCAACTCCACCGCTGCTTCATTTGCTGGACAATGACTCCTCTTTGGACCTGGCTGTTTCTCATCTTCATTGTCATCCTTGAAGACCAATTGAAACTGAGCACATTCTCAGTTTCTCCCTGGTTACAACTTTTGTTAGCATATTTGCAGGATTCTGGCTAGTGTGTATCTTTTCTAGCTTCAACTCTCCATCTTCCAATACTGACCGTATGAAATGGTACTTGAGATGTATGTGTTTAGTCCTGGAATGAAATGTTGAGTTCTTTGCAAGATGAATGGCACTTTGGCTATCACTGTATAGCATGCCCATATCATGCTTCTTACCCAATTCATCCATAAACCTTTGTAACCAAATCATTTCTTTACTAGCCTCTGTAGCAGCAACATACTCGGCTTCTGTTGTTGAAATTGCAACAACACTTTGGATTTTTGAAACCCAACTGACAGTTGTTCCACCTACAGTAAATAAGTATCTTGTAGTGCTCCTCCTGTTATCTCTGTCACCTGCCATATTTGCATCAACATATCCCTGTAGAGCAATGTTTGAACCACCAAAGCATAATGCTTGATTTGTGGTACCTCTCAAATATCTGAGAATCCATTTTACTGCCATCCAATGTTCTTTTCCTGAATTATTCATGTACCTGCTTACAACTCCCACTGCATGTGCAATATCAGGCCTTGTGCAGACCATTGCATACATTAAGCTTCCAACTGCTGATGCATATGGAACTTTAGACATATAATCCATGTCTTCTTGGGTCTTTGGGCACATATCCTTACTAAGTTTGAAATGGATAGCAAAAGGTGTACTAACTGGTTTTGCATTGTGCATATTAAATATTTTCAACACCTTTTGTATGTACTCATTCTAAGACAGTGTTAATTTTCGATTTTTCCTATCTTTGGTTATTCTCATACCAAGGATCTGTTTTGTAGCTCCCAAATCCTTCATTGCAAATGAATTTGCCAATTTTTGTTTGAGCACATTTATTTCTTGCATGTTAGACCTTGCAACAAGCATGTCATCTACATATAATAACAATATAATATAGCTGCCATCATTTTTATTTTTCAGATAAACACAATGATCAGAGTGACATCTAGTATAACCTTGTTCAGACATAAACTTGTCAAATTTTGGATACCACTGCCTTAGAGCTTGTTTTAAGCCATACAAACTCTTCTTTAACCTACACACCAATTTTTCTTTCCCTTTGACCTCATATCCTTCTGGTTGCTGCATGTATATCTCTTCCTCCAAATCTCCATGGAGAAATGTTGTCTTTACAGCTAACTGTTCAAGATGTAAATCTTCTGCTGCTACAAGTCTTAAGATAGTTCTGATTGAAGTCATCTTAGCAACAGGAGAAAATATTTCATCAAAATCAATACCTTTCTTCTGTGCAAACCCCTTCACCACAAGTCTAGATTTGTACCTCTATTTTCCTCCATCTTCTTCCTTCAACCTATAAACCCATTTATTCTGCAATGTAGTTTTACCTGCAGGCAACCTGACTAACTCCCAAGTCTGGTTATGCATCAAGGAGTCCATCTCTTCTTCCATGGCTAGCTCCCACTTCTTCCTGCTTTCAACCTGCATTGCTTCTTCATAACATTCGGGTTCACCAGAATCAGTCAGCAATAAATAATATAATGAAGGAGAGTATTGTTCAGGGGGTCTACTTATCCTGGTAGATCTTCTAACACCACTTTCAAGTGTTTGAGGTGCCTGTTGCTGTTGAGGTGGTTGCTGTTGCTGTGGTTGTTGATTATTATTATTTTCAGGCACCTTTACTTTTTCAATTATCTCATTGAGAACTGTGTATTCCTTGCTTTCTTTTTCCTGTTTCTTTTCCTGCAACTGATTCTTATACAAGACCTTTTCATTGAATATTACATCTCTGCTCCTAATGATTTTGTGATTTTCATAATCATATAAGCGATAACCAAAATCATTAACACCATATCCAAAAAAGGTACATTTCTTTGATTTTGCCTCAAGCTTTGTTCTATTTTATTTATTAATATGGACAAAGGCCTCACAACCAAAAGGCACTAAAAAAGAGTAATTTACCTTTTTACCTGTCCATGCTTCCTCTGGAATACCACCATCCAAGGAACTTGAAGGCCCTCTGTTTATTAGATAAACAACAGTATCTATAGCATCTGCCCAAAATTGTAAAGGCAATCCTACATGCAATCTCATGCACCTTGCACGCTCCATGATTGTTCTGTTCATCCTTTCTGACACACCATTTTCTTGTGGTGTTCTTGGAACTGTCTTCTCTCTATGAATTCCATGCTCTGAACAATACCTATCAAACTCTTTGTTGCAATATTCACCTCCATTTTTTGATCTAAGACACTTCAACTTCTTTCTTGTCTCAATCTCAACCAAAGCTTTCCATTTCTTGAAAGTATCAAATACATCAGATTTATTTTGAATATAATAAATCCAATTTTTTCTAGTTTCATCATCAATAAAAGTAACATAATAACGAGAGCCACCAAGAGATGATACATGAGCAAGTCCCCATACATATGTATGCACAAGCTCCAATTTTTTTCTCTTCTTTTCTTTCCCAACTCTGAGAAATCTGACTCTCTTTTGTTTTCCATAAATGAAATTTTCACATAAATCCAAATCAACATTCTTCAAACCTGGCAACAAATTTCTAGAGTGAAGAATCTTCATCCCCTTCTCCCTCATGTGTCCGAGCCTATGATGCCATAATGCTGCATCTGCTCCTTTAGAAGTTAAAGCATTAACAGAGTTAGAAATACCATTGCATAAATACAATGTACCAACCTTTTCTCCTTTTGTTATTACCAGGGCTCCTTTGGTGACCTTCCAAGTTTTATCTGTGAAAGTTGTCACACAACCTTCACCACCTAACTGCCCTGTTGAAATCAGATTTTTCTTCAGATCTGAAACATGCCTTACCTCCTTTAGTAGCCATTGGTTTCCATTCTGTTGTTTTACAAGAACTTTACCCATTCCAACAATTTTACAGGGTTTATCATCACCCAAACGAACTTGTCCAAAATCTCCTTGAACATAGTCATGAAAATATTTCTTATCAGGTGTGGCATGGAATGAAGCCCCCGAATCTACAACCCAAGAATCAGTAACATTTTCGAAAGAAAGAATCAAAGCATCTTGTAACACATCACCTGTCACATTTGCTTCATGATTGTTTTCTTGCTGTGTGTCTCCTTTTCCCTTCCGAGATCTATAGTCTTTCTTTAGGTGTCCTTTCTTTCCATAATTCCAGCACACTATTCCTAATCTGGACTTGGATCTGCCTTTCCTTGATTTACTGCGATATCCTGGATCTTTCCTCTTTCCATTCTTCTTCCCCTAGACTTTGCACTCAAAGCATTACCTGATGTCTCACCAGAGATTTTCCATCGCATTTCCTCACTAAGGATAGCACCAAAAACATCATCAAACTTTAAAGTAATAGATCCAGAGACAGAGTTACTAATGGCCATTACTAAACCATTCCAACTCTCTGGCAATGAGCACAAGAATAACAGAGCTCTAACTTCATCATCAAAGTTTACCCCTACAGAACTTAACTGACTGGTAACTGTATTAAAATCATTTAAATGGTCTACAACAGATCCACCTTCTGACATCTTCATATTAAATAGTCGTTTCATAAGAAATACCTTGTTTGAGGCCGAGGGTTTTTCATATAGTTTTGCCAACGTCTGCATCAAACACTCTGTTGTTGTTTCCTTCGAAATATTGAAGGCGAATGACGTTGCAAGGCATAATCGTACTGTTCCAAGTGTATTTCTATCTAGAATGTTCCATTCCGCATCTGTCATGGCTGTCGGCTTCTTTGTTTTTCTGCTCAATGGTAGGTACAGATCTTTCTGATACATATAATCTTCCATCTGCATCTTCCAAAGTGGGAAGTTTTGGCCGTTAAATTTCTCGACCATAAATTTACCATCTTCCGCCATTGCTCCCACTCGAACTAGGAAACCCTTCTTTCCTACGAGTTTATCAGCCAAATAGACCTTTGGCTCTGATACCAGTTGTTAGAAAATTATATATTACAGAGAAATGAAACACATAAAATATGAGGAAAACACAAGCACACAAAACACATAAAACCAGAGAGACATAGATATACATGGTTCACCTAGTTTGGGCTACGTCCACCCCGAATAGCCAGTCCTTCCTTTCTATTATCCAGCAAAATGAAGAGACAAAACCTACAGCAAATCCGCTGTAATATCCTCTGTTCTCTCTCACAGTCTCCCTCTTTGTTTCTCGCTCCGAGAATACACATAAAATACATAGCTGCAATACAATACCCTCATACAAAGAGAGGGGTTGCCTTCTAGGGAAAAAAACCCTAAACTAAACATAACTTCTACCATCAGATCATCCGCCTAATGAACGGCCCAGATTGACTAGAAATTACTATACTTTTACAAGGCAATTTTACATCTATTTTTAGCTTCAGGGGCGCTGCCCCCAAAACCCCCCGCCAGGTGGGGGCTCCATAAAGTCGCTGCCACCCCCCCTGGACCCCCCACGGTAGCGATTAATTTATAGGCGGCGTTGCCACCCCATTTAAGGTACAGGGGTCCAATGCTGTGATACAAAGTAAACAAGATAATCAGGCTCCACACCCAATAGACTTGGATGTCCAGTGAAGATTGTAACAGAAAATGCTCAGGTATTCAATTCAGTCAGATTTATAATTTTTTGTTAAACATATAATGTCATTTTGTCTCATTCTACAGCATATCATCCTCAAGGGAATGGGCTAGCTGAATATTCCAACAAGACATTGGTTAATATTTTGAAGAAAACAATTAATGAGAATTAGAAGAAATGGAATTCAAAGTTGACATTTGCTCTTTGGGTAGTGAGAATGACTACTAGAAGATCTACTGGTAAGTCCCCTTATGAATTAGTATATGGTACTCAAGCTTTGTTTCCCACTCAACTAGCTAGACCAGTAGTTTCTTTTCTTCAAGAAGCACAAGAAGAACCTAATGCATTGATAAGAAGACTAAATAAGGTGATAGAATTGAGTGAGAGCAGGAATAAAGTCAGGGAAAACTTGGTTACATATCAAGAAAAAATGAAGTCCATTTTTGACAGGAAGGCAAAAGAAATACTTTTCCAGAATGGAGATTTGGTATTAAGATGGGATACCAGAAGAGAAGAAAAAGGAAATCATGGTAAGTTTGATCCTCTCTGGTATGGCCCATACAGGATTATTGAAGCCAGATCAAATAACACTTTTATACTGGAAAATCTTGATGGAGAAATAGTAGAGATGTCTATGAATGGGCAGTATCTAAAACATTTTTTCCAGCATTGAAATTTGATGGTTCACCATTGTACATATTCGGTTTCCTTCATTGTAAATTTTTCATCAAGCAGTATTTGACTCCATTCCTGAGGTGAAGGCAATAATATGTGGTTCTTAGTGTTTCGTGGAAAAAAACACTATCCCCAGGTGGAGCCAGATGTTGTGGCTCATTTGCAATATCATTTATATCCTTTATTTTAATTTTCAAAAATTCCAAAAAATAGAAAGCTACCAAAAAATAAGTTAAAGTATTAAGGTTTCATATACTTTCTCATAAAAATATATCTTCTCATTATAGTAAAGTTTAAAGTTTAAATACTTTAAAGTATTTATGGAAGTGGGTCCCAGTTCAAAGATTAAATATCGAGCATTTTATGGAGTGGGATTTGATGATTTACCAAACGGTGAGTAAAAGGATCAACCCGCGGGCACTTTCAGCACGGGGGTTAACACGGAGGGTGCCTCCACAGTTGACCTTGTTGACTGGGGGGTAATCGAAATGAACGACTGAGATTCACTGTGGGGGCATCAGCCAAATAAGTTCTCCATACCTCGAGGCCTCCTGCAGTAACGTATGCAACCAAGTTGGTGACAGTTGTAGCCCATGTCGGGTTATCTTAACGGTCTTTTGGCGCATCTTGTCAGCATTTATTTTTAAAGCCCATGCCACCTATTTAAAGAGGATTCTCATTTTCCTAAACTTATTATTGTTAGTTTGGGTTTGAATTTTTTCTGCGACGCGTCTTTCTCAGTTATCTGTCATCCTATCAATTATTCATCATCCTGTCAATTTTCTATTTTCCCATGTTGAATTATAGCTAAATTCTCATCCCTGTCAGGTTCTTCAAGTCACATCCCTGTCATGGACACTGAGAGGGATATCCAAGAAACAGATTGATCCCTTGACCACCTTTCGTTTTATTAGCAAGTCCTCCTAAATGATAAATCTTCTCCAATTTACACCGCCATGGCTAAAACTAGTGTGTTGTCTGCATGTATCCCAAGAAATCACCTTTTCCCCAAATTTGTATATTTGTTAGTGTTTGTTATGTACCCTGGGAAATGTTTTGTAATGAATTGTCAGGGGGAAAACGTTCTGCAGGTCTCAACCCAATTAATTCGTCATGCTCTATGTTATCCTAAGTCAGAGTCATATATACAATTCTTTGATGATTCCTTGATAGCGCATTATGACAATATTGCAGGTCAGGAGTTTAATCAGTTCATTCATTTTCTGAAGCCAAATACACAACAATTTGTACCTGATAGTAAAGAGTTCCCTATGGAGATTTTTGATATTGAAGTCAAACCAATATTGAGTTGCATTGCAAAGATTTTGGGAAAGGATGATGACAGTACAGTGGACAAGTCAGTTCTAGGAATGTTTGCCATGATGATGAAGCCAGGAGTGGTGCTGGATATTCCATCTTATTGGCAAGAAGCTGTTAACTCCCATTTCATGAGCTTATCATTAACAGGTTCATTCAGGTTTCCCTCTCTTATTGTTTACTATTTTAATATCAAAATGTAGAAGAATTCATGCATCTGGGGTTAAACATTATGGATATGAATAAGAAAAGACAATCAGTAATATCTTGGACAGATATAGTGAGAAAAGAGCAGAATGAGAGTGGTTTGTTTGATTTTTCTAGTCATTTTATGTCTTCTGCATATAAAGTTTTGAATGGAGTTTCTCCCCCATGCTTTCTTCCCAAAGCTCAAGATTTTTTGCATCTGGGGACAAATTTTAAGTTTGGTGATTGGTTTATCTTTGAAGATTATTTTGAAATTAGACTTTATGGAGCTAGTGTAGAACCTTATAGGCTTCTTGTATTTGTGCCTATGAGATTATTCACTCTGGAGTTCATTAGGCAAAGTTTAAATGTTGACCAAATACACTTTGTGCCTATGAATAAAGGTCATATGTTCAAATTGCCAATGACTGTGGGTCCCTTTATAGTTAATATGAGACAAGAAATTGATGAAGCCACTAAGATGCTAGATGAAATGCACCTACTATTAGGATAAAAGTGGGCTGATGACCCTCACAGTGTCATTTCTAATAGAAGAATTAAAAATGGATATTCAACATTCATTCATGAGAGCAGACCAGATTTAGTAAAAGTGGCAAGTAAAGGTGTTGTAGGTTCAGTGAGCTCAAATGTTCAGACTCTTGTCATATCATAAAAATAAAATAAGAGAGGTAAAGAGGCAGTGATTGATTCAGAGGATGAAGAACAGAAAACTAATAAGAGAACAAATTTCAATGAAGATCTTGTAGATGCTCAATCTTGTTTCTCATTACAATTTGGAGATGAAAAAAATGTCCCTGCTTCACCCAGGAGACATGAAAGAACTCATGAACAAGTGCCTCTTATTAAACAAATGTTTTCCTAGATTGTAGAGAGAAACCAGAAGATGAAGGCAGGCATGAAGGCTCAAGTTGAGTACCAGATAATCCCAGATCAAACAATACTTCTAACTGCAATGGATCTTGAAAAGGATCAATTTAAGATTTCTCTTTCACATCCCTTTGATATTTCTATTGGTTCATCTAATAATTTTAACACTGTGAATTTGACTGTATATGTGAAGAAAATTCCATTGCTAGACAAGGTGAATCTATACATGCAAACAGGTCAACTGATTGTGAATGACCTGACCAAAAACAATTTTGTGGCACTGAAGGTTGAAAATATGCTTGGAAAAGTAATCAAGCAGTTGAAGTTAGAGAAAGCCAATTCCAGGGCTTTGATAATCCAGAATGAGGAACTCAAAAATATTATAGTGAATATTGGAGTAGATCCTAATGATAGGTCTGCTGTACAGAAGCTTCTACAAAGTGTTGAATCAGAAATATCTGTATTGAAGAAAAAAGTGAAATTTCCTACAGGAGAACACTCCATGGTAGCAGAGGTTGTAGAGATAGAAAATGATAAAGAAAAACTTCTTCAGCAGCTCTTGCAAAATGAAGAAGAAATTACTAAGTTAAAGCAAACTGCATTGTCCTTACAGAATCATATTGAATCTCATACTTGCACTTTGTTTTTCCATCAGGTAGTGAAGATCCATCAACACAAATATCTCAATTAACCATTGAATTGCAGATGGCAGAGAGAGATCGAAAAAGAGCACAAGTTGATTTAGAAACAACAACAAAGATTATAAAATCCACTGAGGGAGAAGTTAGTAAATACAAAACGGATTACCAAACTGCTAATGCTAAGATTAAAAACCTCAATGAAAAATTGAAGGGAAATATATCCTTAATACAGGCTAAGGATATCATTTGGAATGATATTATTGCAGAAATGAAGACAATCTGGGATTTTCTGATTGTGGTTGCAGAAGAAAAAAGTATTATCAAGGAATTTGAAGAACAATTCATGGCAGACAAGCATATGACAATTAATAGGGCCATTTGGGCAAGAAAGTTTATTAATTTCTTTGATTCCAAAACAGATCAGGAATTGGAAGAAAATGAAATCAAAGACGAGATTTTATATGCTATGGAAATTAATAAAATGATTGTAAAAAATTATTGCAAGAAGTCTATAGAAAAGAAGTTGATTGAGCTTAAGGAAGAAGTGAACCAGTTTGATAAATTATTTGATAAAATAGCAAGAGAAGGTTTACCATCATCCTGGGGTCTTGGAGGTGGTTTGTTATCATGGAATTCTTATGAACCCTTACTGGTGTTGGAAAAAAGTAAGGTAGACAGTACTCATGAAATGACTCATATTCTTAAAGGAGCAATAGTGATCAATTTCCTTCAAAGAAATTTTTAGCTATTGTGGTTAGTGAAAAATTTGTTTGTAGAGAAGCCATCTTTCGACAGGATTACTGTTTTCAGATTGGAGTATCACAAGCTGGTTCATTCACCCAAGACAAACATTGAGATATGGAAGAAATGTAGAGCCTGGATGACAGATTTACCAAAGGACCCCTTGTCTTCAAAGAAGGATAAACCAGCCAGTCAAGGAAATGCAGCAGCATCGTCATCAATTCACATTTAGCATATAGATTAGGATTTTAATTTCATGTTATTTTCCTCTTTAAAAGAGAATGTAATTGTAATAAGACATTTTGTGGACATATAATAGATAGTTGACAAAGTCCTAAGTAGTTCAAGTAGTTAGGATTCGTTACAACAGTTACAAATTGCTTTCTATTGTATTTAATGAAATGGACAAGAAAGAAAGAGGTTCTGAGTTTTGGACCTTCAGATTGCAATTTTTGTACTCAGATTTCAAATGATTAATGAATGAAAAACAAGTTTCTGGCATTTGTTGATGATTATGTGTCTTCTAGTTTACATTGTGTACTTTCCATCTTTGAATAAAATGAAGTAATGAAGCTGGAGGTCTGTTTTTACTTGTGTAAATAAGAGTTAAAATCCTTAATAGGCGCTCCTTCATTTTAATTGTTTCTTTTCTTATAGTTCTTCTGGAGTTTGAAGTGATATATTCTGTACAATAGCATATCATTTTGGTCGTCTTTCTCACATGTTCTTCTGATCATTCCATTCTATATCAGCAGATAATACCATTGCGGGACATTCATTATATTTGATCTTTGAGTGTTTAATGATAAATATTTGAAGGTGATTAAACAAAGACCAATATTTTTGTGACATAATGTTAGGCGGATTAATCCCTCTTGTGGACAAGAGTGATCTCCCTAGTATCCTAAGGATATCTAGAAACAAACAGACCAAATGCAAAATATTTTCTCTAGATTATTATGATTCAGAATTATTAATTAACTAAGTAGGAAGAGATGCTCCTACCTTAAGTCCAATGCTTGCTGTAATCTTTAATCCAGTCACTCCAAAAGAGGTCAATTCAGCATGTAAGATCTGCATCCAAAGACAGGAAAAAGGATTAAAAGCACCTGCAAGATATAATAATTCAGAAACATTAATCTATCTCAGTGATCAAGGAATCCAAGAATTAAATTACTCAAATAGACACATGAACAACTTAATGAGAAAATAGAATCCATTTGTATTAACTTGTATGATAAGAAGTAACCTTACAACCTTGTTGCCTTGATGTCATATGGGTTCTTCTAGGGTCCTGAACAACTGTTTTCCATCGGATTGACAAACCTTATCCTCTCTGAACTAGCATAAAATTATGGATATGAGTATGTAATCGTTCTCATACCATTGATGCCAAGTATATAGAGTAGAATTTCTTCAGCAATTCACCTCAAAACAACGAAGTTCTAAGTACCCTTGAGACTGAAACATGATCTCGATTTATAGCAGAAGGGAGGAGGTTTTAGTTCCAAATAAAGGGGGATAAAGTCCTCTCAAAAAGGGATTTTAGCTCCAAATACCAGGGGATAATCTCCATTAATGAAGGGATATAGGTTCATGAATGAAGGGGCGAAGCTCGACCGTATTACACTTCTAGAAGCTTCCAGTTGGGAGAATATTCGACTAGTTGGGCTTCTAGAACTTACTTTTCTTTTATTTTACCTTTTACGAGGGTCCGCAGTTTTAGTAAGCAGAACGTGTGGGATGTGCCATAGGTTATAGAGCAAGAAACTGTGGTACCGCAGGAAATGACTAGGAAAAGTGCAGAGTTAGGCTTTTTAGGGTTTTAATGAGCTTTTTCCAAATTCCAAGACTTGGTTTAGGAACTTTATAATTTTGGACTTTGAAGGGAGCATAAAATAGGTAATGATGAACCCATATAGACAGCTAAATGTCATGGTGACAATTTTTAGTGTAACAGATTGCCCCCTAAAGCGTGAAGTCTGAAGTAGTTATGAAGAGTGAAGTGCTTTATCATTCTGAGGATTGGGTTGTAGGCGTACCGATTGAGACTTGTAAAAACATTCAACACAAACTTATATATGTATATCATCGCTGAGGTAGGCATTCCCATACTCAGATCAAAACTAACTACATGTTCTGATACAAAAATGATTTTAGAATTACATCAATAGTAGACACAACATGGATGCAGCTATCTGTCATAAGTAGCCTACTGTATTATGAACTCCTCGCAGCCTGGATGGTTGAAACTAGATCCAGGGTCTTGATTTCTGCTTCTCGAACTAGTACGATTCTATCCATGTGATTGATTAAGTCGAAGTCGAACATGGTAGAAACCACTTGATTACCAGTCAATAATGTAAACTGTTAACAAGTGTGAGAGAAACCACCAATAATGACAATGGCTCTCAAATTAATCAGTACAATCCATGAGGTGTGAATGAATGATATTTAGTCAAACACTTCACAGAGTCATTCAATTGAAGGTCAATGATGTAACCTATCATCGAAGGCGAGAAACCTGCCATTAGGGCATGCAGATCCCAAGGTACTGATAGGATTCTAGATCAACTTTCTAGATGATGAGTTGTAGTTGATAGAAAGTGATCTATTGTAGGAAAACCCACGACACGAAATGTTAGGTAACTATATTACTAGTATAGTCCCTTATTGTTTTTAGTGTAACCCCCTTATTGTTATTATTATACCCTTGTAACCCCCATATTCTTATTATTGTGCCCTTAAATTATTATTGTTAGGTCGGCTAGGATTACATTGTGGTCCCATAGAATCCTATATATAGAAAGGAGGTTTTGTAATTTGTATCATCCAAAAATTGTTCATTCATATAATGTATTGGAGGTTTCCCCCTCGAAGTGGCTTATTTCTAAGGCATTGATAGCTATTTTCTTCTATTTTTGGAGTTGGTTTCACAACATTTGGTATCAGAGCTTTGGATTCTAGGGTTTTGCTGTCCCAAACAAGTCATCGAATTTTCGCTATAACTTTTCTTCTACGAAGGTTCAAAAGCTGAAATTTTTAGAGAGAGAAGCCGAAAACCTGAAGAACATCGTCAATAAATTTCAGAGCTTGGTGCGCAATATTTTCAAAGATATGATCTGTGGAATTTAGGTCTTTCTCAGGCTCCCGAATTTCATCTCAAATAGGTTATCGTGGGAAAATCTTCATAACTCTCTCTCTGAGCATCGGATTGGAATGCTGTAAAATGTGGCCGCAAGTGCACAGACTTTAGTTTCTTGTCTATCAATTTCAAAGCCAAAGGAGGAAACAGTGACATATGGCAAGTCATACAATTTTTCTATACTGAACAAGTCCATAATTGGGTCATTGTGGGAGATTGGACATAACTTTGCCTTGAAGAATCCAAATTAGGTCAGACCTATGGCATTCGAAAGAAGATTCAGAGGGTTACTTCAAGGCCAAATTTCAGATATTGAAGATCTGAAATCACAGAGATAATTCAGTTTCAATATCGAGCTCCTCAGAATCAAGAAAAATGTGTGTATTTTTTTCGAATTGCATAAGTCTTGTTTGAAAAATCAGTTCTAGTTGATTCCAAAGGCCTATTGAGCATAGCTATCAGTATTGGGTTCTAAAATTCTCCTAAAAATAATTCAACACCCATTAAGCCTTCAGAAGGCTCTACTATGACTCATGAAGACGAAGAAATGTAACATGAGATATCAAAAGTCCATGAGCAAGTGCACCAAATTTTGCTATCACAAAGAGCAACAAAAAATGAAATGGAAACTAAGATGGATGGTTTGAAGAAAGGCATGGAATCTAAGATGAATGGTTTGGAAGCTAATATGGATGGCATGGAAGTTGGCATGGAAGCTAAGATGGATGACATGGAAGCTAAGATCAATGAAAAAATGGAAAACATGAAGAATGATATAAAAGCAGACATGAAAGGTTTGACAAAGTTGATACAACAAATGTTTCCTAATGGTGAAAAGATAGTAGAGGAAACTAATGATGAGAACAAAATAAATGCGAATCATGATTTCATAAACTCTAATGTTGGCGGGAAGAACCACCATATTCCAAAGATGGATATGAGGAAGTTTGATGGCAAGGATCCCGTAACATGGATACTACAGATGGAGCAATATTTTGATCTCAATAATGTGAAAAAAACACATAAGGTATGCATTGAAACTTTACATCTAGAATAAAATACATTTGTATGGTATCGATGGCTTTGCTCCCGTAAAAAAATTGTCACTTGGTCAATTTTTACGGAGGAAATGATAGCACATTATGAGGATACAAAGAGCAACACCTTCTTTAGCCAATTGATAAATCTCAAACAAAAGGGTTTAGTGGGGAGCACATTGAGGACTTCCAAAAATTGAATATAAGGGTAACTGATATTCCAGAGGAACACAGGATTGATCTCTTCATAGGCACTTTAAAGGATAACATCCAACATGAAGTTCGCGTTTTGGAACCCGATTCATTGGAGAAGGCATTCAGGTTGGCAAGAAAAATTGAATGTAAAATTATGGCGACAAGGAAGCCTACCACTCACTTCTATAAAGAGGGAAGTGTTGCTACTCCTAGATTTCCACAACCTACAAGGTTGACACCACAACAATTGGAAGAAAAAAGAGCAAAAGGGCTTTGCTACAGTTGTGATAGAAATACACTAAAGGTCATAAGTGTGCTGAGAAGAAATTATTTTACATAGATTGTGAAGAGGAAGAAGAAAATGAACAAGAAGAGGATATACACCAGGAACCAACCCAAGAAGAGGAAGAAATGAGTTTGACCATATCGTGTAATGCATTGTCAAGAATTACCACTCCTCAAACTCTCAAGATAGAAGGACATATCAAGAAGAAAAAATTAATAGTGTTGATTGATTTAGGTAGTACCCATAATTTTATTCATTGTAAGGTAGCCAAGGAATTGAATTGTTTCCTATACCCAGCACCAGAATGTCAAGTGATGGTTGCAAATGGAGGAACTATAAATTTCTCTAGAAAATGCCATAATATCAAGCTATCCATGGGGGAATATGTATTTAATAGTCCAATGATTTCCATCCCAATGGGAGGTGCTGATGTCGTACTAGGAGTACAATGGTTACAATCTTTGGGGACGGTAGCTTTTAATTTTCAAGAACTTTTCTTGAATTTTTTTTCGGAAGGAAAGGAAATCGAATTACGGGGTATCACAGGGAAGCCAGGAATGATAATAAGCTCTAATGTCATGAAAAAGCTTCTGAAGAAAGAACAACGAGGCGTAATTGCACAATTATGCTCACTAGAGGTTCCAACATCAAAATCATCTATTTCTCCAGATCTCCAAAGAGTCTTGGACAATCATTCCAATGTGTTTGATACTCCCAAAGTACTATCACCTATTCGTGATCATGATCATGCTATTCATTTGATTCCAGGAAGTGTTCCTCCAAACATCCGACCTTATAGATATCCTTATGTCCAAAAGAGTGAAATTTAACGTATGATTGTAGAAATGTTAGAGACTAGTATAATTCAACCTAGTCAAAGTTCTTTCTCTGCTCCTGTAGTATTGGTACACAAGAAGGATGGATCATGGCGCATGTGTCTCGTTTATAGGGAGCCCAATAATCTCACCATTAAAGATAAATTTCCCATTCCTATGATTGATGAATTATTGGATGAATTACATGGAGAAATTTATTTTACCAAGTTGGATCTTCGTTCAGGACATCATCAAATTAGAATGAAGATTGAAGATATTTCGAAAACAACATTTCGAACTCATGAGGGTCATCATGAATTTTTGGTCATGCCTTTTGGCCTTACCAATGCACCTTCTACATTTCAAGGGTTGATGAATTCCATTTTAAAACCCTTAGAAAATTTGTGCTAGTATTTTTTGATGATATACTAATCTACAACAGGTCTTGGAAGGATCATGTTCAACATGTTAACAAGGTGCTCAAAATATTGAAGGAGAAACAATTATATGCAAAAACATCCATATGTTTCTTTGGAGTATAAGAGGTGGAATATCTGGGTCATATTGTATCTCACGAGGGTGTTAAGGTAGACCCTAACAAAATTAAAGCCATTAAGGAATGGAAATTCCGCACAACCATAAAGAAGTTGCGAGGATTTCTCGAGTTAACAGGGTATTATCGCAAGTTTGTTAAGAATTATGGGAGAATAGCAGCACCTCTAACAACATTATTGAGGAAAGATGCATTTTCATGGACTCCTAAAGCAACTAAGGCCTTTGAACATCTTAAAGAGACAATGTGCCTAGCACCGGTCTTAGCTATGCTAGACTTCACAAAAACCTTTATTGTGGAATGTGATGCCTCGGGAAATAGAATTGGCGTTGTTTTAATGCAAGAAGGAAGACCCATTGCTTTTGAAAGTCGTCCAATCAAAGGAAAGTATTTACAGAAACCTATTTATGAGAAGGAAATGTTAGCAATACTGCATGCACTAAAGAAATGGAGAACTTACCTAATGGGAAGACACTTCAAGGCAAAAACTGACCATGATAGTCTTAAACACTTTTTGGAACAAAGACTATCTTCAGAAGAGAAGCAAAAATGGGTCACAAATATGTTGGGTTATGACTTTGAAATAATCTACAAAAAAGGGAAGCTAAATGTTGTTGTAGATGCACTCTCAAGAAAAAATGAAGAGGTGGAAGCATTGCTTTGTGCCATTTCTATTATCCAACCCAATTGGATAATCGAAACAAGAGATGAATGGAAGAAGGACGAAGAAGTGTGGACACTCATTCAAAATTTGCAGCAAGATGCTAGTACATCTGATACATTTAGTTGGAAAAATTATTCCTTATGGTACAAAGATCACTTATATCTTTGTAAGAATTCCCAACTAAAACAAAATATTCTTTTGGAGGAAACTCAGGAATTTTAAAAACCTACCACAGGGTGAAGGAAGAATTTTTTTGGGATGGCCTTAAATCTTATATTCAAAAGTTTGTGGCGGAATGTTTGGTTTGCAAGCAGAATAAAGTTGAGACAATTAAGACCCCGGGTCTTCTACAACCTTTATCCATTCCAATTCAACGTTGGGAGGAGATTTCAATGGATTTTATCATACGTTTACCTAAGTCTGAAGGAAAGAGTGTCAACATGGTGGTAGTTGATAGACTTACCAAGTATGCACACTTTTGTGCATTATCTCATCCATTTAAAGCAAGTATAGTTGCTACTACATTTATGGACACAATTCAAAAGCTACATTGAAACCCAAGGGTTATTGTGAGCGACAGAGATCCAATTTTTACTAGAAATGTTTCGACGGAGTTATTTTCTTGTTTGGGTACTCAATTAGCTCATAGCTCATCTTATCATCCTCAATCCGATGGTCAAACTGAGATAGTAAATAAATGTTTGGAAGGATATCTTCGTTGTTTTTTATCTGATAAACAAACACAATGGGTCAAGTGGTTACCTCTCGTTGAATGGTGTTATAACACTTCCTTACATACTGTAGAAAAAATGACCCTATTTATGGCACTTTATGGATATCGTCCACCATCCATCACATCATCTTTAAGAGAAAATTCGAAGGTTCAAGCCGTGGAAGATTACATTGAGCATCAACAAGAACTTCTCCAACTCTTAAAGGACAACCTGAATTTGGCACAAAATCGAATGCAACAACAAGCAGATCAACATCGCAGTGAGAGAAGTTTTGATGTAGGAGACAAGATATTTTTACGGCTACAACCATATAAACAAATGTCCCTCAAGCAAGCTAAGAAGGATAATAAATTATCGCCAATGTACTATGGTCCTTACAAGGTGTTGCAAAAGATTGGTACTATGGCATACAAATTGGCGCTTCCTGCTTCTCCACTAGTGCATCCAATTTTCCATGTTTCATGCTTAAAGAAGGTTATAGGTGAAAATCTTCCAGTTCAAACAATATTGCCAGAACTTGATGAGGAAGGAAAAATCATATTGGAACCTGAAGCGGTCAGGGAAACCAGAACTTGATAGCTACGAAATCGATCAATTTAAGAGTATCTCTTCAAGTGGAAGAACTTACCCACTGAAGATTCTACATGGGAGGATGAGAATTTTATACAGAAGCACCCAGAGCTAGTCCAGCATTGAAGACAACACTTTTTTGAAGGAGAGGGGCATGTTAGGTCCCTATATTACTAGTATAGTCCCTTATTGTTGTTAGTGTAACCCCCTTATTGTTATTATTGTACCCTTGTAACCCCCATTTTGTTATTATTGTGCGCTTAAATTATTATTGTTAGGTCAGCGAGGATTACATTGTGGCCCCATGGACTCCTATATATAGAAAGGAGGTTTTGTAATTTGTATCATCCAAAAATTGTTCATTCATGTAATGTATTGGAGGTTTCCGCCTCGAAGTGGCTTATTTCTAAGGCGTTGATATCTCTTTTCTTCTATTTTTGGAGTTGGTTTCACAACACGAAACCATTAGATCAAGTTTTGAAGAAATTTTAGCAATGACTGACTCAGGGATGGTCAACACGAATGGAGAAAAATGTTTGCAATGAATGGTTTATTTTAATTGTCTCTTGAACACATAACGACACGGCAAATGGATTGGTGACAATTGACCTAAAGCTAATACCCAGAAACCGGCTGAAGAATTTCAATGTGGTTTGATTAACTATTAGACAAAGTATTTTCCCAACCTAAGTATGAGTGTGAAAAAAGTGTCATGTTCAAGAGTGGTATACTACTTTTGGGAACAAATTCTGACAACTGGATTCATTTTCTCTCTCTTTTCCCCCACCATTTCTGGCAAGTACCTCTTTATTTTTGATAAGCTTGAGGATAAAATTTGCTTCTTGTATAAGCTTATCCTTCAGATGAGTCCAACTTAGTATTAAAATCAAATCCTAAGAAGGAGTGGTTCGTTCCTGTTTTTAATTTACAGGTCCTTTACTGTTAAATTTTAACAAGTCCAGTATAGGTGAAACTCGGTGTTTTTCAGTTTTAGGGAGTCAGAAGAAAAACTTAAGAAAACTCTGTGGGTGTAATTTTTCGTAAATTTAGTCTCTCAAGCCCAAAAAAGGATAAAATAATGCAGGAGAGAACTTTATTGAATATGATTAGTCAACGTATACCTTTTTCGTAAATAGTCCATTTCAGTCCGGAAAAGGGGTAAACTTATACTGAAAGGACGATTGTTCATTTACTTTAATGAGTTCAAATAGTGAAGTACTCGGCAATATTTTCATGTTTAGAGAGTCTGAAAAGGACTTAAAAGATAACTCATGGGTTTCGCTTTTTCATAATTTTCAAGAGCCTGAAAAAGTGATAAAAGTGTACTCATCATCAAAATAATTCTTTTCACCTGAAAAACCTGTTTTCTGCACATAAAATCGAAAAATTAAACATATCTGTTTCCAATAAGTAAAAACTTTTGAAAAATAAATTTTTAAAGTGGAAAAAAAAATTTAATATTTTATTCATTCAAAAAATCTTATAAAAAGTAGTTCAACAAAGTCATTTTCACCTTTTGCATTCAGATTTGAAAGTTGAGAGCTTTTGGCAGAAAACGTTCCGGAGGTGATAATGGGAGAACCGACTGCTCAAATCGAAAATCGTCAAATCCAGGTAATCCAAAACACTCTTCTCTTCATTTTCACCCATTTAAATTCTCTTTTTAAGTTTTGAAATCAATTTTTGAGGGGAAAAAATGTCAAAATTCTTCTCTCGGGGGTTCGTGGGTCATGCACTGCTTACCTGCACACCTCGATAGTTTTCCAAAAGGAAAATTATCGGGCTACCATGATTTTTATGAAGATTGTATGTGGGAGTCTGCACTGTATCTATATAAAAACTGCGGGGGCACTGTGAGAAAAGGAAATTTATTAAATTCTCTCAAAAATGGTTCAAAATTATCACTCTAAAATATTCTAACCTTCAAATGCATCCATTTGCAGATTATTCCACAATGTTGGAGTGGAGAGAACGTGAGCACGAAGAGGTAGATGATGCGGCTATGAATAATCCGGCCGTAATGCGTTTGTTGAGAAATTGTGGATTATACAAATTCTGGGCAATTTAGGGCATGAGGGCATAGGTGGAACTAATGACCTGGTTGGTGAACAAATGGGACATCCAAGAACAATGTTTTATCATTGGTGATCACAAGCTATAACTTGAGCTTGAAGACATTTACTTCCTCACTGGTTTATCCAAAAGAGGCGAACATATTTCTTTGTTCGGAGCTACACAAGGTGGCCTACCTATTGCTAGCTATAAACAAGAATTTTGCAGTGACGAAGCTGATCCCAAAGATAATCGTATAGACATAAAGACTATCCTATGTCTTGATCTTAAAGTCATTGCATTTACCGTGACCAGGTTGTGTGCGAGCACAGCTCCACATGTAGCTACCAAGTCTTAGATGCAGAAAACAGTAGACTATTATAGAGGTACCATTTTCAATTGGTGTGAAGGGGTTTTGGCCAATATGAAAGGCCAACTGACCAGAGCAAAAAAATCAAAGTTGAAAAACTTTGGGTATGGTGCCATCTTGGTTTTTTTACTTTGGAGAGGATTCCATCTCTTGCCCCTCAGCTGATCCTTGTTGATCCTGGTGAACCTAGAGAGCCTCGCATGGTGCGTTGGGTTGCACTGATGTCCCGCCATGGTGGTGATTATTGTGTGGTAGTTCGATTTACTCCACCATATTTTCATTGGCTTCAGAACCAAATCTTTTCTATTGAGTATTTTTCGTATGCAGGCATAGATTTTCGAGGTGATCCCCAGATGTCCTTACGTCCAGGGGCACAATGGGATGAATCAGGTAAATGAATCATTTTGATGCATTTTAATTCTAATTTTTGTTTTGTTTTTTGATCATCCAATACTGATGACAAAATTTTAAATGCAGATGTTGGTCCACGAAGGCCAACCACTCTCCGCCGCTTCAAAAGGAAGCCAATAGGGCCTATTGCACAGCCACAAAATCAGAAAACATAAATCCTTACTGACTTGGAGCAAAACTTAGAAATGTTTACTATAGATATCCCAAAGACATCGATGGATGATATTCCGCTTCATCTCCAGAGACGCGTTACTAGTGTTCCTGGCCAGTTTAGAAGATTCCTGTGCAGGGTGGCGTGGGCGATAGTTTACTACCATGATCATCACCACGGATAGTGGATGATCATCACATACTATTGTATTTTGTTTTTGTATCACTATCTTTCAGATCATAAGGTGTTTTAAACCTATGATTGCAGACGATGTAATAATTTTTGAAAACAAAAAATCCTATCTGTGATATTACTACTTTCACTGGCTATCTTGTTCAACACATATCGAATGTCGTTTTTTATTTACTATTTTAAAGTTGCAAATGTCTATTTATAACATTATTAGCTAATGATTCAGCCAATATATTTAAATTTCTTGGAATGTGTTGATATTTGATGTAATCAATTTTCCTTTCCAAGAGACGAACCTTCAAAAATAATCTCAATAACACTGGATTTTTAATTGCGTATACTCTGTTTAAATGTAATACGATGAGTTCTAAATGTAGCCTAATGATCAAACTTGAAATGGAAAATGAAATGGCACCAGATAATAACTCAATCACTACGCTATATTCTGTAACATTATTCATTGTTTGACCAAGGCTTACCCCATGCATAGAAACTAACTCATCAGTGGGTGAATAAATAACCCAGGCTGCAGAAGAAATATTCTGTGTACTACGACATGCACCATCAGCAAAACCAATGTGTGTTTGAAGGGATGTCGACATCTGCAATATCAAGAGTAATCAAGATAAGCAGTGATAGTAGTAAAATCAAACTTAAACTAGACACACTCATCTAATCTATGGCATCTAACTTAGAAAAATAACTAATGTACAAGTGAGACCTTCACACAAGAATTAAGCATAATATCTCTTCAGATAAAGTCCATTTCTGGGTTTATCTAAAGTGAACCCATCATAATTAGTCAATTCATAAGCCCTTTTTTAAGCACTCACTTAACAATATAAGGACCATGCCACATAGGTTCGAATTTACCAGCACCTAACTTATCATTAGCTTGATCGTATACTAAGACTAGGTCACCTTCTGAAAAAAAGAGGTGTAACACTTCGATCATACTGAGCTTTAACGCATTTTTTATGAGCTTCGGTTGCTAATGCAGCGGTGTGTCAAGTATCATCTAATTGTGCTAAGTACAAAAAACATATTTCCTCTTCAGAGGTAGCTGGTAGTAACTCTATGGCTAATTAGAGTGACAGTATTTCGCATTCAGTAGGTAACACAGCTTCTAAACCATAAACCAATTGTAAAGGAGTGAACCCTATTGCAGTTTTTGTTGAGGTTTAATATGCCCATAGTGCTAAAAAACCATGGTATGCCAATTTTATTTATGAATTCTGGTTATCCTTTTAATTATGGTGGTTAAAAATTTATTAACGGCTTCAACCTGACCATTATCCTGCGAGTAATATGGTGTAGAGTTATCATGGAATAGGCCAAGTTGATCGGAAAGTTCGGTCATCATGATATTTCGAAAATGACTCCCATGATTAGTAATAATAGCATGGGGTACACCGAAACGAGCAATTACATGATTGAATACAAACGTAGTTGTAGTTTTCCATCGACCGCAAATGTAGGCATAGCCTCGACCCATTTGGTAAAATAATCTACTACGAGAATAATATACCCATGCCCCCTGACCAAGTGAGGGTTACATGTAATGAAATCAATGCCCCATTTTGAAAAAGGACCTACAACAATTATGGGGTGAAGAGGAGTTGGTAGTGCACGCATCTTTTGATCAAAAATCTGACAATTGTGGCATTTTCTGACCACGAGAATGCAATCTTTGAATAATGAGGGAAAAAAATAACCAGCGCGCAATATCTTTTGGGTTGTGGCATACCTAGGCATATGACCACCACATGCTCCAGAGTGGTAGTCATTCAAAAAATTTTCAACCTCATGAGTTAAACATCGTTGAAATACAGAATTCGCACCACGACGATAAATTGTGTCTCCAACAATATTTTATTGTTGAGATTGGTAACGGATCTTTCGTCGGTTTGAACGTGAGAGTTCAGGCCAAATTTTTTGGGTTTGGAGATAAATGATGATATATCCATACCATGGATCTAAGGTACTAATAAGCAACAAAGATTCATCAGCAATCGGATGCTCTACCACAGTTTCTGTCTCAGTATTTTGGAAGTCACACATAAGTTCGACGGACACTACTGATTTCTTTGATTTGGATTTTTCAAATTCTAAATCAAACTCCTGAAGGATAAAAATCCATTTAGAGTATTTTCCCCTGAGTAATTTTTTAGTCAAAATGTACATCATCGGGTTGCAATTAGATATCACAGTTGTTTTTCGTAATAATATGTAATGAAGGAATTGTTGGACAACTTGAACTGCTGCCAAGGCCAATTTCTCCACATTCAAATATTTAATTTCATTCGGATTGAGATTCTGACTGAGATAGTAAATCACATGTTCTTTGTGGAATTCATCCTCTTGAACTAATACCATTATGATGGTGGAATCAGAGGCTGCTAGGTATAAAAAGTGATCCTAGCTGTAATTTGGTGGATGCAATAACGGTGCATGGGTCAACACGTGTTTCAAAGCATCAAAATATCAATTAGCAATCTCATCCCAAATAAAAGGAACATTCTATTTCAACAGCCTGTTAATACATTTCGTTAACTCAGCAGAGTTCTAGATAAATCTATGTAAAAATTTTGCTTTCCCTTGCAAACTTTGGAGTTGGCGAAGTGTGGAAGGAGGAGGTAAATTGAAAATAGCCTCAACCTTCGATGGGTTAACAAGAAGGCCTGCTTTGGAAACAAAAAATCCCAGTAATCTACCAGATTGTACACAAAAAACACATTTTTCGGGATTTAGTCGAACCTTATAATGCCTACATATCATAAAAATTTCTCTTAAATGGGTAGGATGATCTTCCCTATGCAACGAATGAGCAGGTAAATCATCAAAATAAGGCTACGCAATGTGTTTAATGTCGTGAAAAGTGTAAGACATTTCCATTTGAAAAGTTGCACTAGCATTCTTTAATCCGAAAGGTAGCTTACAATAAGCAAAAGTTCCCCAAGGACAAATGAATGTTGTTTTTGGTTGATCAGCAGGGAGTATGTTTATTTGATTGTACCTAGAAAATCCATCCATAAATGAATATATTTCATTTTCGACACAATCATCGATGATTTGATCGATATAGGGAGATGGATAATTGTCTTTTAGACAAGCTTTGTTAATATCCCTATATTCGACACATACTCGTATGGTTTATTTTTTTTAGCAATAGGAACGATATTAGATACCCAATCGGTTAAAGGAAATGGATAAATAAAACCTTCTTTTAATAATTTCTCAACTTCGGCTTTAATAGCAGCAGCTTTTCGTGGATGTATCGGACGTAAACTCTGCCTGACAGGTTTAGCATCCGGGTAAGTCTTTATTTTATGAACGCCAATGTTGGGATCAATTCCTAGAATTTCTTCATAAGACCGGGCAAATATGTCACAGAATTCTTGAAATAGGGCTTTAGATGTAGTAATTTCATCTGACGTACAAGAAGCACCTATATGAATGTTTTCAATAATTCCCGGTTTAATTGATATGTCAATGGGAACCGTCGAAGAAATATTTCCCAAATTAATTTCATAATCCGAATTTGTAATCAATATTGGACTTTGGGGTTCGTTGACATATTCAATTGTAAAAACAGATGAAAAATTATTTTCAAATCTATCAAGCTTAGGTAAAAATGATGACCTATGATGGAGATCATCCCATGGTAATTCGTCTATGGACAAGAATTCTCGAATACTTTCATCAATATGAAACACTTGTTGAAAAGGATCGGGAATTGATGTTATATTTGAGCATGATGGTGAAAATGATTCTTCATTGATCACATTCATTGGATCAGAATCAGTTGATGAAGAATTGGAAAATGACTGTACTTCTTGATATGCTATCTCAAAAGGACTCAAAGGCATCGCGCCATTGAAAGAATCAAGTTCTGACTCTAAAGGCACTATCCAACGATCATCAAACGGAATAGTGCTTGATGTAATCATATTGATATTAGAAATAGTACATGGTACTTTAGGTGGAGGCATAGAAAAAGTTCCCATTAAGGCGGAATCTTTGATTAAACCTATGCCAACATCCTCATAAGGGATAGTCCATTTTCCAATGTGTTGAATACTATTCGTAGAAGCTGGGTTAGACGAATAATATGAGAGCTGATCGATTTTCACAATCTTTCCTTGATGATGAAACATGATTAATCGAAAGACGGATGACATGACAGTAGTCATAGCATAAGACCAACTTCGACCCAAAAGAAGGTTCTAATCTAGAGGGGCATCAACAACTTCCACATCTAAATTAACAGTTTTACCTTCGACCTCTATAGGTAGATCCTGCAAAATTCCATATGGATGGAATCCTCTTCTGTCAAAAGCTTTGAGAATTGTCGAAGATTAGTTAAGTGTTGGAGAACCAAGCGATTTCCAATAGTTTAATGACATAATACACATAGATGCTCCTTCATCAATTACAGTACGAAAGCAACGCCTGTTTTTTACTAGTACTGGAATTTGAAAATCCATTTGATGAGGGAGGTGAGGTGTAAAATTTTCTAAATAAAAGACCATGAGGTTCGAATCTTGAAGATCTACAGCTCCAATAGCTGATAATAGTAATTTCCTTTGTGCCAGTCATGATTGCAGCACTTCTAAGGCTAACATTGCTGAAGGGGATATTGCTAAAGCCTCAACAATGTTGTAATTCTGAACAGCTCTCGCATGTGGATTGAAAGCTGATTTCTGAAGTACACCTTTAGGAGGAGGTTTAATTACTAAATCAATATGAAGTGGATCCGAAACCGGAGAAGATGTAGTTGGTACTGAATTAGAATTTTCTACTTCTTTACCAGTAATAGGATTCTTACTGTCGTAGTCTTGCGATTGAGTCGCAACCATTACTTGAGACATCATAAAAATATTTGCTGATGTATTAGAATAAGATCCAATCAATTTTCTATCTTGAACAGGAAAAGGATCCTTCAAGACAGCGGGAGTAGATGAACCTTTGAAAAACTTAGAAACCTTAGACCTATGCGGGCATTCCCTGGTGAAATGATCCTCGTCACAAATAAGACAAGGATAACGAGGTTTTCGTTTATCATCAGATGGCTCAGTTTTCTCAGTTTTTTCTTTGGGAGAGGAAGTTTGTTTACTTTTATTCTTCCCTTTCTTCTTATTTCCATATTTAGATTTAGTTGTAGAAGAATCTGCAATGTGAATGTTGGCAGAAGTTTCGAGGGAAGAATCTCCTTTTGGTGAATCAGGTAAAGTTATTATAGTAGAAGTAATCTTGGAAGATTTATTATTACTTTTATTAGTACTAACTAAACCAATTACACCATTAGCAGCATGAGAGCCTGAGGGAGTTGTTGTTATCTGACCAGGATGTGGTAAATCCAGAATTTTCTCGTACAAAGTACCTGATTGAGTATATACTAGGTCAAGGTACTGAGCTTGAGCAATGATTTTTTCTTCTGTAACAACTCGTCCTTTAGCTACATCTTTAGTAATTTTTGGTAGTAATGATTTTATAAACCATTCTGCCAAAATTTGATCCAGAATAAAAACTTTCACCAAACGTCTTCTACGTCCCCATTCATGTATGTGATCTAATATGTAAGTAGATGTAGATTCTTTTTAGTGAAGTTAATAATTCCAGTGCCATTGTCGTATTTGAATGGCAACTGAAAATGAGTTAATAAAGCAGTTGCTAAGGCATTGAAATTGTTAAAAGAGCCTCGTGGTAGTTCAATGTACCATTTGGCTGCTAATCCTATCAGCATTCTCTAGAAAAGTCTTAATCGAATCGAATCGTCAATCAAAGAGTTGGATGCACACCAGAGGTGATAAGTCATGACATGGTTAGAAGGGTCTTCCCTTGATTTTCCTTCAAATTTCAGAATATCACTGGGCAAATTATTTTGCATTGGCGGCCAATACGAAAGATAATAAATTGGATTATTCGTAAGGCGCGATAAATCAAGTAAATCCAAAGTTGCTATGAATGGTAACCGACGGTTAGGGTCTTGTTTATTATATGAATAACATGGTGGAACTATATCAGTTCCAGGAGGAGGATATCCAGGATATCCTGGAATAGCCTATGCATTTGGAATCAGAATGCCCCCTGGGTAACCAGGATTAACTGGACCATACTGGGGTTGATTAGGCATTTGGTACGTATACCCAAGGTATGGTTGATATGCTGGAGTTTGTGCTACAAGTCCATATTGATACAGCCCTTGGTAAAGTTGATAAGTAAACTGAGGTTGGTTTGTTATAACCGTACTTGTACCGAGTTGTCCTACAGGCATCTGAATAGTAGTCTGGAGTGTAGGTCTAGGCTGTGGAGCAGAAACTTGAGGAATCGGTACTAATACTTGAGGGGCTGTAGAAATAGGAGCTATAGATACTCCAAGAATAGCTGTGGTAGCTTGAACAGAAATTGGCGGAGCAGTTTGGGTTGGAGTTCTAGGTGTACTTGGACCGGGCTGATGAACACTAGCTGATGCAGGTACTTGAACAATAGGTTGTTGGACGTGAGTATAACCAATCGGTTGTCCAGGCTGATAATAAGGTACTTGCATATTAGGTTGAAAATTCTGTTAAGCTTGAGATGGATCCCACACTGTGTTAACTCTGGGATATGAAGGTCCCATAGAAGGTTGTGGATAAGAAGGACCATAACCAGGTTGATAATTTGGAACATATGTTGGATAATTGACTAGATAATTCCCACCTCCAGGATACAATTGTTGTTCCAGGTAGAATTGCTACCCTAAAGGAGGTTGTGTACCTTGAGTGGGATACTGACCTTGAGGTTGATATTGACCTTGAGGTATGTACTGACCTTGAGGCATGTATTTCCCTTGAGGTTGATATTGACCCTGAGGCATGTATTTACCTTGAGGTTGCCCCTTAGGTTGTAAATTACTACCTTAAGGTTGCCCCCCAAGTTGTAAATTACTACCTTGACAGTCAGGGTTTGGAATGTTTCCAGACGTCATATAAATTTGTTCCACATTTACAGTTCTGGTATTTGATTCATGTATTCCAGATGATAGTGTACGTTTATCGAGAAAAGGAGATGCCCATGAGAAAGTACCAGAGAGCGACTGGTATCCTATAGGAACTGACGGACCACCATACAAATATGTTTCTATAGATTCAGAAAACATGGATGACTCACCAGACATGTTTAAAGGAGGTCTATAAAATCTCGGTGTAGAAGGAAAAGGAATTCGGGGTGGCGAATAATTCAAACCAACGTTTTGTAGAAAATTCGTCAATGAAGAATACCAAGCGTCTTGTCTAAAAGGACTATAAAAAATCAATTCACGTTCTCTAATATTTAAAGATTCCTGCGCTGAAGGAAGAACAACTTCTTCTTCAGTATCAGTAACTTCTTCAATACTAATGAGGCCAGGAGGAAGATCTTCTGTGATTGAGTTTTCACTCGAGGTGAATCAGGAAGAATAGGGGTTGGAGTAACAAACTCTAAAGTAGGTTCAGTTTCTGGCTCAGAAATTTTAGGTTCAGTAGATGATAATTCACTTGTTGTAGAAGCAAGTTCAGCTAGTTCAGAAATTGAAATTTTCTGAGGATTATACTCTGATGTTTGTGGTTGATCTACTTCATAATCAGGATGAATAATTATAGATGTTTCTTTTTGTTTTATTGATACAGTTCCTGATGTTTGTCCTCTTTCAGATCTAAGTCTTTCTAATTGGCTTGGTGTATATTCAGGGGGTTTCCCCTTCATTCTACGTGATTGTCTCGGTAATTCAGCCACGATTAAAACTTTTAATCACACGCAATCAAAGAAAATTTCAATAAAAATCCTAAAGTCTCTAAGGAAACAACCAAATTGATCACACACCTAGAAAATCTAAGAGATCAAACCACACACAAACAGTAGATTCCCACGCTAAAAACACTAGTTGGTGATGAAATCCAACATCGTAGAATTTTAATGCAGAAATGGTAGTTGGAATAGTTACCCCGACAACCTGCTTAATGAAACAGATAGGTGAAATTTTCTCCACTTAAACCATCTCGAGTGAAGAGAACCCTCCTGAGAGTCCAAGTGAGTCTAGTCGACGTTTGTTCCAGGTACAGTGGGACCTTCCCTCCATCGTCACCTTGGGAAAGAATCCTAAATTTTATGGCCACTAAGGTCACCCAACGGGAACACATATACCTAGGGGAATAGTCTACAATTTGATATACACGCAAGGGCAGAGTAACACGCTCAATCCCCATGAAGACTCCTTGACATAATCCAAGGTTTACTGACAAGTGACCCCAGGCTCCTTGACAATGGTTTATTCGAGGTTTACTGTTTTTAATACGTGCACACCTTCTATCTTTCCCAATGAGATAGGTATGATTATGTCACTAGTTCGGATATGATCTCGTGCTTAACTCCTTTAGGAGGAGCTTCACAGAGCATACATGCTACAACTGGATTTTCCTATCGCAAGATTTACTACTTGTTTGTTTGAACTGCCTTGGAAAGTTAACTGCAACCTATTCCAAGACACTAACCTGAGCTATGTTGCTGGAAAAGAGCCCTATAAAATATAAAAATTTCTAGATTAATTTTAATTAGGTGTTACTTTTAGTTTGGTTGTTTCTTAGGTCAAAAGGTATGGAAGTGAAACTTCGATGATGTTTAATGACCCGACTCAAAAATTTCCTAAAATGCATCTATTGAAAAGCAACTCATTTCTTTTCAATGAAACCTATTTAGAGGAAATATTTGAAAGATTTCAATAACTTTTAAAACATAAATTATTTCTTTGATAAACAAGAAACTTTGAAAAGAAGACAATTCATTGAAAACTCAATTTCACAGAAGAAAATCCACTTATTCAAAATGAAATTCCTTATATCATTCAAATCATAAACTAGAATCAAACTTCTCCCAAAAGAAAACTAAAACTCTTAAAAACACGAGATTCAAAACCAAAAGAAAAAATCTAATTTTGAATCCTATCTAAAAAGTTTTGAGGATGCTTATGCTAAGTTTTTAATCTAACCAAGAATTTTCTGCTTATCTCAGCAAGAAATCGAAAACATCCAATAATGGTTTTAAAGTGAAATTTAGACCTTATAAAGCTAAAAGGTTTTCAAAATTTGCAAATGAGAATAAAATTGAATTTTCACAAAAGTAAGACTTGCATCAAGTTCAATGGGTCAACAAGAAAACGATGACATACCAATTAACTGAGCTATATAAAATTTTCTGATTCAAAGCAGCAAGAAAATAGGGCAAAAAATCACTCATAAAATGCAAATCAATTGAAAAAATCACTTTAAAAACAGAAGTTGCTGAAAGAAATTCACACAGAGGACTGTTGACAATCAAGACAAGGTGGGGCAATTACAGAGAATCAAGTAATTACATTCCTAAAGATAGAATTTTTATTTTTTTCAAAAATTTTCCAGAAGTCCGCAGTTTGTAATGGAAAAAGGTGCGGTACTGCACTGTTTTACACTAAAATCTGCGGAGTCTACTGCTCTATTTTTAAACAAAAAGTGCGGAAGGTAGGAAAAACACAGAAAAAATAAAAATACAGATTCACAGTCAGGGATTCTAATGAGTTATTTACCCAACCCAATTTTGAACTAATCAAAATCAGAGAATTTATTCAGAAATCAAAACCAAAAATCAAAAAGAAAACTAAGTTCAAGAATTCCCCAGCGGAGTCGCCATTTTGTTAGGCGGATTAATCCCTCTTTTGGACAAGAGCGATCTCCATAGCATCCTAAGGATATCTAGAAACAAACAGACCAAATGCAAACTATTTTCTCTAGATTATTATGATTCGGAATTCTTAATTAACTAAGTAGGAAGAGATGCTCCTACATTAAGTCCAATGCTTGCTGTAATATTTAATCCAGTCGCTCCAAAAGAGGTCAATTCAGCATGTAAGATTTGCATCCAAAGACAGGAAAAAGAATTAAAATCACTTGCAAGATATAATAATTCAGAAACACTAATCTATCTCAGTGATCAAGGAATCCAAGAATTAAATTACTCAAATAGATACATGAACAACTTAATGAGAAAATAGAATCCATTTGTATTAACTTGTATGATAAGAAGTAACCTTACAACCTTGTCGCCTTGATGTCATATAGGTTCTTCCATGGTCCTGAACAACCATTTTCCATCAGATTGACAAGCCTTCTCCTCTTTGAACTAGCATAAAACTATGGATATGAGTATGTAATTGTTCTCATACCATTGATGCCAAGTATAGAGAGTATAATTTCTTCAGCAATTCGCCTCAAAACAACCAAGTTCTAAGTACCCTTGAGACTCAAACATGATCTCAATTTATAGCAGAAGGGATGAGGTTTCAATTCCAAAGAAAGGGGGGTAAAGTTCTCTCAAAAAGGGATTTTAGCTCCAAATACCAAGGGATAATCCCCATTAATGAAGGGATAGAGGTTCATGAATGAAGGGGTGAAGCTCGACCAGATTACGCTTCTAGAAGCTTCCAGCTGGGAGAATATTCGACCAGTTGGGCTTCTAGAATTTACTTTTCTTTTATTTTACCTTTTACGAGGGTCCGCAGTTTTAGTAAGAAAAACGTGCGAGATGTGCGTAGGTTATAGAGCAAGAAACTACGGTACCACAGGCAATGACTAGGAAAAGTGCGGAGTTAGGCTTTTTAGGGTTTTAATGAGCTTTTTCCAAATTCCAAGACTTGGTTTAGGAACTTTATAATTTTGGACTTTCAAGGGAGCATAAAATAGGTAATGATGAACCCATATAGACAACTAAGTGTCATGGTGACAATTTTTAGTGTAACACATAACTATATAAATGTCTTAAGCACGGATTCCTTATCACAGCTAAGGGATTGTCTCTTAAGGTACAACATGCATAATGGGGGGTGAAGTGTTATTTGTTGCGAAGTGAAAAGTGTGGGGGGTAAAATGGGTGACGTGTCAGGGGGACTGGCCCACTTTAACCGCAATCGGGGAGATAGGAAAAGCGGAGGAGAAGCAATGATTTAGTGGCGAAAAAAGGTAAAATAGATAAATGAAGCTGAAAGGTGAAAAGGTAAGGTTTTAGTTATTTGCAAGGGAAATGGAATGAAAAGAAGTGTGGCGGGTGATTGGGTCCCACCGCCATCGCACATCGCACTTCGGAATTTTTAACTTTTACCCTTTGCGCATATCTTGCAACACTTGCGCTCTACGCTTGCGGTTCGAATCTCCTTCGTTGGTCGTTGCTTAGAACCAACGGTCCTCACCGCTCCCTTGTTGTGGTTTTCCGACTTTGTTTCTTTGGTTGTGCCTGGTCATTTCCTTATAGGGACCACTTCTCCATGTTATGTGCGATCATAGGCCAACATTGGCTCCATCTGGGGACAACATGTTGTTCTAAGTGCGTTGAGGACCTACAAATCCTGAATTCCTGTGCTTTATTGGGCTCATGGAGTCACAAATTACAACTCAAAATTCATGAGCTAACTATGTTTATCACACTCTGTTAACTATTACAAGTGATTATGAGATAATATTACATTTTATTGTCTAATTTAATTAAGGGAAAATTAAATTAGACACACATTTCTTGTTGACTTTTCAACAGGTGTGAGTTGTTCTGTGATGTCGGAGGTGTTGAGTGGAGGTGGGAAGTAGGGCTGAAGGCGGTCCACATTAAACACTGGGTGCAGACCAATGAATGGTAGAATACTGAGCTCGAAATCATTGGCCCCTACAACCTTGGTGATGGTGTATGGCCCATATTGGAGCGGGCAAAACTTGTGGTGGGATCCAACAAGGCGCTCCTTCTGCAAATGTTGCCACATTTTGTTGCCCACCTAGAAGTTGTGTGGCACTCGATGTTGATCATGTCATTTCTTGTACTTAGCATTGGCTCTGTCCAATATGTCATGAATCTGTTAGCGGATGTGTTGAATGCGCTCAATGAATTTATTCGCAGTATCAGCTTCAGACTGGACATGAGCTTAATCAGCCCGAGTAGCCCCAAATGGCATGACTACACCAATGGGACATAGTGGCTGGAATCCCAAGCCCACCTGAAATGGGTTGTGGCTGATTAAGCTGTGGAGAGCTCGATTATAACTGGGTTGTACATAGGGAAGGCTCTCATCCCATGTGCGTGGATGCATTGAATTGTACATGCGCAGAATGTGTATGGTCATCGTGTTGATGACCTTCTTTTGTCCATTAGTTTGGGGATGGAAAGTTATGGACTTGGTGAGCTTGGTGTCCAACATTGACCAAAGGCTCGACCAAAATGTGTTGATGAATTTGCTGTCCCAATCTGAGATGATAAACTGTGGATCCAAAAGTGCACCCACACTCGTTCAAAGAAGAGTTTAGCAGTGGCTTCTGTTGTGATATTATTCTTGCAGGCCACCATAATGGCCACCATAATGGCTTCTATTGTGATATTACTCTTTCTCATTTTTTATATTTATTATTGAAGATTTCAGGAACCTCTTGTTAACACTCCAATTTGTTTCTTTTGGCAGTGTTAGTAATTTGGCAGAATTGAAAATGGAAGAGAGATTGGTGAAGTGTTTAATAGAAGTTGTAACTACTGTCACCTCGGAGTTGGTGAAGGACTTGAAGAGAGAAGCCACTAAAGCTCTTACTGACAAGATAATAAAGTTTCTTTCCATTGATTTTACTTGGTGGATTTTGGCGGTTTCCCTTTTTTTACTGTTCATAGGCAATAGGAGGGCTTCCCCCATGACTTCACATGGAATTTGTACATTGCCCTTCTAATGATTGTGATTTCACTGGTAATGGAGGGACTGTAATACATGGATTTGATGGCCATAATCATCTTGAAGAAGTAGACTGTTTATGTTTATGCATTGGTTGTGGATTTACTGTGCAACCTAGCTGTTATTGTTTATATATTAGGTGAACATTATTTTCAGTCTATAGACTATAAAATGCCCACTATACACAATTAAATTCTAGTGGGCAGTATATACTCACCATTAAAATTAAATTTGTTTAAATTTAATGGTAGGCATATACGGCCCACCAACATTTAATAGCGTATAAATTGGAAAATATGTGTTATTATTAAGTTGCAAATTAATTTGATCATTATTCATAATTCTTCATACTTTTTCGTGATTGATTTGATTCCACAAGTTTAGTTTAGTTTTGCTTTTGTTTTTGTTTTTCACTTAATTTAATTGAGTTTAAAATTAAATAAATATTAAATAATATTATTTAAAAAAATAAAATAAAAAATATGATGTGCTTGAATCAATATTTGTTTATGTAATTATTTTCTATTTTTCAAACACTGAAAAAATTTATGCTTAAATGTATCTTCAAAAATTTTATTTTTTTTCAATAAAATATATTTTCATTTATTTTGTTTCAATAACTCTTATGCATGGGATATTAGTTTATTGTTAAATTTTTTATTAGTAATTACAATATTTGATAAATTATTATTAAATCAAATATAAGGTTATAAATTTGACAAATTTTAATTAAATTTAGCATCCAATTCTTTTGAGAATATCAATTATAATAATAAGATATTGCGGGGCATTTTCTGGCATCCACAACTTTAAATTCTGGGGTTTCCTCTAACTTTATCCCAACTCCCCCAAAAGAGAATAGTTAACTGGAGGGCATATCGTCTCCCTCATTTTTAAAATTTATTTTAAATAATATTTGAAGACTTTTCTTCGCCAAGAAGACAAACTAATCAACGAAAATTTTGGTCGAGTGATTCCGGAGCTTTCTCCACTTGTATATTCCACGGAAAAAACCCTAGTGCCTTGTTTTCAGGCCATGACTTTACGCAGTAGCAGAGAAGACCAGACACATTTATTGTGCCGAGAGGTGCATCTATAGCCCAGTATGACCCCTATGTCAGGTGGGTCACGTCCTCATATAAAATGTCGGCTTAAGTTTTAAAAAAAAAAAAAAATTGCATTTTGCTAGAACATATATCAATTTCTAATACAATTATGTATTATTTATATAATTTGAATGGATAGTAAATTATATACGTGAATTTGAATGGATCATAAATTTACCTTTAACAAAAAAAATTACCACATTGAATTTCCAAACTAAGTAAAATTTTAAACATATTTACTCTTTACTAAAGTCAATACCATTTCCTAAATCAAAGGAAAAGAGTTAATTCAACACAAACAATCAAAATCCAAAATCTTTTAATATTTTTTTTAATTAAATATTTGTAAAATGAATTTATACTTACTCCAGAGCTATGGTAAATAAAAAAATATATATATAAACTAGATGTATGGTAAATAAATACAAATTCTTTTTATATTTATTCCATAAACCTTTTTATATTTAAAAAAACTTTAAAAAGAGGTTTTATTTAGATGAAGCCTATGGGACGAATACCATGGGACAAATTAATATTGATACCATGGGCCAAATACCATAGGTAAATAAATAAATATAAAAGAGGTATAAACAAGTATGATAAATAAATAAATAAATATAAAATAGATATAAAGAGGTATGGTAAATAAATAAATATAAAAGAGGCATAAAGAGGTAAGGTAAATAAATAACAATATATCAAATATGGTTATAAAGAAAAATCTAATTATAGAACAAGCCTATGGGTCAAATACCATAGTAAAGAAAATGGGTATGATAAATAAATAAAAATATAAATAAACTGGAGGTATGGTAAGTAAATAAAACCCCTTTTCATATTTACTCCATAATATTCTTTATATTTAAGGATATTTATGTTCATTAGTTTACATAACTAAGAAGAAATAGAGAGAGAGAGTGATAAGGGAGAGATGGAGAGAGAGTGTGTATGTTTAGGGGTGAGATAAATAGACAAAGTAAGATGTATAGAAAGAAGGGGGGAGAGAAGAAGTGAGAAGGAGAGAGGGAGGGATATAGTAATGTAGTTGGAGAGAGAGAGGGGTGGAAAGAGAGAGAGAGAAAGGGATGGGGGAAGAGAGAGGATTATAGAGAGAGAGAGAGAGAGATATGGGGGAAGAGAGAGGATTGGAGGGAAAAGAGAGAGAGAGAGGTGGGAGAGAAAGGGAGAGAGAGGAAGGATGAGAGAGAGGAGGATAGTGATGGGGGAAGAGAGAGTATTGGAGAGAGAGAGAGAGATAGAGAGAGAGAGATCAGGGAAGAGAGAGGGATTTAGGGGGGAGAGAGAGAGAGGAAGGACGGGAGAGAGGACTTGAGAGAGAGGAGGAGAGAGGGATCGATAAGAGAAATGGAGTTGGAGGGGGAGAGATGTAGGAAATAAGAAATATAGAGAGTGAGAAGTGGAGAGAGAGAAGGAGTGACAAGGGAGAGACAGAGAGAGAGCGTGTATGTTTGGGGCTGAGATAAAGAGACAAATAAGGAGGGATGGAGATAGGGGGGAGAAGGAGATATAAAGAGAGAGGGAGGGATATAGTAACATAGTTGGTGGGTAAAGAGAGAGAGAGAGGGAGAGAGAGATGGGAGAGAAAGGGAAAGAGAGGAAGGAAGAGAGAGGATGTGAGAGAGTGGAGAGAGGGAGGGAAAGAGAGATGGACTTGGAGGGGGAGGAGGAGAGAGGTAAGAAGAAAGAAATAGAGAGAGAAAGGTGGAGAGAGAGAGAGTGAGTGAGTGATAAGGAAGATAGAGAGAGAGGGAGAGAGGGGGAAGATAGAGATATAGATGGAAGGTGAAGAGAGGGAAGAAGAGAGAGATGGGGAGAGGAGGGGATTGACAAAGAGATTGATATATATGGATTGCGAGAGTGTGTGTGTTTAAGGGGGCGAGATAGAGAGATAGAAAAGAAGAGATGGAGGGGGATATAGATATGGATGGAGGGTGGAGAGAGGGAAGAATATTTCTCACACTAGATGGATTGATATAAGTGGAGATGGTGATTTATAATCCTATTTGATTATTTACACTATATGCATCGATTTTAGTGTAGATATTTATTTCTAATGATATTTGATTACTTGCATTGATTTCAGTGTATGTGGTGATTTCTAATACAATTTGATTACTTGCACTGAATTTTTTGATTTCAATTTAGATGTCGATTTATAATTATATTTGATTACTTGCACTAGATGAATTGATTTCAATGTAGATGATTTCTAATCCTATTTGATTGTTTGCACTAAATGCATTGATTTCAGTGTAGATGGCGATTTCTAATCCTATTTGATTTCTTTGAGTAAATGCATTGATTTCAATGTAGATGTTGGTTCCTAGAGAGAGAGAGAGAGTGAGTGATAAGGAAGATGGAGAGAGAGAGAGAGAGAGGACAAAAGGAGGAAAGAGAGATATTGGCGGGGGAGAGGGAGAGAAGGGGAAGAGAGGGAAGAAGAGAGAGATGGGGAGAGAGGGTGATCGACAAAGAGAATGATATATATGGAGTGCGAGAGCGTGTGTGTTTAGGGGGGTGAGATAGAGACAAAAAAAAAGAGATGGATGGGGATATAGATATGGATGGAGGGTGGAGAGAGGGAAGAATATTTCTAGCACTAGATGGATTGATTTAAGTGGAGATGGTGATTTATAATCCTATTTGATTATTTGCACTAGATGCATCGATTTTAGTGTAGATATTTATTTCTAATGATATATGATTACTTGCACTAGATGCATTGATTTCAGTGTAGGTGTTGATTCCTAATACTATTTGATTGCTTGCACTGGATGTGTTGATTTCAATTTAGACATCGATTTATAATTATATTTGATTGCTTGCACTAGATGCATTGATTTCAATGTAGATTATTCCTAATACTATTTGATTGTTTTCACTAAATGCATTGATTTCAGTGTAGATGGCGATTTCTAATCCTATTTGATTGCTTTGAGTAAATGCATTGATTTCAGTGTAGATGTTGGTTTCTAATCTTATTTGAGTGATTGCATTAGGTGCATTGATTTCAATGTAGAAGTTATTTTCTAATCTTATTTGATTGCTTGCATTAAATGCATTGATTTCAATGTATATGTTGATTTATGTTTTGATGTAATTGGATATATGAGGGTACATTAATATTAAAGTGATTGGATTAACAATATGCATTGATTTTAGTGTAAGCACAAAAAGTTATTAACAATGTAGATTGATTTTTGTGTTATAGTAATTTAAGCTATTAATATTGGAGAGTAAGAGAGACAAGGTATCACGTTTACTACAACAGATCGAGTTAAAGATTTAAATGGTTTACGATTTAAATTTTCTTTTTCATATAATTGATATGAAGAGATAACAAAACTAACAAGGGAGGAAATAAGAATAGTAGAAGAATATAGTTTGAGATTGATTGTAACATGAGTACGTTCTAATTATTCACATTTTCTATCTTTCAACACTATTATTGTCACTTTGCATTTGAAAAAAATATTTCATCATTTTTCATCATTATAGTTATTAACAATAATTATCATCTCAACGAACTGAAGTAACTAAGAAAATTTAAAATTAAAATGACCAAGTTAATCTCAGAAATATTTAGCATATTTAAAATGATTATATTAATATTTGTTATATTTACATATTACTGATAAAATTAATCATATCTTTGATAGCTTTTCCTTGGCAGCACATGACTAAAACCAACCTAGATCCATCTTACATCTCAAAAATATAATTTTTTTTTAATAATATGAAAAATGTGACGTTGATGCCTCCCACTGGAACTAGCCTAGATCCATCTAACTCTGGATCTATCATGCGCCGAGAAGGATCAAATCTCTCGAGGTGAAAACCTTTCCTCAAGTTTTGCACTCAAAAAATAGGTTTGCACCTCAAGAGATTTGATCCCTCTCGGCGCATGTTAGATCCAGAGTTAGATGGATCTAGGCTGGTGAGTATAAGTGTGCAGCCGGAAGCAGGTACGAAAAGTGTGAATTGAGTATTTAGAATGGAAGAAAAGTATAGTCAGACAAAGAGTCAACCAGCAAAAGCACAGCATTCGATACAGATTCATTCGCTCACACCCTCAGATAGGTAGCCCCAAATTCCCCATTCCCCATGCCCACCAGAGCATACTTCAGCTTTTTCCCTTTCATTGACTAACTATCGAAATGGAAGCCCTCTCAAGCTGCGTCAAACCAACCCCTGAATCAACCACTCCTGTGCCGGTGCCGGCTTCCCTGCGAGAGCGCCTGGCCAAGGGCAGTCCCAACTCTTTCATTTTTTTTTCACAGAGAACCACAGAACCCTAACTCTGTGAATGTCAGCATCAAGGAAAAACCCTCTCTCTGGGGATAAAAACCGCGGTTCAAGGAAGAGACAAATATACGGCCATCAAAGCCAAATCAAAGTGAATTGAAACCCTTCAACAAATTAAACGTTCGAAACCCTGTTCTTTCGCATGTTTAGTCCACGTCCACCTTCGAGCAGGAGGAGGAGGTCACGAGTGCTTTACAACATAGACAATCGCCAAGATCAGTCATCGCCTTTTTTTGTTCGTTTTTTCTGGGAATTTTGTGGCAAATCTGAATGAAAATACTTTTGCCACAAAATATCAGTTGGTCGCGAGATCCAACCGCACCGCATGGATTACGAGGTTGTAATGGAAGTTTCAGTTCAGGAGTGCTGAAATCTCTGATATTTGTAAGAATTTGGATTTCATGGTCCAGGGAAATAATTAGGGGAAAATGTCAACATTTAGATTGATGATTTAGCTTTATAGGAAAGTGGCATTTGCGTAAGATTTTACTGTTATTTTGACTGCAATGGATTTTATTCAGCAGAACCCAACACCAACTTAAACACTTGAAACCCTTCTCCAATTTAACCCAGCCCTTTACTGGGTCAGATACGCCGGTTCGGATTTGGATCCCAACTTACCACTAGACACAGCCCTAGACCATTTTTGCATTGACATGGAGTAAGACTTGAGGTTAGGTAAGCCGAGTATGGTGTTCAGGGACTACAAGTGTTCATACGACTTCCTAGAGCAGTTCTGCCACAGTGGTGAAATTCTAGAATTTAAACTGTGTGATGACGATAGAACGTGCTTCTATTTAGCTTGTGTTAGCACTTTTGTTCCTAGTGTATTGTTTTTAGTGATTGTTCTGTCAGTTACGAGTGTTGCACGAGCTATGGTAGTGTTAGAGCCACCTTGGGTTGACCTAACATGTTGTTGATGAGAAGTGGAAATAACTTTTGCACATGTCGCCGATAATAAAGGGGAAATAATTTTTTGTACAGATAAATATGCAATATGTAATTGTAATTGTGTGTTTTTTTATAATAGTCGAAAAATTTATTATAATTTAGTTGTTGAATTCATAGTGAGGATAGTTATGCATAGTGAGGACAGTTATTATTGGCTGTGATTTGTGAATGTAAGTTGATTCATTTTTGTTATTAAAAAAAAGGGTGTTACAGGGTGGTGATTCTTAAGCATGCAGGTTTCACTCCTACCAAGGTGTCTCTAGGTTTTGGGCCATTAACCTTTTTCCTTACATCCTAGGAAGATGAGCTCTTAGCTTTTAAGGCATAGTCCAAGCCCATATATATATATATATATATATATAAAGAATAATATGTTTATATATAGAGATGTGAAATATATAAAAATATAAAAATAATAGCTATAACTTTTTTTTAACAAAATGGTTAGTATTTTATATTAAATATCAACTCATTACAAGGTCAGATCCTTTTACATATTACATATTCAATGATTCATCTGCTACTAGATTCAAACATGTCAAAAAAATACCTTTGTTCATGTTTCACTTCATACTTATTGTATATATAAACTTATATTTGAGGACCTTCCAAAATACTCTTAAAACTAAAACATACTTACATTGCATAATTCAAGAAAAACAAATATACTAGCCTACATTCGACAACCCAACTTTGATTTTATTTTCAACAATTCCCTCAACATCTTGCTTCATCTATTATGGAATAGGGACTTGGTGCATTTCCACCTCCTCATGTGTTTCCTTTCTCGCGTTGATCCCCTCTACACCCCCTCTACTTATCATTTCGAGATTTTCCCAAATGAAGGTCCAATTTATCCAGTTTAACTTACAATGTATTGATCTTGCTCTGAAGAAAAACATTCTTTTGGTTAAGGAGTAGTAGTTGACCCTGATTCTTTGCAACCGCCATTTCCCCTTGTCAATTGAGGAAAGATAATGTATGCTCCATATTTGCAGTGATGTAATTGAGCTGATAGGCGATATCCTCTTTCTCCTTGAAAACTAGAGTCTTCGATTCACACTCCATGTTTTCACTTACACTTCGTCTTGCTTTGTCACCTGCAAAATTTCACTTCCAAACATGAACCTTTGCATTGAGGATAATGGCCCTGCATATCTTATATAGCCTTTCTACTTTGCTTCTCGCTCTTGTCAACCCATGTATTGTCCTGCTCTATACATTCCACTATCCATACATTCTTTACCTGATTCATTGCCATTATAACTCTTTATCAATGTCATTAAGACTCTAATACTCAATTGTGCTTGCTTCACCTTGTAAATGGAGACGACATACTACAACTCCCTCTTTCATTTACAAAGGTTAACTCTAGGCCTCCAACTTTCCAAAGCCTCATGATCATCCATATTCCTCATCCAAGTGTTTGAAAGGGCTCAAGTCCTAGCATTAAAGAAAAGTCTCCATTCTTCTATGGGATTATTCTAGAGGATCATAAGACGAGGACAAGGTCTGACATGAGGTCATCATTCCTCCCAATAACTTATCTTTCCACTATTTTCTCTTAATCTGATCATTGCAAAAAATGCTTGAAATTTGATTTCAAATCTCATGGTACAGGTTTAAAATACTATTGCTATTACCCTAGGTCAACATCCCTTGTTCCATGGAGACTCCTTTATTATCTAAGGCATTTTCCTTGGAATTCAGATGCCTTTTGACATATTGAAATTCAGCTATCCCGATTTACATTTTATCCTCTAGAGAATTGGGTTCTGAATAAGGATGAAGTTCCCAAATACCATCAATTGCTAAATTTTCCTTCAAAATAGGTAGCTCTAGCCCCTATCACAATGCCAAAAAATTTGCTTGGTTATTTGTAGCACCCTCAAGCCCATGCATATTGAATCTTGATTTCTTCATCAGGGCAATAGATAACCCTTCCCACTCCTACCTCCCTCAATAATAGCTGCAACTTAAGATCCATTTTACCATATAAATTAAAATAATGATCTTTCATATTTGTAACTATAATATCATATTTAAATTTAATTAGTAAATATACAAAAACTTAATCCTTACAATATACAATTTTTTAATTTATGCACACACACATACAAACTATTCATATCACACAAAAATATATTTTAAAATGTCAAATAAAAAGACATGTATGTAGTTATATATAGATTTTCATAAAATTAAAAATAAGAATATTTCTATATATATAGATGCGAAATTTATATATAATATATATAGCATTATTAAAAACCTACATATATCCATTTTAACTATGCATTTACCAAGCACCAAGAGGAATCAAAATATTTGGAGGTGCAAAAAATTTCTCAAGATTTGCACTCAAAAAGAAATTTACATTCTTAAGAGATTTGATTCCTCTCAATGCTTGGTAGATCCAAAGTTAACATGAAACTATGCCAATATTTTAAAATATTCTATGTAGCTTCTCTTATTTGTTGGCTAGTGTGTGTGGATGGATATCCAATCTTATTGTGGAATGTTCTTTTCACAAAAAGTTAACTTGTCTTACTGCCTTAAGAAAATACATTTGTGGAATGCTAAGACCCATCTATTCTTAGATTTGATATGGATCTCAACATTCGAAAAATCAAGGTTGTATATTGAGTTCCAATGATTGATACAATATCCATTTGTATTGTGTGGACAAGAGATATACATCCTTGTTCTCAACAACCTACATGTATATAATATGCCAATTTTTAAAATCTAGATAGGTCTAGCTCAACATCGTACAGGTACACACCATGCCAATATTAATGTTTAATTAGGTTTGCAGTAGTGTCCATATTCATTATACTTTAGTTAGCACACATAGAGTTTATTAGACTTTAGCTAGCACACATAGAGTTGATGGATCACTTCCATAATCATCTAGGTTGGAAAATGCACATTGCTTCTCTTGGTTTCTTCGAGGGAAGAATGTTACCTTGTTTCCATTCATGGGCCTCACAAGGAGTCACTTAAATTCAAATGTTGGGATATAGGTTGGAAACATATTTGGGCCAGTAAAAGGTATGGTCTTGTGTCACATATATGGAATAATTAAGCTTTGGAGACAAACAACTCTAATATTTGGAAATGAATCATTTAGTTGAATGTCTAGTTGACAAATCTTGTATGATGTATGTTAACACTCTTCTATGCCTATTTTGTTAATATCAAGATATATTGTTCTTCATACAAAAAATTTGCGTTGCAATTCTTTCCTTGCCTTATGGAGTGAAGATGTATAGGTGCATGTATCCACTCTCTATTGTTTTTTAGTAATGGATAGTGGTGTTTATGAGTTTGTTTACTTACCACACATGGTTGAAAACATACTATGTTTTACATCACACCATGAAACTTATGAGGTCTTATATTCTTTATCTATTTTATATTTAGGTGGTTACATGTGTACATCTCCGAATTTTCTAATAGAACTTTTACTGCCAGGTTTTTCCTTTTCAAAGAAGCACCATATAGGAGAATCCACTAATGGATCTAGCATTTCATTTGTTTAGAAGTGTAATTTATATTTGGGAATTTTTACTTGTTCCAATTGCGACAAGATTTTTGTTAGAAAAACACTCTATCTACAGTATGATGATCTCGAGAAACCAATCTACGTGTACATAAATTCCACAGAAAATACAAAGTTCATTACCTTTACACAATATTGTCACAATAAATTTTTATTGTGATATTATTCTCCTGCATATAGTCTTTGGCCAATACCTTTACCAAATTTTACCTGGTAATTAAGACAATTTCTATAAATTATTGTTTGATAGGACTTTGTGTTTGATGCACACATTTCAAGGCCTCTTTTAATTGGAAAGAAATAATCATGGTAATATTTATTAGTATTAGTGATTGGGATTAAATGAGTTCTTCAAATATAATATCTGTTAATAGTTACAACAATTCAAATATTTTGTAAATGTAATTTACCTCAGTAAGCCTTGTTTTACCTGTTAGGCACTTGCATAATGATAGGAAGTTTTTTGTAACGATGTATTTCCATTAAAATTTTGTTGTTTGAGAGGCTTATTGTATTGTTGGAGAGTCATTGTTGAACTTGAATAATAAAGCATTCCAGTCCCTTTCCCCATGGATATTTCCTTGACACACTCTCAAGGTTTTACCACGTAAATATTGTGTCTATTTGTGTGAAGTTATTTTCTTTCTCTTGTGTACATTTCACTTATTATTTAATTTTTTATGGGCTCAAAATACCAAAAAGTGGTATTAGATCCATGTGGCTGTGAAGGTTATGAGATAAAATTTATGATTGCTACCAAAGAAAGAGGCAGGAAAGGTAAGCCATGAGCGCCAAGGTAAAGTCGGGCTGGTTAGTAGTTTTGTCTTACAATGAGAAACCCAAGAAGAGCCCGTGTAGAAACTGAAAATTGTAGAAGAATGTGTTGATTGTAGAAGAGAATTGTGTGAAGAAAATAAGGCAGTATGAGTCCAAGCCATCTGAGGTAGAATTGTGTGCTTTCAGAGGTAATCAGAGGTTGTAGACAACCACCAAAGGAAGGAAGATCAATAAAAAGCGAAGTCTCAGAGGTAATGAGAGGATGTAGACAACCACTAAATGAAGTCAGATCAATAAAAATGGAAGTCCATGTAGGAGTGGCTAAGTAGCAAAATAGGGGCCCACACTGGAGCCCAAGAGCAACAACATGAAATTTTCGAGTTAAATGATCGGAATCTGGATTGGGGGCAAAAATATGCTAAAAATTCAAAGTGATCAGAATTGATCCAAACTAGAATGACCAGATACATCTCGTCGCTAGGAATTTTAGACAATTTGTTTCATAAAAAACAGAGTCAGTATGTGAAAGTTAGAACCCCCTATCTGCTTGACCAAACATGCGAATTTTCAAAAAAAGGTCAAACAGGGTCAAAGGGGTCAAAATTTGGTAAAAATGGGCATTTATTCGACCCAATGGGAAGCTGACATGTGTCAAGTTGTGATTGGTCAAATCTCGAGGCTCGTTGGCAGTTTTTTTGGTTGGTTTTTGAAGAACCAATGGGATGTTGACACGTGGCTAGTCCAGAGGCTGCCACATGCCCCTCCCAAAGGTCGAATGTTGGTGAAGTCTAGGTCGAAATTAATATTATATATGGAGCAAAATCTTATGTATTGGAGGAAGGGCGGAGGTCGTGGTCAACCCTAGGACCTCCCCCACACAAACCAAATGACTTACCGCCACACCCGAGCTTTGAGACTTAACATGTAACGGGCGCAACATATATCTAAAGTTTGAAATACGTTCGGGAAGAAGGATATGGGGGCCAGACCCATTGCATACAACCTCACACTCACAACTGTGGCCAAGGCTTACACTAATGCATAGAGGTTAATATTAATGTGGGTTTTATTAACCCTTAATCACAGTTTTATGCGCTAAACAAATCTTTAATCCAGATTATGTTAAAATGCACTTAGAGCGCTAAACTCCTAATTAAATGCACGTTAACCACTAATTGATCTCCAGTTTAATTTAAGTTCATATTAGCACTAATTGGTGGAGTTCCCCATTTTCAGCGAAACTCCCAAATGTGGCAGAATTAACTGGAGTTTCTCTAGATTTGGAGGGGTTTCCTGGGCCAAAATTGAGGAAACCATAACTGGAGCATTATTCAACCAAATTAGGCTCAAGAAAAGTAAATCCTAGATTATTTGGATGATCTAAGCATGATGGTGTAGGTCGCAGAGGCAGAGGAGCACTTCTGTAAGTGTTTTTTTCACTTTGAAGATTAAATAAGCCTAGGGCCACCAAGAGAGGAGGCCATGTCTAGATCACCTGAAGACCATTTGCAGAGCTTGAAGATTATATTTTAAGGTTTTTTGGTCTTCTAAATCCAATGGATCATGTTTCAAAGCCATTGGAGCACTGTAGGTGCATGTAATCATATAATTGACCATTAATCCAAATAGGGCCAAGCCATTGAAGCAAGCCCATGGAGATGTAGCCCAGGAGGGGTGAACTTCGTTATTAGCTACTGTATAATGTTTTTTTTGTGTATTATTTCTCTGCAATTTACTTGTTGTACATGTGTTTTTAATATCTAATTAACTCATGAATTTCTCATAAAAAAACACAAAACTTGACACAAACCCTCATTAACTGGCTAATTTGAGAGGATCATAAACACATTTATTTTATATTGATGAGGGAGCTAGCACAACAAAAATAGTTTGCCCATATTCAGGTCAAGTTGGTATCAGAGCACATCTTAGCTCATTCTAGCCTTGAGATGGTTTTCCAAAGTTATCTAGAGAATTAACTATTGGTTTTTTATTTGTGCAAGGAGAATTCAACTGTTTGCAATTTTATGTGTGTAAGGAGAAGCTCAAGATTGAGGACTTGGCTCTCAAATCACAACAAAGAAGCGTTTTATGAATTACAAGAGTGATGGAAGCTTCATCAAGAATTGTTTCTAGTCAATCTTCCTTAGCAAGACTCTTTGATAAAGAGATGTTGCAGAAGCTCTACATCATGAGAGACATGGTGCAAGAGTTGGTTGAAGATAGGAAGGAGAACACTATACTTAAAGAGTAGTTGATTGTCGTGAAGGAGGATAAGCAAGAGCTTCTTGAAAGGTTGCATAAGATGGAGACTCAACTCCATGATCCTAAGGAAACCTTAGCCAAGTATGTGCATGTAAAAGAGGTATGTACTTCAAGTTTATCTTCTATTTCTTTCCAAAATTAATGTTTAGGTGATTTTGAAAGACACACTAGAGTAATAGGTTCCAAATTATTGGTGAAAATGGGCTATGAAGGTAAAGGGTTACGAAAACATGCACAAGGCATAGTTGAGCCAATTGTTGTTGAGGAAAGGCTTAGGTATTTGGGTCTTGGTTATGGAAAACATGATGGAGAATGGTCCAAAGCTAAGGAGGCACATGAAGGTGTCCCAAGAAGGACTTTCATTACATGTTCATTACCTCAAGCTTGTGAAGTTTGTGTTCATGAGGAATGAAAAATTTTTACACACACTTTGCAAGAAGTTTCTCATAAGCATGAAACTAATGGTAATGGAAAAAAAGAGGATGTTCAAAGCTATAAAGCCATTGAAGCCATTATTGGTATTCCAAAGAGATCGACTACCTCATCATATTCACCTCCTTAAGAAGGCGACAAAGGTGAATGTGCAAGGTATAAATCTTCCTTTAATCAAGTTCCTTTTGATTATGATAAACATGGAAAATCCTCACATAAGATTTGGAGAAAGTTTACATGTTCCTTTTGTGGTTTGAATAACCATATTGTTTCAAGATTTTGGAAGAATATAGCCATACAAAGGAAACTTTCAAAACAAAGGAACCAGAAAGCCAAAGGTCTAATGGACAATGAAAACCATGTTGAAAAGAAGATGCAATTGTTTTGCACTCATTGCCATAAGCAAGGTCATCTTGTAGACAAGTGTTGGACTTTGTATCCAACAACGCATCCACGAAATTTGAAGAATGTGGAAAGAGATCTTGACAATAATGGAAAAGAGGATTCCATAATTGATGTGGGTCAAGATGATTCACATGATGAAGTGCAGTTGAAAGAAGCGGCATTGAAGTGGTTTGGAAAGATATTGCTAGATTTATTAAGCAATTAAGGCCTTGCATTTCTTTTGATGATTGATGCAAATCTTGCCTTATTGACGCATTTCTTTTCCAATTGAATGCATTTATTTTCTCTTGAAAGTATGTTGCATGTTGCACGAAGCAAGATGTTTGAAACTGGAGTTATGTTGACTCACTTAGATGCAACAAAGATGACAATTTGCACATGCTTTTGTTTGACTTGAGAGTTAGTTGTTTGAAGAGGCATGTTTTGTCAATTTTTGTTTGTTCGATGAGTTTGTGCACCAAGATGTAAGAGTACATAGCGATGTTCACATGATGTGACATTTTTTACTTTGAAGGAGAAAAATAAAGAGGTCGTCAAGTTGTGTTCTTGCATGATGTGTTTTTCAAGTTAATGGTTTTTCTTGTGACGAGATTTCACAGGATTTTGGATGCTCCACTCTTGAGTGAGAGGCTCATGATTAGCCTTCATTCTCAAATCATGGCATGAGAAGCATGCTAATACTGGAGGATGATGTAGTCAATAAGTGGAAAAGAGGGGCAAGATGCCATAAAGATTATAGCCAAAACAACAGCCATTGTATACCATTTGAAGTGTTGATGCCAAGAAGCAAAAGAGATGGTGATTGCATTCTTCCAGATGTGGAATTTGGAACCGTGGAGGTCAAAATAATGGTCATTTATTTTCTTGTGATCACTGATTTTGGAACTGATTTTTGTAGTTCACTCAGAGGGGCTTAACATGGGAAAGTGGTTTCTAAGGAGAAGCTTGCATCGAATGCATGTGCGTGCAAAGGAGGAACAAGATTCTTAGTGGGAAGGTCATAAGTTATTTTTCCAAGCACCAAAGGATCGCTTTTGTATAGCAAGTTGTTTTAATAGTCAGCAAGCATCTAGCAATTATTGGATTGGGTCAACAACAAAAGGAGGACATTGGTTGAGGTGCCAAGCCATTTGTAAGGCAAGGCATTTCAGTGAACCCAAGTGGTTGTCATGGAGATTTTTCCAAGTAGAATCAAGTTGATAGAGCTTGGGAAAGAGAAGAGTATTAAGCTCTCATCAGATAACCAAATTTTGTGGGTCCAAAAGCCTATCAGTGGGAAGGAGTGATTGGAATCTGGATTGGGGGCAAAAATTTGCTAAAAATTAAAAGTGCTTAGAATTGATCCAAACTAGAACGACCAGATAGATCTCGTCGCCATGAATTTGGCACAATTTTTTTTGTCGAAAATGGAGTCCATTTGTGAAAGTTAGAGCATGTTGTTTGCATGACCAAACAAGCGAATTTTCAAAAAAAAAGAAGTCAAGAAAGGTCAAAGGGGTCAAAATTTGGTCAAAATGGGCATTTCTCTAGCCCATTGGGAAGCTGACATGTGTTGAGCTATGGTTGGTCAAATCTCCAAGCTTGTTGGCAGTTTTTAGTTGGTTTTTGAAGAACCAATGGGATGCTAACACGTGGCTAGCTCGGAGGTCGTCACGTGCCCCTCCCAAAGGTCGAATATTGGTTAAGTATGGGTCAAAATTAATATTTTATGTGGAGAAAATTTTTATGTATTGGCAGAAGGGCAGAGGTTAGGGTTGACCCCGCAACCTCCCCCACACAAACCAAATGACTTACCGCCACAGCCAAGTTTTGAGACTTAACATGTAACAGGCACAACATATATTTAAAGTTTGAAATACGTTCGGGCGGAAGGATATGGGGGCCAGACCCATCACATACAACCTCATGCTCATGACCGTGGCTAGGGCTTACACTAATGCGCGGAGGTTAATACTAATGCAGGTTTTGTTAACCCTTAACCATTGTTTTATGTGCTAAACAATCTTTAATCCAAATTATGTTAAAACACACTTAGAGCGCTAAAATCCGAATTAAATACATGTTAACCAATAATTAATCTCAAGTTTAATTTAAGTGTAGGTTATCACTAATTGGTAGAGTCCACCATTTTTGGCAAAAATCCAAAATGTGGCGGATTTAACTGGAGTTTCTCCGGATTTGGAGGGGTTTTCTAGGCCAAAATTGAGGAAACCATAACTGGAGCATTATTCAACCAAATTAGGCTCAAGAAGAGTCAATCCTAGATTATTTGGATGCTCTGAGCATGATGGTGTAGGTTGTAGAGGCAGAGGAGCACTTATGTAAGTGTTTTTTTCACTTCAAAGATTAAAGAAGCTAAGGGCCACCAGGAGAGGAGGCCATGTCTAGATCACCTGAAGACCATTTGCAGAGCTTGAATAGTCTATTTTGAGGTTTTTGGGTCTTCTAAATCCAATGGATCAGGCTGAAAAGACATTAGAGCACTGTAGGTGCATGTAATCAGAGAACTTACCATTAATCCAAATAGGGACAAGCCATTGAAGTAGGTCCATGGAGATGTAGCCCAGGAGGGGTCAACTCCGTTATCAGCTACTGTGTAATGTGTTTGTTGTGTATTATTTATCTGCAATTTACTTGTTGTACATGTGTTTTTAGCATCTGATTAACTCACAAATTTCTCATAAAACAACACAAAACTTGACACATAAACCCTCACATAACTGGCTAATTTGAGATGATCTTAAACAAATTTAATTTATATTGATGAGGGAGCTAGCACAACAAAACTAATTTTCCTATATTCATATCATTAAACCATTGCAATCACAAAGAGAAATGGAAATAGGGCATGTCAGCTAAATATCTCAAGCAACAGAGCGAATATTTATTTTTAAAAACCCTAGTAAAGTTGTGCTTAACAGTGAATAATCTCAATAAGAATTGTTATAATAAAAATATGTTTTCAAAGACTTTTCTATGCACTGATTTATTTATTAAAGTTATAGGTTCCTCAAAATGAAGTGGGTTTTTGTTTGAAGAAGAGAAAAAAAAAAATTGTTTGGGTATTCTAGAAAAGGGAAGTGGATTTTCATTTATTAGAAAAAACTAGAATTTTTAAAACCCTAGTGGAAAACCCAGAAGGATGAAAATTCGTAAAATTATATTTTAAAACAGGGAAGAAAATAATTTAAAAAGGGGGAATCCTAGTTGAAATATTCATATCAAAACTTTGATAGAACCTAATATTTTAAATAAAAGGAGCCAATGTAGAAGGAAAATGGCAAAAATTACAAATACCAAGGTTGAGGTGTTCTCCGACAAAAATAATTTTGCATTGTGGAAACTAAAGGTAAAGGATTTTCTTGTACAACAACAATTGCACAAAGCATTATATGGGGTAAGAAATATACCTTATTAGCATGACATATTTGGAATGGGATGACTTGGATACCTAAGGGCTTTGTGTTGAGAAATCAAAGCAAGTATATTTGGGGTTTGATTTCTTCTTTCTTACTAATTAATTGAGAATTATCTTGGCTTCTTTTACTTCATTGTTATGTTATCTTTCATAAAAAAATTACCAAATTATGTGTGTATGAATATCCCAAAAACATGAGACACAAAATGTAGGTATTCTGCTAGGGAAAAACCCGTATCTAAGGGAAACTCCAGTCAAAATATCTTCCTTCAATATTTTTTCCTAAGACTCTTCAACCTAGACACAAATCTCCTCCAACCACCAAGTCAACCCTTCCCTCTAGCAGCTTTGATCTAGGCCTTAAACCTTGCAGCAATAATTTGATTCGATCTATGTAGTAACAACTTACTTCGACCTATCCAGTACTTTGATCTATGCAGCAATTCGACCTATGGAGCAGCAGCACTTCGACCCTTCTGCAAATTTGACCTACTGCAATAGCATAAATTTGACCCTAAAACTCCAACAACTTCGATCTTGTAATGGCCAAGTATCTTCACAGAAAAGAGAGAGAGAGAGAGAACCCAAAAACTTTGATCTTGTACTCCAGCTTCTTCCTCCTGCACTTCACACTTTTTCTGCACTACTTATTTTGTGTATTGAACTTGTTGAGCAGATTTCCAAATGAATCTAACTACAATATACTCCAAATTTATACTACAATATACTCTAACTACAATATACTCCAACTACAATATACTCCAACTACAATATACTCCAACTTTGATCTTGTACTCCAACTTCTTCCTCCTACACTTCACACTTTTTCTGCACTACTTATTTTGTGTATTGAACTTGTTGAGTGGATTTCCAAATAAATATAACTACAATATATATATATATATATAGGCTTCTTGTGGGTTGAATTTCCTCGATGGAAGACGACTTAAACAAGAAAGGGCCAACTTGGTGTGGAGGTGACAAAAATCATTTTTGACTCAAAAATAATTTTTTTTACATGATTAAAAACCCCAAGAAGTGTGTCTTTAAATGTATAATGACTCTAATGACTCAGTATAAATCCTAGAATTCCAGAATGGCCCACTTTGACTAATACAATACGACCTAAGCATGAAACCCATGATTTAATAAGTCACTTTAATAAAATATTTTTTTTTTCTTTTTCATTCTTTTGACAAGTACATTACATAATGACTCAAATAGATTTATGAAGACGAAACCTAGTTACATTTTCAACACTCCCTCTTAACTACGGAGGTATTCAGTACAAGGAAGATCTCAAACTATATGAACTATGAAGAGTTTAAGTACTACAATGCCATGTAATAGATTCATAACCAGGGAAATATATCCAAGGTATTTAAATTGTTTAGGGACTCACGATGCCATGGACAAGATTCTTGACCAGGGAAATCTATCTGGGTGGAACTAACATGGAATAAATATTTCATCCTATCTAGGTACCATTAGGCTTACTAGCTAACCATCAACCCAGGGATCTAGGTGTGTATCAGAGGGCAGAGCTTGAATACTAACGCCACCCTCCCTTACTTCGGGATCCAGAAATCAACACATATTGTTGACTTAATGTCCTCCCAAGAAAAGTGTCACTCACAAAACCTCAACAAATCTCTTCCAAATTTTTGTCATCAACAAAAATCAGCAATATTTTTGTTGTTCCCACACTTCTGTCGTTGTGGAGCATGATGGGAAATCATGTCACCAATTTTGCATTGAAGGCTCCAAATTCATTGCTAGGGTGGATCACTTCCATCATAGAAAGCTGAGGGAGGATATTGAAACTGAGAGACATCCCAAAAATCTCAACAGAGATGATGGGTGGAAATTAAGTAAGAGCTGGACTCCGTCCCTCTCAAGGTGATTCATCCCTCGTGGGTTGTTTTCCTTTGTCTTTTATTTTCTTCCCTTTGTTTTTATTTTTTCCTCCTCCTTTTGTATCTGTGGTTTCTTTTCTCTCTGGTTTATGTTTTTACGCATCTTCCTCTTGCTGGATATTGTCCCTGGTTCTTTTACATACATACATACATACATACATACATACATACATACATACATACATACATATATATATATATATATATATATATATATATATATATATATTTGTTGATATTTTTCTCCCCCATTTATGTTATTGAGAATTATTAGATTTATTATATATTATTCTTTATTATTCATTAACCCCTCCTTTTTATTCCCTACACTAGTATTTACCCCTTCTCCTTATTAATTTTATACTTTAATCAATATCATTATATTATTTTTTACCCCTTCCCCCCTCTATATAATAATTTAAAATAATATAAATTTTTTTTTTTTTTAATTTCCAAATAATTAACTAATTATTGACTAGTTTTATAATGGCTAGTTTGAATAGCTATTATCGAGAAATGGCACATCCTTACTATTTATTCAATGAGATTGATTTCATTCTTCACCTTATCTTGAGGATGAACCACATTAGATGGTTTGAAACATCGACCAAATCCTAATGACGTGATTAATCCAAAAGCCATTTATCTACATTATGGATCACAAAAGTCTTAGGTCTAATAATATATACCAAACCAAGCATGTTTCTAAAATATTCAAATGTCTTATTAGGAAGAGTATTTGTTAGTATAACAACTACCAGATCGTAGGTCGGGACATATTGTAGCTTCATGATCCCATCCTGCACTAAGTTCCTAATATAGTGGAACTTATTGTTGATATGCTTCATCCTAACAAGAAACAGAGGATCTTTAGACATCTTGTTACAACTTTGATTATCACAGTTTATCACAATGGGACCTAGAGACTTCTCGAATAAATCTGTCAGAAGCTTCTTCAACCATACAACCTCCTTTCCCACTTCACATGCAGCGACATACTCTACTTCAACACTACTCAAAGCGACAAGATCTTGCTTCCTACTCATCCATGAGATCATAACAGCTCCTAGACTAAAGCATCCACCTGTAGTGCTTCTTCCATTGGTCTCACTACCACCCAAATCAAAATATGTGAATCCAATCATCTTGACTTCATTTCCATCATACTTTAGGTAGTGTTGTTTAGTGCCATGAATATATCTCAATATATGCTTGGAAGCTATCCAGTGATCATGACGAGGCTCCAATTGAAACTAACTAATAATGTTTATAGAAAAACATATATACAGCCTAATATTTACCAGATACAACAGAGAACCCACCAACTTATAATAGGAGGTAAGATCTACGAGACTTAACTGAGAGCTCTTCAAATTCTTGATATTGGTGATCATATGAGTAATCATGGGCTTGGAATCCATCATCCCAAATTTCTGCAATATCTTGAAGATATACTTTCATTTCCCCAAATATATTTCCCCGAGTCTCTTCCATACTTCCAGACCTAGGTAATAGGGCATTAGTCCCAGAATATCTCTTCAGTTTTTTACTTTCTCTAACGGTTGCCTTCACAACTTCACATCCTTCAGCATCTTCGAGAGTGGCTTTTAACCAATTTAGCCTCTTCCTAGTGTTCGATATGATCACAGGTTGAATAGGATCACTTGTCCCTTCTTCTACTTCTTGAATTATAGAAGGATTGTCATGGTGTACTTCTTCTTCTTTGAATATGGGTATATCTTCATCATTGGAATCAATAGGGATATCTTTGGATCGTTTGGATCATTGATGTAGATTCTATATTCTTCTGAGGAGACACTATTGCCAACAAAGATTCCTTTGATACTTTTAGAATCTAACTTCTTTCTCTTGTATTTTGTAACATGGATATAGGTAGGACTCCCAAATATTCAGAGATGATCCACACTCAACTTCTACCCTGTTGTTATGTAGAATTATGATCTACGGATAAATCAAATTCCTTAAGTGTGGTGCTAGGCACTTAGAACAATAGATTAAAGACTTTTCTATCACTTTCTCTAAAATAAATAGACACAAAATGATAGAAGAACCTACTTGTGATCCAAGTGCTTCTTCTTCTCCTTTTGTCGCTTTTGTTGTAGCCTTCAATCCAACTCAAATCGCTAGATTGATTCCTGCAAGTATAAACAGAGCACAAAAAATAGATTGCAATATACAGATGCCTACTTATATTAATCACTCAAATCGACTAGATGTGAAACATATATATCATTCAAGATTCCATTGCATGAGAAATATAAACATAAACATATGCATATATGGGAAAATGAACACAAATATTTATTAAAGAGTAGAAGGGAGAGGTTACAACCAATGATCAATTTGATGCCACTAGCTCTAGCTTCATCCTAGCCTCATCACATCCAACATCACACTAGCAACATATCAGTAATTTCACTCTCTCAAATGAGAATCCAACAAAATTTCTTTACCAAAATTCTTCCTTCCCTAGCACTAGGATATGTGCTCAATTTACAGGGAAACTAATTGTATTTTCTCAATGAATGAATTTTTAATAATAGGCAAGACATGTTCGCAAGTTCAGAGGTGTTAGATGGACACTTAGATTCGAAGTTTGACACATATGGACTCTTCTAGAAGGCACTGGCCATGTGGAGATTCCCGAAACAATGAGAATTCTGCTCCTAGGTGACCAACGCACTCTTGAATGTCAAGAAGTGCATTGCATTGCACCCTTGAATGGAGGATACTGCATATGTAACGTAGTTAGTCCCTTTAGAGGCAACGTTGGTGAGTTCATAAGTGATATAACATATACTTCAAACCTTCGAAATCTCACAATAGAAGCCATGAATGAATTTGTTCTTCTCTTAGGGCATATAGCAACTGAAATGTAAGGGGAGGATAGACCCTATTTCATTGGTCCTGGGGAAGATGTCTAGTTTGACCAGATCATGGGGAATGATGCCCAAATTGACCTATAATAGCTGCCCCCTAAAGCATGAAGTCGAAATAATAATAATATTTTTGAATGAGATTCTTTATGACGGAATGAGCTAGAACTGAAGTGGAGTGGCGACCTGCATCAATATTACAATACATTACATCATGATATTTTCATCTTGAGCACAAATTGTTGAGTGAGGCATTCCCATGCTCAACACATAAACTATCTAATAATATGTACATAGTGCAGAAAGTCATCTACATTGGAATGTTGCCCAATACAGACATGCCAACAAATATAGGCCCATGTTCAGATGGTGATTTGTATGTAAGGTCACCGTACAGATGGTGTGTACAACAATCCTGAAATCATAGCCCAAATGGCTGAAAATAGATCCGGGATCTTCTTATCTCGTTGACTCGATCATTCAGGTATAAGTATAGCCATGCGAATATATGATTTGTAGTCGAACATGGTAATGCATCGTTTGATTACCAGCCAATGATGTGAGTTGTTAACAAACATGAGAGAACCACCATTGATGTCAATGGTTCTCAAGGTACTGCGGTACATTTCGTGAGGCGTGAATAGATGATTTGATGTCGAACACCAAAAATAATATTTTGGTCAAAGGTCTGAAAGCAAGGATCTTGTCGATGCTGTAACAAGCCTCATGGTACTAGAAGATGATGTTTCTAAGTAAACTTCCTAGATGATGATTTGATGTTGACAGGAATCCACTTTATCATGAAATGGGAGTTACTGATTTCGAAGACGAAATTTGACTTGATATAGCAATGTTCAACGATGATTGTCATGAAAATGAAGGTTTATGAGTATTTCAGAAGGATGAGTGTTCACTGGATGACTTCTCTTGAACATATCAACGACACTGAGATGAGTTAGCAGCATTGACCCAAAAACGAAGTGAAGGAATGATGAACCATAGGTATGAATGAACCGTCAAGAAGATTACCCAACCCAAACAGTCACGATAATGGAGTGAAGTGTCATGTTCAAGAGTGACCTACTACCGTAAAAGTTATGTTCACTTTCCCAAATTTTCCCCAGTCATTTGTCAACCAGTACCTCTTTATTTTTTAACAAGCTTGAGGAGGATAACACATGCTTGATCTATAATTCAACCCTTCGGGTGAATATGCATCGCTATTTAATAATTTAACGAGTCTAGCGATAAATGAAACTAGATTGTTGCCATTATCGACAAGGCCGTCACTATTTTATGTTTTAATGAGCCTAACGACAGTGACGGCCCGGTTCTTTTTCATATTTAGAGTGTTTGAAAAAGAGGACAAAATAAAACTCCACGGTCCTTTTTCGTAAAGTTGTCTCTCAAATCAAAAAATCGAACCTCCTAGCCATGTTCGACTAAGGTTTTCCTTTTTTGTAAATAATCTATCTCAGTTCGGAAAAGGGTTAAACTTATATTGAGTAGATGTGAATTCATTTACTTTTACAAGTTCTAAAAGAAAAGTGCTCGATAATATTTTCACATTATCGGAGTTTGAAAATAGCTAAAAGAAGACACCAGGGGTTCCTTTTTCGCTGTTTTCGAAGCTCAAAAAAGAGATAAAAGTTAACTTCAAGTCCTTTTTCATTTTTATCAAAGCTCAAAAAATAAGGATAAAAGTATGCTTTGTTGTCAAATCATTCTCAAAATAAATGTGCACTACTAATCTGCTATATCAATTGTAAACCTGTTCATAACAACATAAAATGGATTAAAAATACTTTTTTCATGATAAAAATGAATAAAACCATAGTCACGACAATAAATATGATTTGCAAATAATTAAATGACTAATTAAAAGAGTTCTACTATTCATTTTTACCATTTGAAAGTTACCATTTTCATTTTGGAGCTCTGAACATGTTTTTGCCCCCGAACTTCAGTTGCTGATTATGATTGATTCTCTGGACGGTTTTCCTCACCGTTTGATCCAGGTTGGTGCCATAAACCTCCTCTTACCTTGAGTATTCTTTTTGTTTCATTTCATTGCATTTTTTTATGGATTTAGGCCCCTTAGGGTCAATTTATTTTGCAAATAGGGAAACATACCCTTGAATGTTGAAAGGTGCATTGCAATGCACTGGAAATGAAGGCCATATGCACTATAATGCACTGTTCCTTGACCAGGGGTGCATTGGGTGCAATTCGCATTTTTTTTCTTTGCAGTGTGCCCAAATTTCACCTAATTTTTTGCATGGTTGTGTTTCAGGGATTCAATGGACCAAAATGACAATTAATTGGAGGGAAAGAGGACATGAGGAACAAAACATGATTTCCCTAAATGATCTGGGTACTGTAAAAGCCCTTAGAGACTTTGGGTTGCTGAAGTTCTTCAGATTATTTGGTATGAGGCAATAGATGGAACTTTTGGAGTTCCTTGTTCACACATGGGATCCGACGATTGAGGCATTTCATATTGGGGACAAAGTGGTCCCAATTGTAGTGGAGGATATCTATTTTCTTACAGGCTTATCGAGGAGAGGCCTACCTATTTCTCTCTCGGGGTCTGCTCTCGAGGAAGAGATGGTGAGAGACTATATATTGCAATATTGCAATCCAGGGGAAGATCCTAGCGAGGATGGGAAAATAAACATCCACGATGTTGGTGATTTTCCATTGAGAACCATCTTATTCATGATCGCAAAGCTTTCTGGTACCGCTGCACTCCACATAGCAAATAGATCTTATATGCAGTATGCACTAGAGTGCATGAAACCAATAGTTTTCAATTGGGATGAATCTATACTCTCTCAAATGAAATAACAACTGAGCAAGGAAAAGGGAGGCAGAAAGAAAAATTTCAATTATGGTTCGATCCTCATTTCTTTCGCCTTAGAGCAGATTCCACTGATGCAACCTCAGCATGTGATGTTGGGTATATCTAAACCTAGAGATCCAAGTATGCAGAGATGGGTAGAACTGATGGCTAGACATACTATTCAATCAACCATTGTTTTCTCGATTGCATTATTTGCCGGGTTTAGGCGATAGATTATTGCCATCAATGACTATGCATATGTAGGCGTCGATTTCCGAGGAGATCCAGATTTAGCTTTACTAGAAGGTGCTCAGTCAGGTACAATTGGTAAGAATGTTTTGACCATGTTTTTTTATTTTTCTAAAGTTTATTCATGTTTTTTTATTTTAATGTTTTCCCAAGACTGAACTAAAGTTTTGATGTAATGCAAATGTAGGTTGAGTTCGACCAGTGGGACATCCAGAGCAGGGAGTGGATGAGGTAGAAGAGAGGGCTGTTGAGAGAGAGTAGTCCTTCAGGATTTAGATATGGTTGAGACTCTTGCTGAGCTTCAGTAACACATATAGGGGTTGACCTTCGGGATTCTGGATTGTCAGATCGAAGAGTTACCCATGTGAATCCAGCACCACACTATTGGCATTCCTAACCACTGGATGCAGTTACTGCGTAGGATAGCTAGATCAGTAGCATGTTATCATGAGCACCACTAGTTTACTTTTGACATGTTGCATACATTTTGAGGTCAGATGACCAATGTGTCTTGGGGAAAAATTTAAAAACCTATAACTATCTATCTATTTGGTTCTAGTGCTTTCCTATGTTTATTGTGAAATCTTATTCAATTATGTTAATGTATTTTTACATGTGTCGCAAATGTCTGTTTATAACATAATTCTCTAAAGAATTAGTTAATGTGTTGAAGTTTCTGGAAATGTGTTGATATTGAATGAAATAAAAATTTCTTTCCAAAAGTTGAACTCTTAAGAACATACGATGCAATTTTGGATTTCTGATAGTATAAACACTAGTAAGTTGCAATACCACATGTTGTGAGTCTAACCTACTAATGATGTAGTTAATACCAAATGAAATGGCATCAGAGAGAAGTTCAATCAACGTGCTATACTCAGCGATATTGTTTGTAGATCGACCGATACAAATACCTTGAAAAATCACTAACTCGTCGTTTGGAGTGAAAATAGCCCACTCTACAGAGGAAAGATTCAGCGTACTATGACTAGCACCATCAGCATACCTAATAAATGGTTCCAAAGATTCAAACATCTGCGATGAAATGTAAAGTGGATTACTAACTTCAAGAAGACTCTAGAAAAACAAACTAAGACAGTAAATGCAAATCAATAACATATATACAATATAATGCAAAAATTACTACACTTATGATTAAGTGTAGTAACACTTTAGATACAAGCCATTTTGGGGCTATGCTAATGGAATTCCATAGTAATCTACCAACTCGTAGGCACCCTTAGCAAGAAATCTTTTGAAAATATAGGGGCCATGCCATAATGGCTCAAATTTCCCTGTATATATTACATCAGCTTCTTGATCATAAAGAAGGACCAGGTCACCCTCTAAGAAAATGCGAGGCTGGAAATGCTTGTCATACTGCGCCTTTATATGTCTCTTATGCACTTCGTTGGCCAATTGGGTTTCACGACATGTTTCGGCAAGATGGATGAGGTTAAAAAGATGTGCTTCTTCAGCAGAGGTGTTAGGTAACAAGTCGATTGCGAGTTTTAATGACGGTATTTCACATTGGATTAGCAAGATAGCTTCCAGACCATACACCAATTGAAAGGGGGTAAATCCAGTTGCGTTTCTCACCGAGATTCGTTATGCCAACAAATCCGAGTATAAGATTAAATGCCAATTTCATTTATGAACTCCTATAATTCATTTAAGAATCTTGTTAATAGCCTCAACTTGTCCATTTAATTGTGGATAATAAGGAGTATAACTATCATGCGACAGTCCTAATTTGGCAGTTAACTCGTTCATCATATGATTGCAAAAATGTGATCCATGATTTGTAACTGTAGCCTGTGTGACCCCAAACCGTGAAATTATATGATTAAAGAAAAACAACGCAGTTGCTTTTCTTATGTTGTTGAATGTAGGCATCTCTTCGGCCCACTTAGTAAATTAGTATACTACGAAAATAATATAACCATGCCCCCTAGACGAATGAGGGTTACAAGTCATGAAGTTAATGCCCCATTTTGAAAATGGTCCCACAGAGACAACATGATGCATTAGCGCTGGCGGTGTGTAGATTTTACGATCAAATATCTACCACGCATGATACCTTATGACTGCGAGGATGCAATCGCGAAATATAGTAGGCCAGAAGTAACCAGCGTGGAGTATTTTTTTCCCGGTAGTGTATCCAGACAAGTGTCCACCACAAGCCCTAGCATGAAAATCATTTAAAACCTTATCAACCTCCTCATGAGTGAGGCACCTTCTTAAAATTGTATCGACACCATGAGAATAAAGTGTATCGTTGACGATCAGATAATATTTTGCTTGGTATCGAATACGTTGCTGGTCAGAGCGAGAGGTATCAGGCCGAAAAGTCTGGGTTTGGAGATAAATGATAAAATCCCCATACCAAGGATCAGATGATCCAATCAGAAATAGAGACTCATAAGGAATAGATGGTTTTGATGTAGTAGCAGTACTATCAAGGGGAAGGTCACAGAGAAGCTCAGCCAAAACTAAAGACTTCTTTGACTTGGATTTGATGAATTCCAAATCAAATTCCTGCAAAATGATAATCCATTTTAAATAGTTGCCCCCAGAAATTGACGTGATAAGATATAAGTCATGGGGTTGGAATTCGAAATGACAATGGTCTTCTGGAACAGGATATAGTGGCGAAATATTTGGACAACTTGAACTACCGCCAAGGCAAGCTTTTCTACGTATGAATACTTCACTTCCGTATCATTGAGATTACAACTAAAATAATATATCGGATGTTCTATCCCATTTTCTACTTGGACCAATACCATAGCAATGGTCGTATCAGCCGAGGAAATATATAAGAAATAATCACTCCGATAATTGGGGGGATACATTAATGATGCCCAGACAGGAGTATCCTTGACAACATCAAAAGAAGATTTCGTAACCTTTCCCAATGGAAGGAAATCCCCTTTTTCAAGAGCCGAGTAAATCCTTTAGCCATTTCGGCATAGTTGGGTATGAACATCCTTAGGAAGTTAGCCCTTCCCTAAATTTTCTGTAACTCAAGCAAATTTGATGGTGCAGGAAAATCAAGAATGGCCTGGACCTTCAGTGGGTCTAATCAAATTCCTTCTTTTGAGACGATGAATCCTAGAAAATGACTAGAACCAACATATAACACACATTTATGTGGATTGAGGTGTATTTTGTAGTGTCAGCAACGCAAAAAGATAGCTCTCAAATGCATTGGGTGATTAGTCCAGTTTTGTGAATGCGTGGATAAATCGTCTAGATAGGGTTGAACAATGTTGTTGATACCATTGAAAGAATAATCCATTTCTCTCAGAAAAGTTTCCCTAGCGTTCTTTAAACCAAACGAGAGTTTCCAATAAGCGAATGTGCCCCAGGGATAGATGAATGTTGTCTTATATTGGTCCTCTGGGTGGATATTGATTTGATTGTAGCCAGAAAATCCATCCATGAATGAAAAGATTTCGCATCCAGCACAATCGTCCATTAGGGGAATTTTGAGGTCTAAAATGGGTCTCCTAAGGAAATAATAAAATAATAGCTAAACCAATAAAATAATATTTATGAATTTGAAATTCACTTTTTGCACCACAATTCATGTAACCATAGTTAAATTCAATTCAAAAGTTGTACCAAAATAAAATTAATAAAAAAAAATTGTATTGATGTGACTATAAATAAGAATGAGATTTTCAAGAAAAAGTCATTATCATTGAACAATTAATGCATTTGTCCTTTGTACTTAAATAACTTAAAATAAAATATAAATATACATTTATAAATTCTTAATTATATTATATGATATTAATTAAAATTTATATTATTTAAATTGTATAATAACATGTAATTAATATAATATATAAAAATAATATAATATAATAAATGTATAGGGATATGCATTGTTTCTTTCAAGAAATATGAAATGACAATAATATATTTTTATTCAAAAAGTGTGAAATGACATTTATTGTGAGTACTTTACTTTGACTTTAAAAGTACTTAGAGCACTACCATGGTTAACCATGAGTTTTTATCCACCATTGAGAATGTGACAAGTAAGTACCTTTAACTCAATCAATGTCACCTCAACCATTAGGGATGATGTCATCTCCTAAAATGTGATTGGTTCTCATAAAGTGAATTTTGGTTGTACATTTTCCTTAGGAGGCCCATTTTAGACCTCAAAATTCTCCTAATGAATAATTTGGTCGATAAAGTGAGTAGGATAGTTGTCTTTTGATAAGCAAGATTGGCATCCTAATAATTGACACACACTCTGATGGTTCCTTTTTTTTTCCAGAACAGGAAAAATGTTGGAAACCCACTCAATTAACGGAATAGGGTATATGTAACAAACACGCAGTTTTTTTTCAACTTTTACTTTAATGGTAGTGGCCTTCTTCGAATGAATAGGACGAAGGCGTTGACGTACCAGCTTGACATTAGGGTACATATTAATAAATTTTTCAACGATACTAGTATCTATACCTGGAATTTCATCGTAAGACCAACCAAATACATCACGAAATTCACAAAATAGAGAGAGATATGTTTCAAGTTCTTATGGAGAACAAGACATGCTGAGATGAATGTTTTCTACAATGCCAGGTTTGGTCAAAATATCAATAGAAATGGTTTCTTCAATATTTCATAAATTTCACTCGGAATCGATTGAATTAATAGGAAAATAATTTGAAAATAATGTTTTCATCGATGGGTGATATAGTGCAATAAGATTATCTTATATGTAATAATGAAGATGGGAGCGATGATGATGATCTTCCCATGGTTCTCCTTCTGACATCATGGTTTTCAGAATATTCTCATCTGTCAAGAAAGCTGAGGAAAAAGGATCAGATGGAGTACCAAAATATAATGAATGATCAACCCAAACAACTAACAACGACGATTTTGGATTCGCCGCCCAAGCCATATAGATTGATTTCTATGCGAGCTCAATTAGTTTGGGCGGTAGAAATTCATCCAACATAACAACTTCAGAATCACCTGTAATCTTCCATAAGCTAGATGGAGTGGAAGATATCATGTAGCAGGTCTCTATGCTTGCATTTATGCTGAAGTTGCAAGCGCAGTAATGCAAAGGTTCCCATGAGAGTGGAATCCTTTAAGAGTCCTACACCAATGTTCTGAAGTGAAAGTTGGGGTGCGTGAACTAACAGAATGCTTACAGTTACCTGAGAACTGGAGGTAAAGAAGGATAGTTTATTGATGATTGTGATGACACCTTTATGTGGAAAGGTGATCATTCTAAAATATGTAGAGACGATCGCAATCATAGCATATACCCTTGGCCTTCCGAGAAAATTTTTGTAATCAAGGGGTCCCTCAATGACCTCAACTTCAACATTCACTGTTTTCCCCCCCAGTTCAACATGCAGGTTATTGATGATATTGCAAGGCTTATATGTACGTCCGTCGAAAGCTTTCAATGTCGTAGGTGATTGAGATAGGCGTGGTAAGCCAAGTGACTTACAAAAGTTTAGAGACATAATGCACATAGATGCTCCCTCATCAATAATAGTACGATGAACAAGGTGATTGAGAAAATTTACTTGGACGAAGAATTCCAATTCTGTTGGTAATTGCAGCAAATAGCCCATATGATTAAAGACTACGAGATTTGAATCTGTCGGATCAATTCCACCAATTGCCAACAACAAAGCCTGCTTCGGGAGGGACAATATTGAAGCACCTCAAGCACTGACATAACTAAAGGGGATTGAGCCAAATCTTCAACTATATTATAGTTTTGAGCATCTCTTGCTTGAGGATTAAATGTTGATTTATGAATGAATCCCTTTGTTGGCCTGATTATCAATTCAGGAATAACAGTTTGTGGTATTGATTCCATAGACAGATTCGTGGTTGAGGTAGTAGGTTGATCAGTAGCCTGACTACTGTAATATTTATTACGTGTTGACACCAAAACATCAGTCGATGGTGTTGTAGCTCCTAGAGACAGCATTAGCAAAAGACAAGTGCCTAGGACATATTAAAATCAGAGGTTAAGTGTAGATAATTGTATAAATGCCTCTGACTAGAATATGAGTCAACAGAATAATGGTTTTAGTGGTTCTAGGATGGAGAGGACCTTGGAGTTGATTCATGTGAATTTCCCAAATAGTGAGAGGGCTCAGGAGACTGTGATGTTGATGGCTTTTAGATGGGCCAAGTATAAAACAATGAGCAGAAGCTTTAAAAATATGCAGGGGATGTTGAGAAAGAACTGAGAAGGAACCCACCAAAGAGAGGCTTAAGAAATATTAAGAATCTGTCCCCCGTGAACTCAGATAAAATTGATATGAATGAGATATGGACAACAATAGAGGTTCGTGGAGCATGAATTAAGGGAGTGTAGCAAGCTTAATACATGAGCATTAACACCTGAGTGTTATGCAAACACGAATTCATGAATAAAATTGTAGACTACCAGCAGCTACATTACACGAACCTTCAAAGCAGCATAGCATGACAAATTATTATACATAAAAAAATGATATTACTGATAATAGAGGAAAACAGATACATACTACTCATTGCTCCATTTGGAATCCAGATAAAAACGTTGTATCATATTAAGTTCAAAAAAATCTCCCAAATATGTATCTCAGAGCACAAGGAGCACAATCATACGAAACTACAACAAAATTCTTCCAAAATTCCATAACCCTACTCTCATTTTAGAGCGTACTATATATAGAGTTTCCTTGGAGTGTCTACGATACTTGATCATTTATTATCGACCCATGTCTATGAAATGAAAACATGATACCTAACTTGCATAACATATATTGAACAGTTACTTCTGTACCCATAGAATTAAAATAGGAATGGTGTGAAATCGATATTTCACCAGCAAAATCATCGAAATTAAACCAAAAAATAGAAAGGACACGGCCGCCCATTAAGGCTAATAATGGGAGCCTTCAAGCCGGTCTAGTGAGGAGTGGTCGTAGGTGTACAGGTTGACTGCCATTTTAGGTTTCCATCTATTGTCTACAGACCTCCACTCCCTCAATCTGGTGATTTCCACTTAAGCCATTATGAAGAGGCCGGTCGTGTTCAGCGCACCTGGTTATTTAGTTGAGATCTCCTGAGCGGACCGCATAATCCACAACTGTATGTTCTACTTCAAAATCCCATGCGGTGTTTTGAATTGCCAATACGAGAACTGGATTTCGGAGGGGGTCTCAAGTGGCAAGTGGTATCAGATAAGGGGGGTGCGAAATGATGAGAGGGTGACACATGGAGGAGTGGGCGGTAATGGATACTACCCATTTGGGACCCCCCCTCATGATAAAGTTTTAATGCTGCGAGGACACCAAAATAATATAAGGGCCATTGGATGTAGGGAAGAGGAGTGGAGAAGGAGGAAAGGAGGAGGGTGATTAGAGGTGCAATGACATAGCACACGGGTGGGACCCAAATCAACCTTTTCTGTATTTTGCTACCCGAGTCCTTTTGTCATGAATAACCCTTTTTCACAACAAAACAATGTCACAACTCACTTGCCTAGACTTGAAAAATGTTTAAATTTTATCTTGGAGTCGCATCGCATCCACGACTGCATCACATTTCATAGGTTTTTCAATTTACGATATAAGAAAAGGAATCGGTGATGTGATGCGAAGTGGGAGGTGACATGGAGGGAAAGGTGGGACCGAACTACATTGCAAATCAAAAAATTTAAGTTTTAGTGATAAGTAGCAGGGGATTAAGATCTAAAACTTGCTAATTGCGGTGAGAGAAAGGTGACGTGGAGGACAATGGGGACTGTGGCCGCAAGTTGTAGATCGCAAGTTTTATAATGTGCATTGTTGTGGCTTATTTGCAATATCCTTTATATCCTTTATTTTAATTTTCAAAAATTCAAAAAAATAGAAAACTACCAAAAAATATGTTAAAGTATTAAAGTTTCATATACTTTATCATAAAATATATCTGCTCATTATAGTAATTTTTTTAAAGTTTAAATACTTGAAAGTATTTATGGAAGCAGGTCCCAGTTCAAAGATTAAATATCAAGCATTTTATGGAGCGGGATTTGATGATTTACCGAACAATGAGTAAAAGGCTCAACCCGCGGGCACTTTCAGTGTGGGGGTTAACACGGAGGGTGCCTCCGTAGTTGACCTTGTTTACTGCGGGGGTAATCCAGATGAACGACCGAGATTCACTATGGGGGCATAAGCCAAATAAGTCCTTCATACCTCGAGGCCTCCCGCAGTGATGTATGCAGCCAAATTGGTGACAGTTGCAGTCCACGTCGGGTTTTCTTAACGATCTTTTGGTGCGTCTTGTCAGCATTTATTTTTAAATCCCCCACCACCTATTTAAAGAGGATTCTCATTTTTCTGAATTTATTATTGTTAGTTTGGGTTTGAAGTTTGTCTACGCGGCGTCTTTCTCAGTTATTTGTCATCCTGTCAATTATTCATCATCTTGTCAATTGTCTGTTTTTCCAAGTTGAATTATGGCTAAATGCTCATCCCTGTCAGGTTCTTCAAGTCACATCTCTCTCATGGAAACTGAGAGGGATATCTAGGACACAAATTTTTCCCTTAACCACCTTTCTTTTTATCAGAAGGTCCTCCTAAATAATAAATCTTCTCCAATTTACACTGCCATGGCTAAAACTAGTGTGTTTTCTGCATGTATCCCAAGAACTCACCTTTTCCCCGAATTGGTATATTGGTTAGTGTTTGTTATGTACCCTGGGAAATGTTTCAAAATGAATTGTCAGGGGGAAAATGTTCTGCAGGTCTCAGCCCAATTAATTCGTCATGCTCTATGTTATCTTGAGTCAGAGTCGTATATGCAATTTTCTGAAGATTTATTGATAGCGAATTATGACAGTCTTGCAGGTCAGGATTTTAATGAGTTCATTCATTTTCTGAAGCCAAATACACAACAGTTTGCACCTGACAGTAAAGAGTTCCCTATGGAGAATTTTGATAACTCAAACCAGTATTGAGCTGCATTGCAAAGATTTTGGGAAAGGATGATGGTAATATAGTGGACAAGGCAGTTCTAAGAATGTTTGCCATGATGATGAAGCCCGGAGTGGTGCTGGATATTCCATCTTATTGGAAAGAAGTTTTTAACTCCCAGGTCATGAGCTTATCGTTAACGGATTCATTCAGGTTTCCCTCTCTTATTGTTTACCTATTTTTATATCAAAATGTAGAAGAATTCATGCATATGGGGTTAAACATTATGGATATGAATAAGAAAAAACAAGCAGTAATATTTTGGACAGATATAGTGAGAAAAGAGCAGAATGAGAGTGGTTTGTTTGATTTTGCTAGTCAATTTATGTCTTCTGCATATAAAGTTTTGAATGGAGTTTCTCCCCCCTACTTGCTTCCCAAATCTCAAGAGTTTTTTACATCTGGAGACAAATTGTAAGTTTGGTGATTGGTTTATTTCTGAAGATTATTTTGAAATTAGACTTTATGGAGCTAGTGTAGAACCTTATAGGCTTCCTATATTTGTGCCTATGAGATTATTCACTTTGGAGTTCATTAGGCAAAGCTTAAACGTTGACCAAATACACTTTGTGCCTATGAAGAAAGGTCATATGTTCAAATTGCCAATGCTTGTGGGTCCCTTTATAGTTAATATCAGACAAGCAATTGATGAAGCCACTAAGATGTTAGATGAAATGAACCTAATATTAGAAGAAAAGTGGGCTTATGACCCTCATAGTGTCATTTCTAATAGAAGAATTGAAAATGGATATTCATCATTCATTCATGAGAGTAGACCAAATTTAGAAAAAATGGCAAGTAAAGGTGTTGTAGGTTTAGTGAGCTCAAATGTTTAGACTCCTTCCATATCAGAAAAATCAAATAAGAGACGAAAAGAGGCAGTGATTGATTCAAAGGATGAAGAACAGAGAATTGAGAAGAGAACAAATTTCAATGAAGATCCCGTAGATGCTCAACTTGGTTTCTCATTACAATTGGGAGATGAAAAAAATGTCCTTGCTTCACCCAGGAGACATGAAAGCACTCATGAAAAAGTGCCCCTTATTAAACAAATGTTTTCCTAGATTGCAGAGAGAAACCAGAAGATGAAGGCAAGCATCGAGGCTCAAGCTTAGTACCAAATAGCCCCAGATCAAGCAAGACTCCTAACTGCAATGGATCTTGAAAATGATCAATTTAAGATTGCTCTTTCACATCCCTCTAATATGTCCATTGGTTCATCTAATAATTTTAACATTGTGAATTTGACTATAGATGTGAAGAAAATTCCATTGCTGGACAAAGTGAATCTACACATGCAAACAGGTCAACTGATTGTGAATGACCTAACCAAAACAAATGTTGTGGCACTGAGGGCTAAAAATATGCTTGGAAAAGTAATCAAGCAGTTGAAGTTAGAGAAAGCCAATTCCAGGGCTTTGACAATCCAAAATGAGGAACTCAAAAATATTATAGTGAATATTGGAGTAGATCCTAATGATAGGCCTGTTGTACAGAAGCTTCTACATAGTGTTGAATCAAAAATCTCAGTATTGAATAAAAAATTGAAATTGTCTACAAGAGAACGCTCCATGGCCACAGAGGTTGCAGAGATAGAAAATGAGAAAGAAAAACTTCTTCAACAACTCTTGCAAAAGGAAGAAGAAATTAATAAGTTAAAGAAAACTAAATTGTCCTTACAGAATCATATTGAATCTCATACCTTAACTTTTTTTTTCCATCAGGTAGTGAAGATCCATCAGCACAAATATCTCAATTAACCACTGAATTGCAAATGGCAGAGAGAGATCGAAAAAGAGCCCAAGATGATTTAGAAACAACAACAAAGACTATAAAAGCCACTGAGGGAGAAGTTAGTAAATGCAAATCAGACTACCAAACTGCTGATGCTGAGATTAAAAACCTCAAAGAAAAATTAAAGGGAAATATATCCTTAATACAGGCTAAGGATATCATCTGGAATGATATTATTGCTGAAATGAAAACAATATGGGATCTTCTTACTATGGTTGTAGAAGTATTATCCATGAATTTGAAGAACAAGTCATGGCAGACAAGCAGAAGACAATTAATAGGGCCATTTGGGCAAGAAAATTTATTAATTTCCTTGATTCCAAAATAGATCAGGAATTGGAAGAAAATAAAATCAAAGATAGGATTTTATATGCTGTGGAAGTTAATAAAATGATTGTCAAAAATGATCGGAGGAAGTCTATAGAAAAGAAGCTAATTGAGCTTAAGGAAGTAGTGAACCAGTTTGATAAATTATTTGATAAAATAGCAAGATCAGGTTTACCATCATGCGAGGGTCTTGGAGGTGGTTTGTTATCATGGAATTCTTATGAACCCTTACTAGTGTTGGCAAAAATTAAGGTAGACAGTACTCATGAAAAGACTCAGATTATTAAAGGAGCAACAGTGATCAATTTCCTTCAAAGACATTTTCAGCTGTTGTGGTTAGTGAAAACTTTGTTTGTAGAGAAGCCATCTTTCAACAGAATTACTGCTTTCAGATTGGAGTATCACAAGCTGGTTCATTCACCCAAGGTAAACATTGAGATATGGAAGAAATGCCGAGCCTGGATGACAGATTTACTAAAGGACCCCTTGTCTTCAAAGAAGGATAAACCAGCCAGTCAAGGAAATGCAGAAGCATCGTCATCAGTTCACATTCAACATATAGATTAGGATTTTAATTTCATGTTATTTTCCTCTTTAAAAGAGAATATAATTGTAATAAGACATTTTGAGGACATGTAATAGATAGTTGACAAATTCCTAAGTAGTTGAAGTAGTTAGGATTAGTTACAGTAGTTACAAACTACTTTCTATTGTATTTAATGAAATGGACAAGAAAGAAAGAGGTTCTGAGTTTTTGACCTTCATACTGCAATTTTTGTACTCAGATTTCAAATGATTAATGAATGAAAAGAAAGTTTATGGCATTTTTTGATGTTGATGTGTCTTCTAGTTTACATTGTGTACTTTCCATCTTTGAATAAAATGAAGTAATGAAGTTGTAGGTCTCTTTTTACTTGTATGAATAAGAGTTAAAATCCTTAATAGGCGCTCCTTCATTTTAACTGTTTCTTTTCTTATAATTCTTCTAGTGTTTGAAGTGATATATTCTATACAAAGCATATCAGTTTGGGCTTCTTTCTTACATGTTCTTCTGATCATTCCATTCTATATCAACAGATAATAGCATTGTGGGACATTCATTATATTTGATATTTGAGGGTATAATGATAGATATTTGAAGGTGATTAAACAAAGACCAATATTTTTGTGACATAACTATATAAATGTCTTAAGCACGGATTCCTTATCATAGCTAAGGGATTGTCTCTTAAGGTACAACATTTTTTGGCATCGTTGCTAGGGATGAAGAAGCGAAGTTCTTTCCCTGGGTTTTGTTCATATTTCCTCTGGTTGTTCAGAGAGGAGAAAATATCAGGATGTGTTTTTACTTCATAAATTCTGGCGTATAAAAGGCCGCATATGAGGTCAGATACCTCTTAGCAGAAAGCTCCCATTCTTTCAGATCCTGAAAAGTTGGTTTCTAAAAAAGGCCAGAAATCAAGAACACTTTCTACACCTGATGCTACATTGCCTGCACCAGGCAGCAGTTCCCATACCCTTTCATCCAAGGATATTTCCTGGAAACTCATTTTATCGGAACAAGAATCCTTGTCCCGACATATTCATTTCCAAGAACCAAAGTTAGAAGAACAATCTTTTGAGTCTGTTTCATTTACATTTATAGAAAATCAGCCTAATACAATTACCAGTTCTTCTGTTATTGTTCATCAAACTCTTCCCATATTAGTTGTTTCACCTCATCCATCCACATCTACAACTAGTATACAAACCCCACCTACTCAAGGAGCAGGTAATCAAGGCATAAACATGGTAGCCCCTGTTCCTGCTTTCTTGATGAATAGATATGCACCATTAAATCTCCCAAAACCAATGAATGCAATGCCTCAGGAATACCTTAAATTTCTTCCTAGATTTACTAGTGAAGATGAAATAACTATAGAACAACACTTGCCTTTGTTTTGCACCTTTGCTAAAAATTTAAATGTTGAACTTCTTGATGTAGTAATGAGACTTTTTGCACAGTCTCTGAATGGAGAGGCAAGAAAATGGTTTAAAGGATTACCAAACGGTTCAATTAATGATTGGGAAGAATTATAAAGACAATTCATCCAAGGATGGGGTGAAAAAAGAGATCATGGTTATTCATTGACAGAGTTTAATACTATTAAGAAAAAGACTAATGAAAGCATGAATGATTTTATTAAAAGATTTAACAAATTGTATAATAGTTTTCCTGCAGAAATGAAACCCCCTCCTATTGGAGTAATAGTTGTTTTTGTTGGAGCATTTGTATCAAATTTTAGTTTCACTTTGAGAGAGAGAAGGTCTACTACTCTTGATCAAATCCAAAGAGATGCTTTAGAGATTGAAGAAAACATGACTGCTCCTGGAAAAGCACAGGAAAAGCAGATAGTTCAAGATAAAGGTAAGGCTAAAGAAGATTCATCTCAAGATCATAGGATTGATGACATGACTAAGGTCATCAAGAAATTTTAAAATAAATTGGTAAATATGGAATTGGATAATACGAAACCTGCATAGAAAAATAGAGGTGTTTTTAATCCACAGTTCAGAAAGCAACCCTTACATATTTTGCATAGGGAAAGAAGAGACCAGGAGCAAGTTCAAGCACCTTTATATATAGAAGAAACACCTTCACAGTCTGTTAAGGATGATCAGAAATAGGTTGAAGATCAAATATCTGTTGTTTATATGGAAGAAGGTGATGAGGAAGAAGAGAAATGTGAAGAAGAATCCACAGAAGTTGGTGTGTCATTTTATCAGGAAGAGATGGATGGCTATTGTAAACAATTCACTGATTTTATGCAAGCAAAGTTGCATAAGAAGTATGACTTAAGATCAAAACAGAGATTAAGAACTTAGGATGTTGAGGAAAAAGAACCAGAGTCAGTTCCTTCTCCAGTGGCGACTCCACTACTGAAGAACTCAGTAAAACAATTAGACAAGGGGAAACAACCTATGGATTCAGTGAGTACAAATGAAAAACAAGATGAGGCTTCCCAAAATAATTCAATTGATTCAAATATTTTGGAGAAGATTGTTACTGTACCTGAGCAAAATACTAATTCTAATAAGAATAAAAAAGAACCTGAAAAGATTATTAAACATAATCAAGCTTTCAGTCTTTCCAAAGAACTAGAAAAGATCAAAATTCAAGTATCTTTGCTTGAATTAGCTAAGACACTTGCTTACAAGAAGGAAATTACAGATTTTATTAATATTTCTCGTAGTCACTTTTGGACCACATGTTTAAGAGGTAGATTCTTCTGTTCCTCCATTTTATATATCGGTATTGCTTCATGATTTCATTCTGCATAATTGTATGTTAGATTTTGGTGCATCACATAATCTTATGCCATTATCTATGATGAAAGAATTAAATTTACAAATCACTCAAATCACTAAGCCCTATAGAGACCTTTATTCATATGATTCAAAAAGGGTGAAGTGTGTTGGGCTTATCAAAGACATGGTGGTATCCCTGGCTCAAATTCCAGCCAAGAGTATCATGATGGATGTAGTAGTTGTAGATATTCCAGCCAGATTTGGTATGTTGTTGTCCAGATCTTGGAGGACAATGCTTGGAGGTGTTTTAAAATTGGACTTTACATATGCAATCATTCTTGTATTCAATGGGGAATAAAGAAGGTTATACAGAGAAACCAAATTTGTTAAGACTACCACAAAGAAAGATGCAGGAAATTCCCATATCTATGGTCAAGAGAAGGAGGATCTGTCTTGTTTCATGCTGCATGAAGATGCAGAATTTGCTGAAGACTCACAGAAGCAGCTCTCTTCAGTAATTGTACATAAGGAGCTGGATTCAAATAAAATTTGGAAGTGTTATTTTGATGGTGCCTACTCAAAGGATGACATGAGAGCTGGGTTTTATTCATATCTCCAGAAGGTAATCTTTTACCTTTTTATTTTAAGCTTGAATTTGAATCAACCAATAATGTAGCTGAGTATGGAGCATTTATTTTGAGTCTACAAACTGCAAAACAAATGGGAATTCAATGTATTTCCAATTTTAGTGATTCCGAGTTAATTATAATACAGATCAAGAATTTGTGTCAAACCAAACATCCCAGATTGAGGTCCTATAGAAATGAAGCATGGGACCTGATTTGAAATTATTTTGAAGCCTTGAATATTTAGTTTATTCCAAGAGAAGAAAACAGAATGGCAGATTCCCTAGCAGTTGCAGCCAGTACATTTAAGCCACACATTAATCCAAGACTGAGATATGAGATTGAGTTGAGGCATATACCTTCAATTCCTGATAATGTAAAGCATTGGCAGGTTTTTGAGGATGATGAGCAGATCAATCGTTTCCTAACAATGATTGGAAATTTTGAAGATAGTGAAATAGATCAAGAGAGTGAACAATTTGATCAGAATGATGTCTTGAAAAACCTGAATTAGTCAATAGGTGATCATAAGATAATTTAGTTGAAAGATTATACATTTCCCAGAGGTTTGGTTCCTCTTGAAAGATTGTTTGATGCAAATGATGTAGCAGTAAACTAGAAAAAAGTATCTCAGGATGGTGAAATGGAAGACTGTAATTTAGGAGCTCAGCAGGAGCCCAAGATGGTTAAGTTGTTCAAAGGAGTTCCTAAGGGTTATAAAGAAAGGTATTTTGATCTTTTCAAGAAATATATAGATGTTTTTGCATGGTCCTATGAAGATTTAAAGACATATGATTTAGACATTATTCAGCATAATATACCATTAAAATATGGGGTTAAGCCACACAGGTAGAAGCTGAGGAAAATTAATCCAATGTTACTTGCCCCAATTGAAAAATAAGTGAAGAAGTTGTTGAAAGAAAAAATTATAGTCCCTCTTAGATACTCAGACTGGGTTTCTAATCTGGTTCCTGTCAGAAAGAATAATGGAGAGATAATATTATGTGTTGATTTCAGGAACTTGAACAGAGCTTCCCTAAAGGATAATTATCCTTTGCCAAAAATGGATTATGTTCTACAAAAAGTAACTAGAGCTCATAGGTTATCCATGGTTGATGGTTTCTCTGGGTACAACCAAGTAGCTGTTGAAAAGGAAGATCAGAAGAAAACAACTTTTACCACACCTTGGGGAACGTTCATGTATGCCAGGATGTCATTCGGTCTCATGAAAACAGGGGCTACTTTCCAGAGAGAAATGGATATATCATTTGTGGGTGACAAATTTGTAGTCATATATTTGGATTATGTGACTATTTTGTCAGGTTCTGATGATGAGCACTTGGAGCATCTGCAGAAGGCTTTCCTGAAATGCAGGAAGTTTGGGTTATCATTGAATCCTAAGAAACATTTCTTTGCTTTGGAGGAAGGTAAGTTGTTGGGACATATAGTTTCAAATCAGGGGGTGAAAATTGATCCAGCAGGAGTTGAGGCTATACAAAAAATCCCATTTCCTAGAAGTAAGAAAGATATCCAAAGATTTCTAGGGAAAATTAATTTCTGAGGAGATTTGTCCCAAATTATGCTGAGATTGTTAGAAGCATAACAGATATGCTGAAGAAAAATGCTGAAGTGAAATGGGACAAAGATGCAAGAGAATCCTTTGCCAGGATTAAAGAGGCTCTTCAAGAAGCTACAGTTTTGATCAGTCCATATTATCAAAAGCCTTTCCAAATATTTTCATTTGCATCACCTTCTACCATTGTTGTTGTGTTGTTTCAAAAGAACGAAGAAAGAAAAGAGAAACCTATAGCATTTTTCAGCAAAGTTCTCAGACATGTAGAAGTCAAATACAATATTTTGGAGAAACAGGTATATGCTTTAGTTAACTCATTGAAAGCTTTTAGGACTTATGTACTTCATTCTCAAATAGTAGCATATGTGCCCAACTTAGTTGTAAAAGATGTGCTTGTTCAAAGTGATGTGGAGGGAAAAAGAGGAAAATGGATTGCTAAAATCCAAGAATACGATTTGGATATCAAGCCTACTAAGTTGGTAAAAGGACAGGGCCTAGAAAAATTGCTCACAGAGTCTAATTTTCAAGCTCTGGGAATTAATATGCTTGCACCCTTGGATGAAGTTGTTGATGAAACAAGTAAAAGTATCACAAAATTGGCAGTCAAATACAAATTTCTCTGCTCTGATTGGTATAAGGATATTATTCATTATTTGTGCTTTTTCTCTTGTCCTCCCTCAATAAATAGAACAAAGTACAGAGCTCTTAAACTCAAAGGTCAACCTTATGTTATAGTTGACGCTAAATTATATGGGAAGGATCCTGCTGGTGTTTTGTTGTTGTGTTTGACAGAAGGAGAGTTAATGGAAGTTATCAAAGAGCACCATGAATGTCTGTGTGGGGGCCAATATAGCTGGAAGGTTACTGCTCATAAAATCCTCAAATCAAGTTTTTACTGGCCTTCCCTATATTTTGATGTATACAGAGTAGTTAGAAGTTTCCAGAAATGTCAATTGTTTGCAGAAAATAAAATGTTAGCCCCTCTACCTCTTCTCCCTGTATTTGTTGAAGAACCCTTTAGACAATGGGGATTGGATTTCTTTGGAGAAATTAATCCACCATCAAGTGGGAAGTTCAAGTGGATTCTGACTACCACTGATTATTTTACAAAGCGGGTGGAGGCAATACCTACCAGAAAAGAAAATGATTTGGTAGTAATGAAGTTCCTGGAAGAGAACATTTTCAGCAGATTTGGATGTCTAGTGAAGATTGTAACAGACAATGTTCAGGTATTCAATTCAGTCAGATTTATAATTATTTTTAAACATATAATGTCATTTTGTCTCATTCTACAGAATATCATCCTCAAGGGGATGGGCTAGCTGAATCTTCCAACAAGACATTGGTTAAGATTTTGAAGAAAACAATTAATGAGAATCAGAAGAATTGGGATTCAAAGTTGACATTTTCTCTTTGGGCAGTGAGAATGACTGCTAGAAGATCTACTAGTAAGTCCCCTTATGAATTATTATATGGTACTGAAGCTTTGTTTCCCACTCAGCTAGCTAGACTAGTAGTTTATTTTCTTCAAGAAGCACAAGAAGAACCTAATGCATTGATAAGAAGACTAATTAAGGTGATAGAATTGAGTGAGAGTAGGAATAAAGTCAGGGAAAACTTGGTTACATATCAAGTGAAAATGAATTCCATTTTTGACAGGAAGGCAAAAGAAATACTTTTCCAAACTAGAGATTTGGTATTAAGATGGGATACCAGAAGAGAAGAAAAAGGAAAGCATGGTAAGTTTTATCGTCTCTGGTATGGCCCATACAGGATTATTGAAGCTAGATCAAATAACACTTTTATGCTGGAAAATCTTGAGGGAAAAACAATAGAGCTATCTGTGAATGGGCAGTATCTAAAACATTATTTCCAGCATTGAAATTTGATGGTTCACCACTATATTTGACTCCATTCCCAAGGCGAAGGCACTAATCTACGGTTCTTAGTGTTTCGTGGCAAAAAACACTATCCCCAGGTGGAGCCAGATGTTGTGGCTCATTTGCAATATCCTTTATATCCTTTATTTTAATTTTCAAAAATTCAAAAAAATAGAAAACTACCAAAAAATATGTTAAAGTATTAAAGTTTCATATACTTTATCATAAAAATATATCTTCTCATTATAGTAGAGTTTGAAGTTTAAATACTTTAAAGTCTTTATGGAAGCGGGTCCCAGTTCAAAGATTAAATATCAAGCATTTTATGGAGCAGGATTTGATGATTTACCGAACGGTGAGTAAAAGGCTCAACCCGCAGGCACTTTCAGCACGGGGGTTAACACGGAGGGTGCCTCCGCAGTTGACCCTATTGACTGTGGGGGTAATCTAGATGAACGACCGAGATTCACTGCACGGGCATAAGCTAAATAAGTTCTCTGTACCTCAAGGCCTCCCGCAGTGACGTATGCAGCCAAGTTGGTGACAGTTGCAGCCCACGTCTTGTTTTCTTAACGGTCTTTTGGCGCGTCTTGTCAACATTTATTTTTAATGCCCGCGCCACCTATTTAAAGAGGATTCTAATTTTTCTAAATTTATTATTGTTAGTTTGGGTTTGAAGTTTGTCTGTGCCATGTCTTTCTCAGTTATCTATCATCCTGTCAATTGTCTATTTTCCCAAGTTGAATTATAGCTAAACGCTCATCCCTGTCAGGTTCTTCAAGTCACATCCCTCTCATGGACACTGAGATGGATATCCATGATACATATTTATCCCTTGACCACCTTTCTTTTTATCAGTAGGTCCTCCTAAATGATAAATTTTCTCCAATTTACACCCCCATGGCTAAAACTAGTGTGTTGTATGCATGTATCCCAAGAACTCACCTTTTCCATGAATTTGTATATTGGTTAGTGTCTGTTATGTACCCTGGGAAATGTTTTGTAATGAATTGTCAGGGGGGAAATTTTCTGCAGGTCTCAACCCAATTAATTCGTCATGCTCTATGTTATCCTGAGTCAGAGTCGTATATACAATTCTCTGATGATTCCTTGATAGCGCATTATGAAAATATTGCAGGTCAGGAGTTTAATCAGTTCATTCATTTTCTGAAGCCAAATACACAATAGTTTGTACCTGACAGTAAAGAGTTCTCTATGGAGATTTTTGATATTGAAGTCAAACCAATATTGAGCTGCATTGCAAAGATTTTGGGAAAGGATGATGATAGTACAGTGGACAAGTCAGTTCTAGGAATGTTTGCCATGATGATGAAGCTAGTAGTGGTGCTGGATATTCCATCTTATTGGCAAGAAGCTGTTAACTCCCATTTCATGAGCTTATCATTAACGGGTTCATTCAGGTTTCCTTCTCTTATTGTTTACTATTTTAATACCAAAATGTAGAAGAATTCATGCATCTGGGGTTAAACATTATGGATATGAATAAGAAAAGACAATCAGTAATATCTTGGATAGATATAGTGAGAAAAGAGCAAAATGAGAGTGGTTTGTTTGATTTTTCCGGTCATTTTATGTCTTCTGCATATAAAGTTTTGAATGGAGTTTCTCCCCCATGCTTTCTTCCAAAAGCTCAAGATTTTTTTCATCTGGGGACAAATTGGAAGTTTGGTGATTGGTTTATCTTTGAAGATTATTCTAAAATTAGACTTTATGGAGCTAGTGTAGAACCTTATAGGCTTCCTGTATTTGTGCCTATGAGATTATTCGCTCTGGAGTTCATTAGGAAAAGTTTAAATGTTGACCAAATACACTTTGTGCCTATGAATAAAGGTCATATGTTCAAATTGCCAATGACTGTGGGTCCTTTTATAGTTAATATGAGACAAGAAATTGATGAAGCCACTAAGATGTTAGATGAAATACACCTACTATTAGTAGAAAAGTGGGCTTATGATCCTCACAGTGTCATTTCTAATAGAAGAATTGAAAATGGATATTCAACATTCATTCATGAGAGCAGACCAGATTTAGAAAAAGTGGTAAGTAAAGGTGTTGTAGGTTCAGTGAGCTCAAATGTTCAGACTCTTGTCATATCAGAAAAATCAAATAAGAGAGGTAAAGAGGTAGTGATTGATTCAGAGGATGAAGAATAAAGAACTAAGAAGAGAAAAAAGTACAATGAAGTATCTGTAGGTGCTCAACCTGGTTTCTCATTACAATTGGGAGATGAAAAAAATGTCCCTGCCTCACCTAGGAGACATGAAAGCACTTGTGAAAAAGTACCCTTTATTAAGCAAATGTTTGCCTAGATTGCAGAGAGAAACGAGAAGATGAAGGCAAGCATGAAGGCTCAAGCTGAGTACCAGATAACCCCAGATCAAACAATACTTCTAACTGCAACAGATCTTGAAAAGGATCAATTTAAGATTTCTCTTTCACATCCCTCTGATATTTCTATTGGCTCATCTAATAATTTTAACACTGTGAATTTGACTGTATATGTGAAGAAAATTCCATTGCTGGACAAAGTGAATCTACACATGAAAAAAGGTCAACTGATTGTGAATGAGCTAACCAAAAAAAATGTTGTGGCATTGAAGGTTGAAAATATGCTTTGGAAAGTAATCAAGCAATTGAAGTTAGAGAAAGCCAATTCCAGGGCTTTGACAATCCAGAATGAGGAACTCAAAACGATTATAGAGAATATTGGAGTAGATCCTAATGATAGGTCTATTGTACAGAAGCTTCTACAAAGTGTTGAATCAGAAATATTTGTATTGAAGAAAAAAATGAAATTGCCTATAGGAGAACACTCCATGGCAGCAAAGGTTGTAGAGATAGAAAATGAGAAAGAAAAACCTCTTCAACAACTCTTGCAAAAGGAAGAAGAAATTACTAAGTTAAAGCAAACTGCATTGTCCTTACAGAATCATATTGAATCTCATACTTTCACTTTAGTTTTTCCATCAGGTAGTGAAGATCCATCAACACAAATATCTCAATTAACCATTGAATTGTAGACGGCAGAGAGAGATTGAAAAAGAGCACAAGTTGATTTAGAAACAATAACAAAGATTATAAAAGCCACTAAGGGAGAAGTTAGTAAATACAAAATGGACTACCAAACTGCTGATGCTAAGATTAAAAACCTCAAAGAAAAATTGAAGGGAAATATATCCTTAATACAGGCTAAGGATATCATCTGGAATGATATTATTGCAGAAATGAAGACAATCTGGGATTTTCTGACTATGGTTGTAGAAGAAAAAGTATTATCAAGGAATTTGAAGAGCAAGTCATGGTAGACAAGCAGAAGACAATTAATAGGGACATTTGGGTAAGAAAGTTTATTAATTTCTTTGATTCCAAAACAGATTAGGAATTGGAAGAAAAAGAAATCAAAGATAGGATTTTATATGCTGTGGAAATTAATAAAATGATTGTCAAAAATGATTGCAGGAAGTCTACAGAAAAGAAGCTGATTGAGCTTAAGGAAGCAGTGAACCAGTTTGATAAATTATTTGATAAAATAGCAAGAGCAGGTTTACCATCATGCTGGGGTCTTGGAGGTGGTTTGTTATCATGGAATTCTTATGAACCCTTACTAGTGTTGGCAAAAAGTAAGGTATACAGTACTCATGAAACGACTCAGGTTCTTAAAGGAGTAACAATGATCAATTTCCTTCAAAGACATTTTCAGCTGTTGTGGTTAGTGAAAACTTTGTTTGTAGAGAAGCCATCTTTCAATAGAATGACTGTTTTCAGATTGGAGTATCACAAGCTGGTTCATTCACCCAAGACAAACATTGAGATATGGAAGAAATGCAGAGCCTGGATGACAGATTTACTAAAGGACCCCTTGTCTTCAAAGAAGGATAAACCAACCAGCCAAGGAAATGTAGCAGCATCATCATCAATTCACATTTAGCATATAGATTAGGATTTTAATTTCATGTAATTTTCCTCTTTAAAAGAGAATGTAATTGTAATAAGACATTTTGTGGACATGTAATAGATAGTTGACGAAGTCCTATGTAGTTGAAGTAGTTAGGATCAGTTATAATAGTTACAAACTACTTTCTATTGTATTTAATGAAATGGACAAGAAAGAAAGAGGTTCCGAGTTTTGGACCTTCAGACTGCAATTTTTGTACTCAGATTTCAAATGATTAATGAATGAAAAGAAAGTTTCTGGCATTTGTTGATGTTGATGTGTCTTCTAGTTTACATTGTGTACTTTCCATCTTTGAATAAAATGAAGTAATGAAGCTGAAGGTCTATTTTTACTTGTGTGAATAAGAGTTAAAATCCTTAATAGGCGCTCCTTCATTTTAATTGTTTCTTTTCTTATAATTCTTCTGGAGTTTGAAGTGATATATTCTGTACAATAGCATATCAGTTTGGTTGTCTTTCTGACATGTTCTTCTGATCATTCCATTCTATATCAGTAGATAATACCATTGTGGGACATTCATTATATTTGATCTTTGAGTGTTTAATGATAAATATTTTAAGGTGATTAAACAAAGACCAATATTTTTGTGACATAATGTTAGGCAGATTAATCCCTCTTGTGGACAAGAGCGATCTCCCTAGTATCCTAAGGATATCTAGAAACTAACAAACCAAATGCAAACTATTTTCTCTAGATTATTATGATTCAGAATTATTAATTAACTAAGTAGGAAGAGATGCTCCTACCTTAAGTCGAATGCTTGCTGTAATCTTTAATCCAGTCGCTCCAAAAGAGGTCAATTCAGCATGTAAGATCTGCATCCAAAGACGGGAAAAAGGATTAAAAGCACCTGCAAGATATAATAATTCAGAAACATTAATCTATCTCAGTGATCAAGGAATCCAAGAATTAAATTACTCAAATAGATACATGAACAACTTAATGAGAAAATAGAATCCATTTGTATTAACTTGTATGATAAGAAGTAACCTTACAACCTTGTTTCCTTGATGTCATATGGGTTCTTCTGGGGTCCTGAACAACCATTTTGCATCGAATTGACAAACCTTCTCCTCTCTAAACTAGCATAAAACTATGGATATGAGTATGTAATCATTCTCATACCATTGATGCCAAGTATAGAGAGTATAATTTCTTCAGCAATTCACCTTAAAACAACCAAGTTCTAAGTACCCTTGAGACTGAAACATGATCTCAATTTATAGCAGAAGGGAGGAGGTTTCAGTTCCAAAGAAAGGGGGATAAATTCCTCTCAAAAATGGATTTTAGCTCCAAATACCAAGGGATAATCTCCATTAATGAAGGGATATAGGTTCATGAATGAAGGGGTGATGCTCGACCAGATTATGCTTCTAGAAGATTCCAGCTGGGAGAATATTCAACCAACTGGGCTTCTAGAACTTACTTTTCTTTTAATTTACCTTTTACGAGGGTCTGCAGTTTTAGTAAGTAGAACGTGTAGGATGTGCTGCAGGTTATAGAGCAAGAAACTGTGGTACCGCAGGCAATGACTAGGAAAAGTGTAGAGTTAGGCTTTTTAGGGTTTTAATGAGCTTTTTCCAAATTCCAAGACTTGGTTTAGGAACTTTATAATTTTGGACTTTCAAGGGAGCATAAAATAGGTAATGATGAACCCATATAGACAGCTAAATGTCATGGTGACAATTTTTAGTGTAATAGATTTCCCCCTAAAGCGTGAAGTTTGAAGTAGTTCTGAAGAGTGAAGTGCTTTATCATTTTGAGGATTGGGTTGCAAGCATACTAGTTGAGACTTGTAAAAAAATTCAACACAAACTTATATATGTATATCATCACTGAGGTAGGCATTCCCATACTCAGATCAAAACTAACTACATGTTCTGATACATAAATGATTTTAGAATTACATCAATCCTAGACACAGCATGGACGCAGCCATCTGTCATAAGTAGCCTACTGTATTATGAACTCCTGACAGCCTAGATGGTGGAAACTAGATCCAGGGTCTTGATTTCCATTTCTCGAACTAGTAAAATTCTATCCATGTGATTGATTTGTTGAAGATTGCAACAAGAAACAGTGAAGGAGGCATCCTAAAACATCTTTCCTGATCCTAGTTGGAAAGTGATCACCTAAACTAGGTGGGGGCCACACAAGTGATTTTTGTCGCAAAGTCTATTTTTAGACATATGGATCATGGTATATGAGTTGCAGGATGCTATTTATGGATGGTTGGTCGAGTTGGTTAAAATAGATGGACCTCTATTTTTAGACATTGGGCGGTTTCTATTTTTAGACTGTCGAGCTAAAAATAGAACAGTCAAATATTATTAACCCTTAATAATATTTAGACTATAAACATTATCTTTTCCTCTTGGAGCACTTCAGTTTGATGCTTGGATGTGGCACATGCAGATGACAGAAGGAAATACACTTTTCCTATGGGTTAGTTGAGCTATTGCATGGTTGACTTCAGTTAGGACTCAAGTGGCAGAGTTTGGTGGAGTTGATGAGACAGTTGGTGGAGTTGTGTTCTGTTTAACTTAGTTGAACTAGCTGTATTTAGTCTAACTGAAAAATACACTAGTGATGAGTGGTGTGAATTAATTATTAATTAATTCACTAATTATTAACTCATAAATCAACTAAATAATACATCAGTTAACTGCAATGCATGGACAGTTCAGTGGAGACCAGTGTTAGAGGTGGGTGAAAGGGTGAGTCTACTATCAGTTGTGACTATACTTGTGCATGAGATTTTCACACACATTGATTGAGATTGCCAATGAGGATTGCGCAGTACAAGAGGGTGGGATTCGAACTTGGATCTAATTCATTATTCATCTTTGATTGCGCAGTATAGGCAGGCAGACTTGTGGAGGAGATTTGAACTTGAGACTTGTTCAGCTTCCGTGCTAGTTTGTGTGTAGCATGTGAGATAGTGCTGAGAGCTATGAGAGCTTTGTGCTATGTATTGTTACATGTTCTCTATCATTATATTATATAGATAGTTGGGGGTTTTCAGCTATTTCTTTCCCTAGTACATCCTGTGTTTATGTGTGCTTTACTATTGTGTTTATGTGCGCATGTGACTGTTTCTATTTCCGCATATTGATGATAAATTGTAGAAGACGTTATGTGTTATGCATGAAGCTTAAATAGTGTGTAACCAGGATAATCTCGGCAAATAATTCAGCAAATTGTTCAAATTTTTACATGATTAAGTCAAAGTCGAACATGGTAGAAACTACTTGATTACCATCCAATAATGTAAACTGTTAACAAGTGCGAGAGAAACCACCAATAATGACAATGGCTCTGAAAGTACTCAGTACAATCCATGAGGTGTGAATCAATGATTTGCAGTCGAACAATTCACAGAGTCATTCGATTGAAGGTTAATGATGTAACCTGTCGTCGAAGGCGAGAAACCTACCATTAGGGCATGCAGATCCCAAGGTACTGATAGGATTCTAGATCAACTTTCTAGATGATGAGTTGTCGTTGATAGAAAGTGACCTGTCGTAGGAAAACCCACGACACGAAATTTTAGGTCCCTATCTTACTAGTATAGTCCCTTATTTTTGTTAGTGTAACCCCCTTATTGTTATTATTGTACCCTTGTAACCCCCATATTGTTATTATTGTGCCCTTAATTATTATTGTTAGGTCGGCTAGGATTACATTGTGGCCTCATGGACTCCTATATATAGAAAGGAGGTTTTGTAATTTGTATCATCCAAAAATTGTTCATTCATGTAATGTATTGGAGGTTTCCCCCTCGAAGTGGCTTATTTATAAGGCGTTGATATCTCTTTTCTTCTATTTTTTGGAGTTGGTTTCACAACATTTGGTATCAAATCTTTGGATTGTAGGGTTTTGCTGTCCCAAACAGGTCATCGTGAAATTTTCGCTATAAATTTTTTCTACGAAGGTTCAGAAGCTGAAATTTTAAGAGAGCGAAGCTGAAATCCTAAAGAACATCATCACAAAATTTCAGAGCTTGGTGCAAAATATTTTCAGAGATATGATCTGTGGAAGTTAGGTCTTTTTCAGGCTCTCAAGTTTCATCTCAAAGAGGTTATCGTGGGAAAATCTTCATAACTCTCTCTCTGAGCATCGGATTGGAATGCTGTAAAATGTGGCCATAAGTACACGGAATTTAGTTTCTTATCTATCAATTTCAGAGCCAAAGAAGGAAACAGTGACACGTGGCAAGTCATACAAGTTTTCTATACTGAACCAGTCCATAATTGGGTCATTGTGAGAGATTGGACATAACTTTGCCTTGAAGAATCCAAATCAGGCCAGACCTGTGGCATTCGAAAGAAGATTCAGAGGGTTACTTCAAGGCCAAATTCAGATATTGAAGATTTGAAATCACAGAGATATTTTAGTTTCAATATCGAGCTCCTCAAAATCAAGAAAAAGGTGTGTATTTTTTTCAAATTGCATAAGTCTTGTTTGAAAAATCAGTTCTAGTTGATTCCAAAGGCCTATTGAGCATAGCTATCAGTATTGGGTTCTAAAATGCCTCCTAAAGATAATTCAACACCCATTAAGCCTTCAGAAGGCTCTACTATGACTCATGAAGACGAAGAAATGCAACATGATATATCAAAAGTCCATGAGCAAGTGCACCAAATTTCGTTATCGCAAAGAGCAACAAAAAATGAAATGGAAACTAAGATGGATGGTTTGAAGAAAGGTGTGGAAGCTAAGATGAATGGTTTGGAAGCTAATATGGATGGCATGGAAGTTGGCATGGAAGCTAAGATGGATGACATGGAAGCTAAGATCGATGAAAAAATGGAAAACATGAAGAATGATATAAAAGCAGACATGGAAGGTTTGACAAAGTTGATACAACAAATGTTTCCTAATGGTGAAAATATAGTAGAGGAAAATCATGATGAGAACAAAATAAATGCTAATCATGATTTCATAAACTCTAATGTTGGCGGGAAGAACCATGATATTCCAAAGATGTATATGAGGAAGTTTGATGGCAAGGATCCTGTAACATGGATACTACAGATGGAGCAATATTTTGATCTCAATAATGTGCAAAACACACAAAAGGTACGCATTTCAACTTTACATCTAGAACAAAATACATTTGTATGGTATCGATGGCTTTGCTCCTGTAAAAAAATTGTCACTTGGTCAATTTTTACGGAGGAAATGATAGCACATTATGAGGATATAAAGAGAAACACCTTCTTTAGCCAATTGATAAATCTCAAACAAAAGGGTTTAGTGGGGGAGCACATTGAGGACTTCCAAAAATTGAATATAAGGGTCATTTATATTACAGAGGAACATAGGATTGATCTCTTCATAGGTACTTTAAAGGATAACATCCAACATGAATTTCGCGTTTTGGAACCTGATTCATTGGAGAAGGCATTTAGGTTGGCAAGAAAAATTGAATGTAAAATTATGGTGACAAGGAAGCCTGCCACTCACTTCTATAAAGAGGGAAGTGTTGCTACTCCTAGATTTCCACTACCTACAAGGTTGACACCACAACAGTTGGAAGAAAAAAGAGAAAAAGGGCTTTGCTACAGTTGTGATAGCAAATACACTAAAGGTCATAAGTGTGCTGAGAAGAAATTATTTGACATAGATTGTGAAGAGGAAGAAGAAAATGAAAAAGAAGAGGATATAGACCAGGAACCAACCATAGAAGAGGAGGAAATGAGTCTAACTGTATCATGTAATTCATTGGCAGGAATTACCACTGCTCAAACTCTCAAGATAGAAGGACATATCAAGAAGAAAAAGGTAATAGTGTTGATTGATTTAGGTAGTACCCATAATTTTATTCATTGTAAGGTAGCCAAGGAGTTGAATTGTTTCCTATAAGCACCACTAGAATGTCAAGTGATGGTTGCAAATGGAGGAACTATAAATTTCTCTGGAAAATGCCATAATATCAAGATATCCATGGGGGAATATGTATTGAATAGTCCAATGCTTTCCATCCCAATGGGAGGTGCTGATGTCGTATTAGGAGTACAATGGTTACAATCTTTGGGGATGGTAGCTTTTAATTTTCAAGAACTTTTCATGAAATTTTTTTCGAAAGGAAAGGAAATCGAATTACGAGGTATCACAAGAAAGCCAGGAAAGATAATAAGCTCTAATGTCATGACAAAGCTTCTGAAGAAAGAAAAATGAGGCGTAATTGCACAATTATGCTCACTAGAGGTTCCAACATCAAAATCATCTATTTCTCCAGATCTCTAAAGAGTCTTGGACAATCATTCCAATGTGTTTGATAATCCCAAAGGAATCCCACCTATTCATGATCACGATAATGCTATCCATTTGATTTCAGGAAGTGTTCCTCCAAACATCCGACCTTACAGATATCCTTATGTCCAAAAGAGTGAAATTGAACGTATGATTGCAGAAATTTTAGAGACTGGTGTTAGCCACCTATGAAATTTTTGACAAGCAAACAGGTGGCTAAAATGTTTTTGAGCCTTCAAGAAACAAATTTCCTCTGAAAATGTATCATTCTTGAAGCCTCTTTATGTTTTTCATCCTTTGAAGAATCCTCACTGTTGTTTCCAGTGAAAAAGCCTCACTGTCTGTGAAAGAATTTTGCTAAAAAAGGCCTCAATTTGCCCATTTTGTCCCCTCAAAGCCTCTGTTTTCATCACCCTTTTCCCCTCTAATTCCTTCATTAACCCTCCAAATCTCCCTAAATCCCCTTTAGAACCTCATAATATCCTTTATTTGGTCTTAAAGCCCCTTATTTCCTCTACCGAAGACCCTTTTAAGCCTTAAAAACCCTCTTTTTGGCTTAAAAAACACTTATTTTCATTATAGGCTTTAGCCCATTTTGGCTAAGCCCCTAACCACTTCCCCACCATATGACCCGTGCCCAAGACCAGGCATTAAGCCCTTGAGCGCTTATCACAATTGGAGCTTTCATGTTGGCGCATTTCCTTTGTTAACGCAATTTTTCCGATGCGACGAGTTCTGTTCTACCGATACTCCGCTGCAATCTCCACTGTTGATCTCTTTAAGGGATTCGACAACTAGCGCTAACCCACCACCATCGCAATCAGAACTTTCCATGAGTGCCCTTCCCTTTGTTGCTCCTTTTTTTTCCAATGCGATTGATTTTGTTTCCTCGATCTCCAATTGAATATCCTCCATCGATCCTCCCCAGATCCGACAGCCATCGCCCAATCAGAAATTGCAAAACTTTATGTACCACCCCTTGACCTCTGCCGATTGGCGAGTCCCGATTGGATCCTAGCCATTCATTCATCTAGATCCAATGGTCCATATTACTCCTCACTCTAATCATTTGCTCCCATCCTTCTCCCCTTCCGAGCAATCTCCGCCATTGATCCCCCGTCGATCCAACGACCCCGATGTAATCGAAAGTTTAAAACTCAAGAGTTTTGGCCCCCTACCTCCTCCGATTGTGATTGATTTCTCACCATTGATCCCTTTGGATATAACGATCCTCATTCTTTCCGTCCATTAACAGACCCCTTTGCCTTCTCGCTCCCTCTTTTAATCTTGACCGTTCATCCTATAGATCCGACGGTCCAGATCTAATCCGCTTCGACTTTTCCGCCACTTAACTGACCATGCACTTTCCCTCATCGCGCTCCATCCTCCGCCATGAAATATTTTCGCTCCACATCCAATGGTCCACCTGCATATCGCGTTACTTTGGCATTCGACCTTTAATGATCAGTAATCACGCGATAAAAGTGGCTTTGTTTCGCCACGTGTCAGGCAGCGACGTATATCACATTTTTTCTGAGAACTTTCCAAAATGCTCAGAGGCCGCACGACACTAGTGGTTTTCCTCCTAAAACCATTTTTATTCCCTTTTTCTCCCGTAGCCTCAGTCATCAATCATAGTCGTCCATCTAATCAAAGCCATGGCCCATATCGCATCGCATCTCCACCATATTTCTTCTATCAGGCTTCCATTGATTTCATCCTCTAATCCTTGCCGTTGATCTCCTCTTGAGATCCAACGGCTCACAATCGATCACCCTCCGCCTTCTGGGTCCCACGTAAAGGATTTGCTTTCATTCGTTTTGATCCCTTTTCTGTGTATTCACCCAAAACCTTAGACTTTAGTGTTTTACACTAAAATCTATTTTCTTCCATATAACTCCTCCAAACTTCCTCCATGGTAAATCTTAACCGTTGATCATCATCAGCCCATCTAATTGAACGGTCTACGACCTGTTTTGCACCAGACCTTCCTCAGGTCACCCTTCCACCGTTTCACAACGTTTTTCACCCATTTCACCTGCATCCACCATTTCCGCCACTCCACAGGCCTCTACAGCATTATCCCTCACCACTCCCCTGGATTCTATAACAAGTTTACCATGTTTTTGCAGGGTTTACAGAGTGAGAATTTCACTCTGTCTCCATGGTCACGGTCACTGTGACTCAGAGCACAGAGGTGATCATTTCCAAAGAAGTAGACAGCATCAGTGAAGGAGATTAAAGGATTTAGGCTCTTGATTGAAGGTTTAACGCCTATAATCCTTTGATCAAAGGAAGAAGATGCAGTTTGAAGAACATGAAGAAAATTAAGAGGCCTAATAAGGCCTAAAAGCACACATAAAGGTCATATCTATGTTTTTACATCAGTAGAGCACTTTTTCTCCAAAAGGACACCTCCCAACAGCGTTCTCCATGCCTCCTCAAGCCCTTAAATATTTTTCACTGACAGAAGCTTCTAAACTTTCAGAACAACAGTATGGAAGCATGGAAGCCCAGAAGACCCTTCTATCCATGTCACTTATTTCAGAAGGCTACCACAGAGTACCATCAGTTTAATTTCTTCAGAAAAACATACATGAAGTTATTAACAAGACTTCTGGACCATACTTCAGAGTACACACAGTTAATGAAGAGCCATTTTGCGAAATGGGCACTCAACCTTCTCCTACTCTGTCTTAATGAAATCGTTAAATGTACATCTGCTACTACAATTACTCATTCTCCTATAAGAACCCCTGAAGAACATATTGTAAAGGTTGTTGTTGTTAGTTCTAGGGATTCATTAACTGTTAGAATAGTTATTGGGGGAAAGTAGCTTGGTAGTTTGTAATTTAGTACGCTGGGAGGAGAAGTTTGGACTATAAATAGCCATTGAGCTCAGAGTATGTGACTGGTTTTGCACATCAATTGAACAAGAAAATTTCATAGGATCCTGGTCTATATTACGGGTGATGTTTTTCTTGTTGCAATTGTCTTATTTCAATTTAAACATACTATTCATTATTCTCTGATAAGAATCAGTAAATCAGGCTTAGGATTTACCCCTGCATGGTACCTTAATGCCCATTGCTCTTCTTATCTTTGATGTTTTCTGCTGATAGTGAATCTAAGAGAAAATTCATGTAATTTAACCAGTCAAAGATGTTGGTCTAGCCCATGCTTATTGATGTTTGAATTTGGAGTTTGTTGCTTAGATGTTCTTGTTGGGTTTAAGCTGGAAGAATTGGGATATTGGGGATCTATTGTAAGCCTTGTCCACTGGGGTCCTTTTCCAACAGATTGGCCTTTCTAAGATCCCTTTGAGCTAGTGTCAAAAGCATTGAAGGTTCAAAGTCCTTCTCTGATCTTAGTCCTTGCTCTGTGTTAAATCCTAACTCTGTTTTTCCTTTAGAGTATGTTGAAAGCAGGCCTGGTTTTACATGACCTCTGACCTGATCTTAAGCTGCACTTTGTGTCTTCATTGAGAGTTTCCTCTGAGCATGTCAAAGAAGGTCTAGATATAAATGATATCTGACCTGATCTCCAGACTGCAATTGGGTTTCTTTCTTTCTTTCACCTTCACTCCTTAATGTTCCATTCCACCATCTATCTAGAAGATCCTTTAGTATAGATGACTTGCCCTATGGAAAGCCTTGGTTAGTTGTTATGAAAGTAATTCCCTTTCATGACTCCATAGCCCAATGGATTTCCACTTTCTTGACTTATCTTCTTTTGCCGAAACATCCTGCTACTTTGTTCCTTTCACTCCGATGACCTTCTCAGTTAATGATCTCCAACCCAACAAACAAGTCATTTAAAAACCCTTTGTACTTCATAAATAGCCTAATATCTCATTTTGAGATTTCAAAGGTATATCGTATTTTATAGAGAGATCCCTCTCTTGACCTAGGAGGGCTAGATCCTGAGGTCCCAAAGTGGTTTGATGTTGTCTTGGCTTTTGGTCTTGCCAATTTGGCCAAAACACAGGAACCCCAACAACTAATATAATTCAACCTAGTCAAAGTTCTTTCTCTACTCTTGTAGTATTGGTACACAAGAAGGATGGATCATGGCGCATGTGTCTCGATTATAGGGAGCTCAATAAGCTCACCATTAAAGATAAATTTCCCATTCCTGTGATTGATGAATTATTGGATGAATTACATGGAGAAATTTATTTTACCAAGTTGGATCTTCATTAAGGATATCATCAAATTAGAATGAAGACTGAAGATATTCCGAAAACAACATTTCAAACTCATGAGGGTCATTATGAATTTTTGGTCATGCCTTTTGGCCTTACCAATGCACCTTCTACATTTCAAGGGTTGATGAATTCCATTTTCAAACCCTTCCTTAGAAAATTTGTGCTAGTATCTTTTGATGATATACTAATCTACAGCAGGTCTTGGAAGGATCATGTTCAACATGTTAATAGGGTGCTCAAACTATTGCAGGAGAAAGAATTTTATGCAAAAACATCCAAATGTTTCTTTGGAGTACAAGAGGTGGAATATCTGGGTCACATTGTATCTCATGAGGGTGTTAAGGTAGACCCTAACAAAATTAAAGCCATTAAGGAATGGAAAGTCCCCACAACCATAAAGCAGTTGCGAGGATTTCTCAAGTTAACAGGGTATTATCACAAGTTTGTTAAGAATTATGGGAGAATAGTAGCACCTCTAACAACATTATTGAAGAAAGATGCATTTTCATGGACTCCTGAAGCAACTAAGGCCTTTGAACATCTTAAAGAGGCAATGTGCCTAGCACCGGTCTTAGCTATGCCAAACTTCACAAAAACCTTTATTGTGGAATGTGATGCCTCAGGAAATGGAATTGGTGCAGTTTTAATGCAGGAAGGAAGACCCATTGCTTTTGAAAGTCGTCCAATCAAAGGAAAGTATTTACAGAAACCTATTTATGAGAAGGAAATGTTAGCAATACTTCATGCACTAAAGAAATGGAGAAATTACCTAATGGGAAGACACTTCAAGGTAAAAACTGATCATGATAGTCTTAAACACTTTTTGGAACAAAGACTATCTTCAGAAGAGCAGCAAAAATGGGTCACAAAGATGTTGGGTTATGACTTTAAAATAATCTACAAAAAAGGAAAGCTTAATGTTGTTGCAGATGCACTCTCAAGAAAGAATGAAGAGGTGGAAGCATTGCTTTGTGCCATTTCTATTATCCAACCAGATTGGATAACCAAAGAAAGAGATGAATGGAAGAAGGACAAAGATGTATGGACACTCATTCAAAAGTTGCAGCAAGATCCTAGTACATCTGATACATTTAGTTTGAAAAATGATTCCTTATGGTACAAAGATCGCTTATATCTTTGTAATAATTCCCAACTAAAACAAAAAATTCTTCTGGAATTGCACACTTCTCCTTTAGGAGGACACTCAGGATTTTTAAAAACTTACCACAGGGTGAAGAAAGAATTTTTTTGGGATGGCCTTAAATCAGATATTCAAAAGTTTGTGGCGGAATGTTTGGTTTGCCAGCAGAATAAAGTGGAGACAATTAAGACCCCGGGACTTCTACAACCTTTATCCATTCCAAGTCAACGTTGGGAGGAGATTTCAATGAATTTTATCACAGGTTTACCTAAGTCCGAAGGAAAGAGTGTCATCATGGTGGTAGTTGATAGACTTACCAAGTATGCACACTTTTGTGCATTATCTCATCCATTTAAAGCAAGTACAGTTTCTACTACATTTATGGACACAATTAAAAAGCTACATGGAAACCCAAGGGTTATTGTGAGCGACAGAGATCCCATTTTTACTGGAAATTTTTGGACGGAGTTATTTTCTTGTTTGGGTACTCAATTAGCTCATAGCTCATCTTATCATCCTCAATCCAATGGTCAAACTAAGATAGTAAATAAATGTTTGGAAGGATATCTTTGTTGTTTTGTATCTGATAAACAAACACAATGGGTCAAGTGGTTACCTCTCGCTGAATGGTGTTATAACACTTTCTTCCATACTGCAGCAAAAATGACCCCATTTCTGGCACTTTATGGATATCATCCACCATCCATCACATCATATTTAAGAGAAAATTCGAAGGTTCAAGCAGTGGAATATTACATCGAGCATCAACAAGAAGTTCTCCAACTCTTAAAGGACAACCTGAATTTGGCACAAAATCGAATGAAATAATAGGCAGTTCAACATCATAGCGAGAGACGTTTTAATGTAGGAGACTGGATATTTTTACGGCTACAACCATACAAACAAATTTCCCTCAAGCAAGCTAAGAAGGATAATAAATTATCGCCAAAGTACTATGGTCCTTACAAGGTGTTGCTAAAGATTGGTACTATGGCATACAAATTGGAGCTTCCTACTTCTCCACGAGTGCATCCAATTTTCCATGTTTCATGCTTTAAGAAGGTTATAGGTGAAAATATCTCAATTCAAACAATATTACCAGAACTTGATGAGGAAGGAAAAATCATATTGGAACCTAAAGCGGTCATGGAAACTAGAACTCGACAGCTATGGAATCGATCAATTTCAGAGTATCTCATCAAGTGGAAGAACTTACCCACTGAAGATTCTACATGGGAGGATGAGAATTTTATATAGAAGCACCCATAGCTACTCAAGCATTGAGGACAACAATTTTTTGAAGGAGAGGGGCATGTTAGGTCCCTCTATTACTAGTATAGTCCCTTATTATTGTTAGTGTAACCCCCTTATTGTTATTATTGTACCCTTGTAACCCCCATATTGTTATTATTGTGCCTTTAAATTATTATTGTTAGGTTGGATAGGATTACATTGTGGCCCCATGGACTCCTATATATAGAAAGGAGGTTTTGTAATTTGTATCATGCAAAAATTGTTCATTCATGTAATGTATTGGAGGTTGCCCCCTCGAAGTGGCTTATTTCTAAGGTGTTGCTATCTCTTTTCTTCTATTTTTGAAGTTGGTTTCACAAAATGAAACCATTAGATCAAGTTTTGAAGAAATTTTAGCAAGGACTGACTCGGGGATGGTCAACATGAATGGAGACAAATGTTTGCAATGAATGGTTTATTTGATCTGTCTCTTGAACACATAACGACACTGCAGATGGTTTGGTGACAACTGACCTAAAGCTAATACCCAGAAACTGGCTGAAGACTTTCAATGTGGTTTGATTAACTGTTAGACAAAGTATTTTCCCAACCCAAGTATGAGTGTGACAAAAGTGTCGTGTTCAAGAGTGGTATACTACTTTTGGGAACAAAGTCTGACAACTGGATTCATTTTCTCTCTTTTCCCCCCACCATTTCTGGCAAGTACCTCTTTATTTTTGACAAGCTTGAGGAGGATAACATTTGCTTCTTGTATAAGCTTATCCTTTGAATGAGTTCAAATTAGTATTAAAATTGAATCCTAAGAAGGAGTGGTTTGTTCTTGTTTTTAATTTACAGGTCCTTTACTGTTAAATTTTAACGAGTCTAGTATAGGTGAAACTCAGTGTTTTTCAGTTTTAAGGAGTCAGAAGAAAAGCTTAAGAAAACTTTGTGGGTGTACTTTTTCGTAAATTTAGTCTCTCAAGCCCAAAAAAAGGATAAAATAATGCAGGAGAGAACTCTATTGACTATGATTAGTCAACGTATACCTTTTTCGTAAATAGTCCATTTCAGTCCGGAAAAGGGGTAAACTTACACTGAAAGGATGACTGTTCATTTACTTTAACGAGTTCGAATAGTCAAGTACTCGGCAATATTTTCATGTTTAGAGAGTCTGAAAAGGACTTAAAAGATAACTCATGGGTTTCACTTTTTCGTAATTTTCAAGAGCTCAAAAAAGTGATAAAAGTGTACTCATCATCAAAATAATTGTTTTCACCTGAAAAACCTGTTTTCTGCACATAAACTCGAAAAATTAAACATATATGTTTCCAATAAGTAAAAACTTTTGAAAAATAACTTTTTAAAGTGGAAGAAAAATAAAATAATATTTTATTCATTCAAAAAATCTTATAAAAAGTAGTTCACAAAAGTCATTTTCACCTTTTGCATTCAGATTTCAAAGTTGAGAGATTTTGGCAGAAAACGTTCCGGAGGTGATAACGGGAGAACCGACCACTCAAATCGAAAAACGTCAAATCCAGGTAATCCAAAACACTCTTCTCTTCATTTTCATCCATTTAAATTCTCTTTTTAAGTTTTGAAATCATTTTTTGAGGGGAAAAAAGGTTCAAAATTCCACTCTCGGGGGTCCGTGGGTCATGCACTGCTTACCTGCGGACCCCGATAATTTTCCAAAAGGAAAATTATTGGGCTACCACAATTTTTATGAAGAGTGCATGCGGGAGTCCGCATTGTATCTATATAAAAACTGAGGGGGCACCGTGAGAAAAGGAAATTTATTAAATTCTCTCAAAAATGGTTAAAAATTATCACTCTAAAAGCTTCTAACCTTCAAATGCGTCCATTTGCATATTATTCCACAATGTTGGAGTGGAGAGAACGTGAGCACGAAGAGGTAGATGATGCAGCTATGAATAATCTGGCCGTAATGCGTGTGTTGAGAAATTTTGGATTATCCAAATTCTGGGCAATTCAGGGCATGAGGGCACAGGTGGAACTAATGACCTGGTTGGTGAATAAATGGGACATATAAGAACAACGTTTTATCATTGATGATCACAAGCTAGAACTTGAGCTTGAAGACATTTACTTCCTCACTGGTTTATCCAAAAGAGGCAAACATATTTCTTTGTTCGGAGCTAGACAAGGTGGCCTACCTATTGCTAGCTATAAATAAGAATTCTGTAGTGACGAATCTGATCCCAAAGATAACCGTATAGACATAAAGATTATCCTACGTCTTGATCTTAAAGTCATTGCATTTACTGTGACCAGGTTGTGTGGGAGTGCAGCTCCACATGTAGCTACCAAGTCTCAGATGTAGACAACAGTTGACTATTATAGAGGTACCATTTGCAATTGGTGTGAAGTGGTTTTGGCCAGTATGAAAGGCCAAATGACCAGAGCAAAAAAATCAAAGTTGAAAAAATTTGGGTATGGTGCCATCTTGGTTTCTTTTACTTTGGAGAGGATTCCATCTCTTGCCCCTCAGTTGATCCCTGTTGATCCTGGTGAACCTAGAGAGCATCGCATGGTGCATTGGGTTGCACTAATGTTCTAAGATTTGGATTCTGAACCAAATCTTTTCTATTGAGGATTTCCCGTATGCAGGCATAGATTTTCGAGGTGATCCTGAGATGTCCTTACCTCCAGGGGCACAATGGGAGGAATCAGGTAAATGAATAATTTTGATATGTTTTAATTTTAATTTTAATTTTTTTTTTGATCATCCAATACTGATGACAAAATTTTAAATGCAGATGTTGGTCCACGAAGGCTAGCCACTCTCGCCGCTTCAAAAGGAAGCCAACAAAGCCTGTTGCATAGCCACAAAACCAGGCAGCAGAAATATTTACTAACTTGGAGCACAACTTAGAAAGGTTGACTATAGATATCCCAAAGACATCGATGGATGATATTCTGCTTCGTCTCTAGAGACGTGTTATTGGTGTTCCTGGCCAGTTTAGAAGATTCCTGTGAGGGGTGGTGCGGGCGATAGTTTACTACCATGATCATCACCACAAATAGTGGATGATCATTGTGGACTATTGTATTTTTTTTTTGTATCACTATCTTTCAGATCATAAGGTGTTTTAAACCTATGATTGCAGATGATGTAATATTTTTTGAAAACAAAAACTCCTATCTATGATATTACTACTTTCACTGGCTATCTTGTTCAACACATATCGAATGTTGTTTTTGGTTTACTATTTTAAAGTTACAAATGTCTATTTATAACATTATTAGCTAATGCTTCAGCCAATGTATTTAAATTTCTTGGAATGTGTTGATATTCAATGTAATCAAATTGCCTTTCTAAGAGACGAACCTTCAAAAATAATCTCAATAACACTGGATTTTTAATTGCGTATACTCTCTTTAAATGTAATACAATAAGTTTTAAATCTAGCCTAATGATCAAACTTCAAATGCCAAATGAAATGGCACCAGATAATAACTCAATCACTGTGCTATATTCTGCAACATTATTCATTCTTTGACCAAGGCTTACCCCATGCATAGAAACTAACTCATCAGTGGGTGAATAAATAACCTAGGCTGTGGAAGAAATATTCTCTGTACTACGACAGGCACCATCAGCAAAACCAATGTATGTTTGAAGGGATGTCGACATCTCCAATATCAAGAGTAATCAAGACAAGCAGTGATAGTAGTAAAATCATACTTAAACTAGACACACTCATCTAATCTATGGCATCTAACTTAGAAAAATAACTAATGTACAAGTGAGATTTTCACACAAGAATTAAGCATAATATCTCTTCAGATAAAGTCCATTTCTGGGTTTATCTAAAGTGAACCCATCATAATCAGTCAATTCATAAGCCCCTTTTGTAAGCACTCGCTTGACAATATAAGGACCATGCCACATAGGTTCGAATTTATCAGCACCTAGCTTATCGTTAGCTTGATCATATACCAAGACTAGGTCACCTTCTGGAAAAACACGAGGTGTAACACTTCGATCATATTGAGCTTTAACGCATTTTTTATGAGCTTCGGCTGCTAATGCAGCGGTGCATCGAACCTCATCTAATTGTGCTAAGTACAAAAAGTGTTTTTCCTCTTCAGAGGTAGCTGGTAGTAACTCTATGGCTAATTGGAGTGACGATATTTCGCATTCAATAGGTAACACAACTTCTAAACCGTAAACCAGTTGAAAAGGAGTGAACCCTGTTGCAGTTTTTGTTGAGGTTCAATATGCCCATAGCACTGAAAAAATCATGGTATGCCAATTTGATTTATGAATTCTGGTTATCCTTTTAATTATAGTGGTTAAAAATTTATTAACGGCTTCAACTTGACCATTAGCCTGCGGGTAATATGGTGTAGAGTTATCATGGCGTAGGCCAAGTTGATTGGAAAGTTCAGTCATGATGATATTTTGAAAATGACTCCCATGATCAGTAATAATAGTGTGGGGTACACCAAAACGAGCAATTACATGATTGAATACAAACGTAGTTGCAGTTTTTCCATCGACCGCAAATGTAGGCATCGCCTCAACCCATTTGGTAAAATAATCCACTGCGAGAATAATATACCCATGTCCCCTAACCAAGTGAGGGTTACATGTAATGAAATCAATGCCCCATTTTGCAAAAGGACCTACATCAATTATGGGGTGAAGAGGAGCTGGTGGTGCACGCATCTTTCGATCAAAAATCTGACAATTGTGGCATTTTCTGACCACGAGAATGCAATATTTGAATAATGAGGGCCAAAAATAACCAGTGCGCAATATCTTTTGGGTTGTGGCATACCCAGGCTTATGACCACCACATGCTCCAGAGTGGTAGTCATTCAAAACTTTTTCAGCCTCTTCATGAGTTAAACATTGTCGAAATACAGAATTCTCACCATGACAATAAAGTGTGTCTCCAAGAATATTGTATTGTTGAGATTGGTAACGGATCTTTTGTCGGTATGAATGTGAGAGTTCAGGCCGAAAGTTTTGGGTTTGGAGATAAATGATGATATCTCCATACCATGGATCTAAGGTACTGATAAGAAACAGAGATTCATCAGCAATCAGATGCTCTACCACAGTTTCTGTCTCAGTATTTTGGAAGTCACACATAAGTTTGGCGAACACCAGTGATTTCTTTGATTTGGATTTTTCAAATTCTAAATCAAACTCCTGAAGGATAACAATCCATTTAGAGTATTTTCCCTTGAGTAATTTTTTAGTCAAAATGTACATCATCGGGTTTCAGTTAGATATTACAGTTGTTTTTCGTAATAATATGTAATGAAGGAATCGTTAGAAAGCTTGAAATGCTGCCAAGGCCAATTTATCCACATGCGAATATTCAATTTCAGTTAGATTGAGATTCCTACTGAGATAGTAAATCACATGTTCATTGTGGAATTCATTCTCTTGAACTAATACCATTCTGATGGTGGAATCAGAGGCTACTAGGTATAAAAAGTAATCCTAGCTGTAATTTGGTGGATGCAATAATGGTGCATGGGTCAACACATGTTTCAAAGCATCAAAATATTGATCAGCGATCTCATCTCAAATAAAAGGAACATTATGTTTTAACAGCCTGGTAAAACTTTTGTTAACTCAGCATAGTTCTGGATAAATCTATGTAAAAAGTTTGCTTTCCCTTGCAAGCTTTGGAGTTGGCGAACTGTGGAAGGAGGAGGTAAATTGACAATAGCCTCAACCTTCGGTGGGTTGACACGAATACCATCTTTGGAAACAACAAATCCCAGCAATCTACCAGATTGTACACAAAAAACACATTTGTGGGGATTTAATTGAACCTTATAATGCCTACATCTCATAAATTTTTTTCTTAAATGGGTGGGTTGATCTTCCCTGTGCAACGAATGAGCAGATAAATCATCGATATAAGGCTACACAATATGTTTGATGTCGTGAAAAGCGTAAGACATTTCCCTTTGAAAAGTTGCACCAGCATTCTTTAATCTAAAAGGTAGCTTACAATAAGAAAAAGTTCCCCAAGGACAAATGAATGTTGTTTTTGGTTAATCAGCAGGGAGTATGTTTATTTTATTGTACCTAGAAAATCCATCCATAAATGAATATATTTCATTTTTGACACAATCATCAATGATTTGATCGATATAGGGAGTTGGATAATTGTCTTTTGGACAAGCTTTGTTAATATCCCTATAGTCGACACATACTCGTATGGTTCCTTTTTTTTTAGTAACATGAACAATATTAGATACCCAATCGGTTAAAGGAATTGGATAAATAAAACCTTCTTTTAATAATTTCTCAACTTTGACTTTAATAGCAGCAGCTTTTCGTGGATGTATCGAACGTAATCTCTACCTGACAGGTTTAGCATCTGGGTAAGTCTTTATTTCATGAATGACAATGTTGGGATCAATTCCTGGCATTTCTTCATAAGACCAGGCAAATATGTCACAGAATTCTTGAAATAGGGCTTTATATGTAGTAATTTCATCTGACGTACAAGAAGCACCTATATGAATGTTTTCAATAATTCCCAGTTTAATTGATATGTCAATGGGAACCGTCGAAGAAATATTTCCCAAATTAATTTCATGATCCGAATTTGTAATCGATATTGGACTCTGGGGTTCGTTGACATAGTCAATTGGTAAAACAGATGAAAAATTATTTTCAAATCTATCAAGCTTAGGTAAAAATGATGACCTATGATGGAGATCATCCCATGGTAATTCGTCTATGGACAAGAATTCTCGAATACTTTCATCAATATGAAACACTTGTTGAAAAGGATCGGGAATTGATGTTATAGTTGAGCTTGATGGTGAAAATGATTCTTCATTGATCACATTCATTGGATCAGAATCGGTTGATGAAGAATTTGAAAATGACTGTACTTCTTGATATGCTATCTCAAAAGGACTCAAAGGCATCGTGCCAGTGAAAGAATCAAGTTCTGAATCTAAAGGCACTATCCAAGGATCATCAAATGGAATAGTGCTTGATGTAATCATATTGATATTAGCAATAGTACGCGGTATGTTAGGTGGAGGCATAGAAAAATTTTCCATTAAGGTGGAATCTTTGATTAAACCTATGCCAACATCCTCATAAGGGATAGTCCATTTTCCAACGTGTTGAATACTATCCGTAGAAGCTGGGTTAGGCGAATAATATGAGAGATGATTGATTTTCAAAATCTTTCCTTGATGAGGAAACATGATTAATCAAAAGACGGATGACACGACAACAGTCATAGCATAATACCAACTTTGACCCAGAAGAAGGTTGTAATCTAGAGGGGCATCAACAACTTCCACATCTAAATTAACAGTTTTACCTTTGACCTCTATAGGTAGATCCTGCAAAATTCCATATGGATGGAATCCTCTTCTATCAAAAGCTTTAAGAATTTTCGGAGATTAGTTAATTGTTGGAGAACTAAGTGATTTCCAATAGTTTAACAACATAATACGCGTAGATGCTCCTTCATCAATTACAGTACGAAAGCAACGCCTGTTTTTGACTAGTACTGGAATCTGAAAAGCCATTTGATGAGGGATGCGAGGTGTAAAATTTTCTAAATAGAAGACAATGAGGTTTGAATCTTGAAGATCTATAGCTCCAATAGCTGATAAAAGTAATTTCCTTTGTGCTAGTCATGATTGCAGCACTTCTAAGGTTGACATTGTTGAAGGAGATATTGCTAAATCCTCAATAATGTTGTAATTCTGAGCAGCTTTCGCATGTGAATTGAAAGCTGATTTCTGAAGTACACCTTTAGAAGGTGGTTTAATTAATAAATCAGGATTAGGTTTCTTGATATGAACTGGATCAGAAACCAGAGAAGATGTAGCTGGTACTGAATTAGAATTTTCTACTTCTTTACCAGTAATAGGATTCTTACTATCGTAGTCTTGTGATCGAGTCGCAACCATTACTTGAGACATCATCAAAATATTTGTTGATGTATTAGAATAAGATCCAATCATTTTGCTATCTTGAATAGGAAAAGGATCCTTCAAGACAACGGGAGTAGATGAACCTTTGACAAACTTAGAAACCTTAGACCTATGTGGGCATTCCTTGGTGAAATGATCCTCATCACAAATAAGACAAGGATAATGAGGTTTTTGTTTATCATCAGATGGCTCAGTTTTCTCATTTTTTTCTTTGGGAGAGAAAGTCTGTTTAATTTTATTCTTCCCTTTCTTCTTATTACCAGATTTAGACTTAGTTGTAGAAGAATCTACAATGCGAATGTCGGCAGAAGTTTTGAGGGAAGAATCTCCTTTTGGTGAATCAGGTAAAGTTATTATAGGAGAAGTAATCTTGGAAGATTTATTCTTACTTTTATTAGTACTAACTGAACCAATTACACCATCAATGGCAAGAGAGCCTGAGGGAGTTGTTTTTATCTGACCAGGACACGGTAAATCCAGAATTTTCTCGTACAAAGTACCTGACTGAGTATATACTAGGTTAAGGTACTGAGCTTGAGCAATGAATTTTTCTTCTGTAATAACTCCTCCTTTAGCTACATCTTCAGTAATTTTTGGTAGTAATGATTTTATAAACCATTCTGCCAAAATTTGATCCGGAATAAAAACTTTCACCAAATGTCTTCTACGTCTCTATTCATGTATGTGATCCGATATGTAAGTAGACGTAGATTGTTTTAGTGAAGTTAATAATTCCGGTGCCATTGTCGTATCTGACTGGAAATTGAAAATGAGTTAATAAGGTGGTTTCTAAGGCATTGAAATTGTTAAAAGAGCCTTGTGGTAGTTTAATGTACCATTTGGCTGCTAATCCTATCAGCGTTCTCTGAAAAAGCCTTAATCAAATTGAATTGTCAATCAAAGATTTGGATGCACACTAGAGGTGATAAGTCATAACATGGTTAGAAGGGTCTTCTCTTTATTTTCCTTCAAATTTTGGAATATCACTGGGAAACTTATTTGGCATTGGTGGCCAGTACGGAAGATAATAAATTGGATCTTTCGTAAGGCACGATAAATCAAGTAAATCAAAAGTTGCTATGAATGGTAATCGACAGTTAGGGTCTTGTTTATTATATGAATAACATGGTGGAACTATACCAGTTCCAGGAGGAGGATATCCAAGATATCGTGTAATAGCCTATGCATTTGGAATCGGAATTCCCCCTGGATAACCAGGATTAACCGGACCATACTAGGGTTGAGTAGGCATTTGGTACGTATACCCAGGGTATGGTTGATATGCTGGAGTTTGTGCTACAGTTCCATATTGATACGGCCCTTGGTAAGGTTGATAAGTAAACTATGGTTGGATTTTTATAACCGTACTTGTACTGAGTTTTCCTACAGGCATTTGAACAGTAATTTAGAGTGTAGGTCCAAGCTATGGAGCAGAAACTTGAGGAATTGGTATTGATACCTGAGGGGCTATAGAAATAGGAGCTATATATACTCTAGGAATAGGTGTGGTAGCTTAAACAGAAATTGGCACTGTAGTTTGGGTTGGAGTTCTAGGTGTACTTGGATCGGGCTGATGAACACTAGCTGATGTAGGTACCTGAACAATAGGTTGAACAGGTTGGACAAGTTGGACAGGTTGTTGGAAATGAGTATAACCAATCGGTTGTCCAGGCTGATAATAAGGTACTTGCATATTAGGTTGCAAATTCTGTTAAGCTTGAGATCGATCCCACACTGTGTTAACTTTGGGATACAAAGGTCCCATAGAAGGTTGTGGATAAGAAGGACCATAACCAGGTTGATAATTTGGAACATATGTTGGATAATTGATTGGATAATTCCCACCTCCAGGATACAATTGCTGTTCTGGGTAGAATTGCTGCCCTAAAGGAGGTTGTGGACCCTGAGTTGGATACTGACCTTGAGGTGGATATTGATCTTGAGGTATGTACTGACCTTGAGGCATGTATTTCCCTTGAGGTTGATATTGACCCTGAGGCATGTATTGACCTTGAGGTTGCCCCTCAGGTTGTAAATTACTACCTTGAGGTTGCCCCCCAATTTGTAAATTACTACCTTGAGGGTCAGGGTTTGGAATGTTTCCAGACATCACATAAATTTGTTCCACATTTACAGTTCTAGTGTTTGATTCATGTAGTCCAGATGATAGTGTACGTTTATCAAGAAAAGGAGATGCCCCTGAGAAACTACCAGAGAGTGACTGGTATCCTACAGGAACTGACGGACCACCATACAAATATGTTTCTAGAGATTCAGAAAACATGGATGACTCACCAAACATGTTTAAAGGAGGTCTATAAATTCTAAGTGTAGAAAGAAAAGGAATTCGGGGTGGCGAATAATTCAAACCAACGTTCTGTAGAAAATTTGTCAATGAAGAATACCAAGCATCTTGTCTAAAAGGACTATAAAAAATCAATTCCTGTTCTCTAATATTTTAAGATTCCTGAGCTGAAGGAAGAAAAACTTCTTCTTCAGTATCAGTAACTTCTTCAATACTAATGAGACCAAGAGGAAGATCTTCTGTGATCTGAGTCTTCACTTGAGATGAATCAGGATGATTAGGGGTTGGAGTAACAAACTCTAAAGTAGGTTCAAATGTAGCAGGTTCAGTTTATGGCTCAGAAATTTCAGGTTTAGTAGATGATAATTCACTTGTTGTAGAAGCAAGTTTAGCTAGTTCGGAAATTGAAATTTTTTGAGGATTATACTCTGATGTTTGCGGTTGATCTACTTCGTAATCAGGATGAATAATTATAGATGATTCTTCCTGTTTTGTTGATCCAGTTCCTGATGTTTGTCCTCTTTTAGATCTAAGCCTTTCTAATTGGCTTGGTGTATATTCAGGGGGTTTCCCCTGCATTGTACGTGATTATCTCGGTAATTCAGCCACGATTAAAGCTTTTAATTACATGCAATCAAAGAAAATTTCAATAAAAATCCTAAAGTCTCTAAGGAAACAAGAAAATTGATCACACACTTAGAAAATCTAAGAGATCAAACCACACACAAGCAGTAGATTCCCACACTAAGAACACTAGTTGGTGATTAAATCCAACATCGTAGAATTTTAATGCAGAAATGGCGGTTGGAACAATTACCCCGATAACCTGCTTAATGAAACAGACCGGTGCAAGTTTCTTCACTTAAACCATCTCGAGTGAAGAGAACCCTCCGGAGAGTCCAAGTGAGTCTAGCCAATGTCTGTTCTAGGTACAGTGGGACCTTCCCTCCACCGTCACCTTGGGAAAGAATCCTAAAGTTTATGGCCACTAAGGTCACCAACGTAAACACGTATACCTGGGGGGACAGTCTACGATTTGATATGCACACAAGGGAAGAGTAACAATCTCAATCCCCTTGAAGGCTCCTTGACATAATTCAAGGTTTACCGACAAGTGACCCTAGGCTCCTCGACAATGGTTTATCTGAGGTTTACTGTTTTTAATACGTGCACACCTTCTATCTTTCCCAATGAGATATGTATGATTACGTCACTGGTTTGGATATGATATTATGCTTAACTTTTTTAGGAGGAGCTTCCCAGAGCATACATGCTACAACTGGATTTTCCTACCTCAATATTTACTACTTGTTTGTTTGAACTGCCTTGGAAAGTTAACTACAACCTATTCCAAGACACTAGCCTGAGCTATGTTGGTGGAAAAGAGCCCTATAAAATATAAAAATTTCTAGATTAATTTTAATTAGGTGTTACTTTTAGTTTGGTTGTTTCTTAGGTCAAAAGGTACGGAAGTGAAACTTCAATGATGTTTAATGACCCGACTCAAAAATTTCCTAAAATGCATCTATATGAAAAGCAACTCATTTCTTTTCAATGAAACCTATTTAGAGGAAATATTTGAGAGATTTCAATAACTTTTAAAACATCAATTCTTTCTTTGATAAACAAGAAACTTTGAAAAGAAGACAATTCATTGAAAACTCAATTTCACAGAAGAAAATCACTTATTCAAATGAAATTCCTTATATCATTCAAATAAAAAACTAGAATGAAACTTCTCCCAAAAGAAAACTAAAACTCTTAAAAACACGAAATTCAAAACCAAAAGAAAAAATCTAATTTTGAATCCTATCTAAAAAGTTTTGAGGATGCTTATGCTCAGTTTCTAATCTAACCAAGAATTTTCTGCTTATCTCAGCAAGAAATAGAAAACATCCAATAATGGTTTTAAAGTAAAATTTAGACCTTATAAAGCTAAAGGTTTTCAAAATTTGAAAATGAAAATAAAATCGAATTTTCACAAAAGAAAGACTTGCATCAAGTTCAATTGCTCAACAAGAAAACGATGACATACCAATTAACTGAGCTATATAAAAGTTTTTGATTCAGAGCAACAAGAAGTTAGGGCAAAAAATCACTCATAAAATGCAAATCAATTGAAAAAATCACTTTAAAAAATAGAAGTTGCTGAAAGAAATTCACACAGAGGACTGTTGACAGTCAAGACAAGGTGGGGCAATTACAGAGAATCAAGTAATTACATTCCTGAAAACAGAATTTTTATTTTTTTCAAAAAATTTCCAGAAGTCCACAGTTTGTAATGGCAAAAGGTGCAGTACCGCACTATTTTACACTAAAATCTGCAGAGTCTACCGCTCTATTTTTAAATAGAAAGTGCGGAAGGAAGGAAAAACACAGAAAAAATAAAAATGCAGATTCACAGTTAGGGATTCTAATGAGTTATTTACCCAACCCAATTTTGAACTAATCAAAATCAGAGAATTTATTCAGAAATAAAAACCGAAAATAAAAAAGAAAACTAAATTCAAGAATTCCCCAGCGGAGTCGCCATTTTGTTAGGCGGATTAATCCCTCTTGCGGACAAGAGTGATCTCCCTAGTATTCTAAGGATATCTAGAAACAAACAAACCAAATGCAAACTATTTTCTCTAGATTATTATGATTCAGAATTATTAATTAACTAAGTAGGAAGAGATGCTCCTACCTTAAGTCCAATGCTTGCTGTAATCTTTAATCTAGTCACTCCAAAAGAGGTCAATTCAGCATGTAAGATCTGCATCCAAAGACATGAAAAAGGATTAAAAGAACCTGCAAGATATAATAATTCAGAAACATTAATCTATCTCAGTGATCAAGGAATCCAAGAATTAAATTACTCAAATAGATACATGAACAACTTAATGAGAAAATAGAATCCATTTGTATTAACTTGTATGATAAGAAGTAACCTTACAACCTTGTCGCCTTGATTTCATATAGGTTCTTCCGCGGTCCTAAACAACCATTTTCCATCGGATTGATAAGCCTTCTCCTCTCTGAACTAGCATAAAACTATGGATATGAGTATGTAATCGTTCTCATACCATTGATGCCAAGTATAGAGAGTATAATTTCTTTAGCAATTCACCTCAAAACAACCAAGTTCTAAGTATCCTTAAGACTGAAACATGATCTCAATTTATATCATAAGGGAGGAGGTTTCAGTTCCAAAGAAAGGGGCGTAAAGTCCTCTCAAAAAGGGATTTTAGCTCCAAATACCAAGGGATAATCTCCATTAATGAAGGGATAGAGGTCCGTGAATGAATGGGCGAAGCTCGACCAGATTACGCTTCTAGAAGCTTCCAGCTGGGAGAATATTCGACCAGCTGGGCTTCTAGAACTTACTTTTATTTTATTTTACCTTTTACGAGGGTCTGCAGTTTTAGTAAGCAGAACGTGCGGGATGTGCGCAGGTTATAGAGCAAGAGACTACGGTACCGCAGGCAATGACTAGGAAAAGTGCAGAGTTAGGCTTTTTAGGGTTTTAATGAGCTTTTTCCAAATTCCAAGACTTGGTTTAAGAACTTCATAATTTTGGACTTTCAAGGGAGCATAAAATAGGTAATGATGAACCCATATAGATAGCTAAATGTCATGGTGACAATTTTTAGTGTAACACATAACTATATAAATGTCTTAAGCACGGATTCCTTATCACAGCTAAGGGATTGTCTCTTAAGGTACAACATGCACAATGGGGGTGAAGTGTTATTTGTTGCAAATTGTAAAGTGCGGGGGGTAAAAGGGGTGACGTGTCAGGGGGAACTGGCCCACTTTAACCGCAATCGGGGAGATAGGAAAAGCAGAGGAGAAGCAATGATTTAACAGCGAAAAAGGTAAAGTAGATAAATGAAGCGGAAAGGCGAAAAGGTAAGGTTTTAGTTATTTGCAATGGAAATGGAATGAAAAGAAGTGTGGCAGGTGACTGGGTCCCACCGCCATCACACATCGCACTTCGGAATTTTTAACTTTTACCCTTTGTACCTATCTTATAACACTTGCACTCTACACTTGCGGTTTGAATCTCCTTCGTTTGTCGTTGCTTAGATCCAACGATCCTCACCGCTCCCTTGCTGTGGTTTTCCGACCTTGTTTCTTTGGTTGCGCCCGGTCATTTCCTTATAGGGACCACTTCTCCATGTTATGTGCGATCACAGGCCAACATTGGCTCCATCTGGGGACAACATGTTGTTCTAAGTGCGTTGAGGACCAGCATACCCTGAATGCCTGTGCTTTATTAGGCTCATGGAGTCAAAAATTACAACTCGAAATTCATGAGCTAACTGTGTTTATCACACTCTGTTAACTATTACAAGTGATTATGATATAAGATTACATTTTATTGTCCAATTTAATGAAGGGAAAATTAAATTAGACACACTTTACTTGTTGAATTTTCAACAGGTGTGAGTTGTTTTGCGATGTCAGAGGTGTCGAGTAGAGGTGGGAAGTAGGCTTGAAGGCGGTCCACATTGAACACTGGGTGTAGACCAATGAATGGTGGAATACTGAGCTCAAAAGCATTGGCCCCTACAACCTTGGTGATGGTGTATGACCCATATTGGAGCGGGCGAAACTTGTGGTGGGATCCAACAAGGCACTCCTTCTGTAAATGTTGCCACACTTTGTTGCCCACCTGGAAGTTGTGTGGCACTTGATGTTGATCATGTCATTTCTTGTACTTAGCATTGGATCTGTCCAATATGTCATGAATCTATTAGCAGATGTGTTGAATGCGCTCAATGAATTTATTCTCATTATCAGCTTCAGACTGGAAATGAGCTTAATCAGCCCGAGTAGCCACAAATGGAATGACTATGCCAATGGGACATAGTGGCTGGAATCCCAAGCCCACCTGAAATGGGTTGTGGCTAGTTAAGTCGTGGAGAGCCCGATTATAACTAGGTTGTACATAGGGAAGGCTCTCATCCATGTGCATGGATGCATTGAATTGTACATGCGCAGAATGTGTATGGTCATCGTGTTGATGACCTTCTTCTGTCCATCAGTTTGGTGATGGAAAGTTATGGATTTGGTGAGCTTGGTGTCCAACATTGACCAGAGGTTCGATCAAAATGTGTTGAGGAACCTGCTGTCCCAATCTGAGATGATAAAATATGGGATCCAAAAGTGCACCCACACTCGTTCAAAGAAGAGTTTAGCAGTGGCTTCTATTGTGATATTATTCTTGTAGGCCACCATAATGGCCATCTTCGAGAATATGTGGACGACCATGAAAACATAGTCATTTCCATGCTTAGTAGAAGGAAGGCCCAACATGTAATCCATGGAGATGGATTCCCAAGGTCGACTAAGAGTAGGTAGTGGAGTATAAAGGCCTTGCTTCTTGATGGTCGACTTGTGATGCAGGGGCATTGGATTCGGAAAATACCTTGTATTTTATTAAACATAAGGGGTCTTGTGTTTTTGAGAGAATATTGATTTTTATGTAATTATTAATGGTTTTTGAGTGACTAAATGAGATTTTAATTAATGTGAGGAATTTGTAAATGTTCCCGAATGATTGGAGAACATGAGGGAAATCAAATAGTTTACATTTGAGATTTTTAGGAGTCCTAAGTTAGATTCAGTTTCAAGATTTTAGGGATAGAATCTAGATTTTAGGAGTCTGCAGATTTTGAGGATTTTGTTGAGTTATTGAAGGAATTGAACCTAAATTGGTTCATCCTAATTTGTATAAATTATCAAGCCTTAAAGGTAGAAAATGGGAGATCTGGAGAGTGTGTGAGTGATTCAGTTTTAGGACAAACAGGGGTTTGTTCCTGTAAGCCTACGGGTAGTGAACATGGCCACTTGATTTTGAAAATATGGCCAAAGTCGAGAATGCTTTTGTATTTTATTTCATATATATGAATGAAGGAATTTGGTTCTAAAATATATGTGTATTCTTTGATCGAATTCTGTGTGAGGGATGTTTGAGTTTCTATGAATAATTATATGAAAAACTCTGTAATAGAGCTATGAGATGAGGCTCTACATACGATAGAAGAATCAATGTTAATTAGTGTCGACATTGTGTTTTGAACTAAATGCATGAAGGATTTGTGCACTCCTTTGAGCAGACGAAGGAAAGATTGCAGTCATCAACCACTACAAGGGTCGATGACATGGAGCAAATTTGAGTTTCAATACAGAGTTCGATATCTGAATATATCGGATCTTAAGAAAGGGCATCCAAGTAGAAATTGGGCGTATTATTTGAGAATACACAGTGCGTTGAGGATCAAGACTTAGAAATCTGTGTTTGGGGTTTTATTGTGGATTTGATCCATAGGCATTAGATATGGAAACTAATCCATACGTAGGTTAAAGATAAAGGGTGTTAAACTCTGTTCGTATGAAGCCTTAACGCAGAGATCTAACGTATGAAGAAGTGTTAGTAACAACGCTGGAACCATGGGTAGAGTGAAACCATCAGTCAAATGGCGGAATTGAGAATGGGTTCGTATGGAATCTGATCTTATGCGGAAGAGTGCCGATTCGAATTTGAAATCGAAATCTATGTAAAAGTTAAAGTAGAGGAATCAAAATCGAAAATAGAAATGTGAGAGTTAAATTGGGCGGACGCAGAATGAAGTTGTAGTGGCACTGGTGGAGCAGGATCTGTGGTTCAATGGGAGTTAACACAATGGAAATTAGAACCATGCGCTAAGTGGAACCGTGAGTTCGGGAAAGCATTCAAGCAGTTTCAAGAATCCTAACCAGCAATATCGCACTACCTCTCAAATGGTAAGTAGTAATTTTGAAATCAACGCGATAGTCTTCAGCGTTCAACATGTGGAATCAATGGTATTTAAATACCAGCTATTTCGCGTTATTTTGGTGAGTTAATGTGTAGAGGTAAATCGGATGCGATATCCATCTGATTGGGATCAGCTGAGATCCAACGAATTTTGCATCGTGATGCTGCATGGATGATAGATCTGGTATGTGCACCTTGTGGACTTTGAAAAGGTTATGATATTGATTGAATGTGCATTGGACCGGACCTACACATCATATGATTTGATTTCAAATGATAAATGGAATTAAAGTGTCGTGGGCCAGATATGATGTTTGGGTATAATATAGAGTCTTGACACATGTTAATATATGTGGAAAAGCGAAGTTATACTTCAAGTTTTAAACGCAAGTCGACATTGATTCAACCTTCGTGAGAAGGTCTTATTATATAGTTCAACCATTATCGAAAGAGAAAAGAAGCTTTCGTGGTAAGTTATAGTGTTGGGTTTTAACCATAGGCCGATAGAAGGAAAACCGCACTTATAAATGTTACTCTGATTGAAGTTGATTTGAGTTTAAATGCGAAGACCATTTGATATGCATTGTATGGTTTTAAACCATGGAATAATGAAACTTCTGCATTATTGAAATTGCCCAGTGGAGATTTTATTTGGGCATATTTTTTTGGTGCGTGCATTTTTATGCATAGAAAGTAAGATTATGGGTATTGGCAAGATAGTCCTGCTATCAAGTGGTATCAGAGCGGGATAAGCTCTTTGAATTTTTTTTTTTTTGGAATGCATGTGTGCTGAAGAAATTAAGGAAGGCTTGGGTTTTTAATAAAAAAAAAATTGTTTGACAGAAATTGCAGATTTGAATAAGTATACAGTGAAGGTTGCTAATTCATATTTCCAGAATCTGAATTTGAAAGAAAATGTACTTTGAAGATTGCCCAATTATGTTTTGAAATATGTGAACACAGGTGTGATGGTGATGGCAAAGAGATCAGATTTAAATCTGATAGGACAACATGCAGTGTAGCAGAGTATTTGAAGGATTTGCAAAAGAAATTGCAAATGGATGTTGAAATAAACCTTGAAGGTGAGGTATTGTGATTTTATTTGAAGATTTTGTTTTCAGAATGTAGATTGCAGGCAATTGAGGAGCATCTCAGCAAGAAGATCACAGTTTTGAAAAGTAGTGATGAAGGAAGCCATTGAAGGTTTCTAAAGAAAAAGGAGAGTGTGGCAAAACTTGGAGACACTCCAACAGAGGTTGGATGAAAAGAGAACAGATGTGTTCTTGAAAGGGTGCAAAGGAGTGAAGCCTAAAGGAGTAGAGAGGAATGCTCAGAAGGTTCCTGAAGATAGAGGACTAGTGCTTGCCAAAAGACCAAATCCAGAGGAAAGGATTGGTGAGGTAAGTTGTAACAAGGAGGACTTGTTATTGCAGAGGCTTCAGTGCAGCCCGTGATGAATGAGTGAGAACTCATGAAGGAGAAAATGACTACTGATAGTCATGGCAGAGGTTCTAAGAGAGACCACAACAGGATGAAAGTGAAGAAAGAGGATGCCAAGACAGATGGCATACTGAGACAATTAATAAAGGAAGAGTATGAGAAAGAGGTCGCTGAGATTAGGGAGAAGTTCAACAAATTGAAAATGATGATAGAGGAAGACCAAAGATGTGGTTTTCTTATAAGAAGGAAGATAAAGTGGCATAGGCTACAAATGAATAAATAGCAGATGATAAATGCTCAGTTGAAGGAGAAAATACTCAGAATGATTGCGTATTTGGAGAGAGACTTGAAGACTGAAAATTCAAGTGAGACCAAGAGGTCGAATGACTTTACATCTAAAAAATTTTGTATGTTTGCAGAAAGAACATGTGGAGAAGGACAAATTGCTGATGTTGTCACTAAGAAAGACAATGAGACAGCCAGATATTTTGAAAATGTCCATACACAGTTGGAGGAAAGTTTTACTTTTCAATACATTGGAGGTAGAAGAAATCTAAATTATGATGATGGCCAAAAGTTGGAAATTGAGAAATAAATTGGACAGCTTGAAGAAATTGAAGAGAGGACCATTGAAAAGTTTCTGAATTGTATAGAAGGCTTGGAACAACAGGAGGATTTGGTGATTAAATCATCAAAGGAGACCATGGGGTTTTATGGTTTTGAAACTAACAAGTTGTCTGTGAATGCAGGTATTGAAGGAGACAATTCATATGATGAAACTGTAATGAGTGAAGCTGAAAGTTACCAAGTAACATATAATGATTATCTTCCAGATGAAGATCAGATTGAATTAATGCAACAAAAGGAATTCATAAACTCCTTGTTTTGTGAAAGAAATTGTTTCAATAAAGATATAACAGTTGTGTTTGATGATGATGAATTTTTTATTGATAATGAAAAATTGATTTTATTAAATGGCCAAGTGAAAAGTGATGGATAGATAACTAAAATTATTGCAGAGATGGAGGATCAAAATTCTGTTCTGATAATAGATGAGGAGATAGTGACAGTAGGAAACTTGACTTGTGATAAAGAGGAAGAGAGTGAAGACTGTATAAATGTTTTCTCAGATGAGATGACAGATTTGTGGCATGAGTTAAGTGTTCTAGAACAAAGATTAGAAACACAGAGAATAAGTGTTCAGATTGTAAAGGCAGAATTGAATGAGAATGAGAAGGTTCATTTTTATGAACCAGTGCAAGGAGACATCCTTGAGAGGGATGATGCAGAAGAGAGACTAGCTGATAGTCTCGAGAATTATTCGAAGGATTGGAATCAGCATACTGATGTGCTGATGACAGAACAACAGATTGAAGTGTTGCTAGAAGAAATGACAGAGCAGCAAATTGAAGTGTTTCCGAAAGAAATGTTAGAGCAGCAAATTGAAATGTTGCCAGAGGAGGAAGAGACACAAAGATTTTATAATTTTGATGTTTGTTTTATGATTGTAGGTACGGATGGAAGGAGTAAAGAGTGTTTAGTCCAGGAGAGGAAAAGAGATGATGACGATGACTAGAAATTTAAATACCAGTGCAAAGAATTGCTGAAGATAGAGAACGAAGAAATTGTCACAAGTGACAATCAGGAAGAAGTTTTCAGTTTCAGAAAACAAGAGGGTATGGATGATAGGGTGGCAGCAAGGGCTCAGCAATTAAGAGCAAGAGCCAGAGTAAAAGCAGTAGTAAGAGTCCAGCAAGAAAGGGCTCAGCAATTAGAAGCAGAAATAAGAATTCAACAATCAAGATGGAGCAGTTTCTAGCAGTCAGAAGCTAAATTAGATCAGGAAATTGAATTGATAAGAAAATTGATGGTGAAGGTGTCTCAGAAGAAGACAGCAACAAGAAAGCAAGGAAGTAACAGCAACAAGAGGAAGACACTCACAGACTGTGAAAGCTTAGCAAGTGGGAAGATGCAGAATAAGATATGGAAGCTTGGAGAAATGCAGAAGGAAAATATTGCAGCAGATGATCAGTTGCAGAACAAAGTGTGGGATCTAGGAAGACAAGGACTGAAAGTACATGATCAGGAGATCATGATCATTTTTAACCTTTGGAGTCTGATGCAGGGGCATTGGATTTGGAAAATACCTTGTATTTTATTAAACATAAGGGGTCTTGTGTTTTTGAGAGAATATTGATTTTTATGTAATTATTAATGGGTTTTGAGTGACCAAATGAGATTTTAATTAATGTGAGGAATTTGTAAATGTTCCCGAATGATTGGAGAACATGAGGGAAATCAAATAGTTTACATTTGAGATTTTTAGGAGTCCTAAGTTAGATTCAGTTTCAAGATTTTAGGGATAGAATCTATATTTAGGAGTCTATAGATTTTGAGGATTTTGTTGAGTTATTGAAGGAATTGAACCTAAATTGGTTCATCCTAATTTGTATAAATTATCAAGCCTTAAAGGTAGAAAAGGGGAGATCTGGAGAGTGTGTGAGTGATTCAGTTTTAGGACAAACATGGGTTTGTTCTTGTAAGCCTACAGGCAGTGAACAGGGCCATTTGATTTTAAAAATCTGGCCAAAGATGAGAACGCTTTTGTATTTTATTTCATAGATATGAATGAAGGAATTTGGTTCTGAAATATATGTGTATTATTTGATCGAATTCTGTGTGAGGGATGTTTGAGTTTCTATGAATAATTATATGAGAAACTATGTAATAGAGCTCTGAGATGAGGCTCTGCATATGATAGAAGAATCAATGTTAATTAGTGTCGACATTGTGTTTTGAACTAAATGCATGAAGGATTTGTGCACTCCTTTGAGCAGACGAAGGAAAGATTGCAGTCATCGACCACTGCAAGGGTCGATGACATGGAGCAAATTTGAGTTTCAATACAGAGTTTGATATCTGAATATATCGGATCTTAAGAAATGCATCCAAGTAGAAATTGGGCGTATTATTTGAGAATACACAGTGCGTTAAGGATCAAGAATTAGAAATCGGTGTTTGGGGTTTTATTGTGGATTTGTTCCACAGAATTAGATATGGAAACTAATCCATACGTAGGTGAAAGATCAAGGGTGTTAAACTCTGTTCGTATGAAGCCTTAACGCAAAGATCTAACGTATGAAGAAGCATTAGTAACAACGCTAGAACCATGGGTAGAGTGAAACCATAAGTCAAATGGCAGAATTGAGAATGGGTTCGTATGGAATCTAATCTTATGCAGAAGAGTGCCGATTCGAATTTGAAATCGAAATCTGTGTAAACGTTAAAGCAGAGGAATCAGAATTGAAAGCAGAAATGTGAGAGTTAAACTGGGCAGACGCAGAATGAAGTTGTAGTGGAACTGGTGGAGCCGGATCCGTGGTTCGATGGGAGTTAACCCAATGGAAATTAGAACCATGCGCTAAGCGGAACTGTGAGTTTGGGAAAGCATTGAAGCGGTTTCAAGAATCTAAACCAGCAGTATTGCACTGCCTCTCAAATGGTAAGTAGTAATTTTGAAATCAACGCGATAGTCTTCAGCGTTCAACACGTGGAATTGATGGTATTTAAATACCAGCTATTTCACGTTATTTTGGAAAGTTAATGTGTAGAGGTAAATTGGATGCGATATCCGTCCGATTGGAATCAGCTGAGATCCAACGACTTTTGCATCGTGAAGCTGCATGGATGATAGCTCTGGTATGTGCACCTTGTGGACTTTGAAAAGGTTACGATATTGATTGAATGTGCATTGGACCAGACCTACACGTCATATGATTTGATTTCAAATGATAAATGGAATTAAAGTGTCGTGGGCCAGATATGATGTTTGGGTATAATATAGAGTCTTGACACATGTTAATATATGTGGAAAAGAGAAGTTATACTTCAAGTTTTAAATGCAAGTTGACATTGATTCGACCTTCATGAGAAGGTCTTATTATATAGTTCAACCATTATCGAAAGAGAAAAGAAACTTTCGTGGTAAGTTATGGTGTTGGGTTTTAACCATAGGCCGATAGAAGGAAAACCGCACTTATAAATGTTACTCTAATTAAAGTTGATTTGGGTTTAAATGCGAAGACCATTTGATATGCATTGTATGGTTTTAAACCATGGAATAATGAAACTTCCGCATTATTGAAATTGCCCAGTTGAGATTTTATCTGGGCATATCTTTTTGGTGCATGCATTTTTATGCATGGAAAGTAAGATTGTGGGTATTGGCAGGATAGTCCTGCCATCAACTTGGCAATGACGCAAGCAGTGCAGGATTTGATGTACTTCCTAAGATCCTGTCAAAGGTTCGACCAATAGAAATACTTTTGCAGTACTGCCATTGTTTTCTCTTCCCCAAAATGTCCAGCGACTCGACTGTAGTGTGCATCCCAAATCATCTTTGCATGCTCGCTTGAAGGAACACAAAGGTGTCTCGTGTGACATAGCATTGCATCCTGGAGGTGAAAATTTGGAACTTGTGTGCCCTCAAAAAGTGTCTTGTATGTTTGGTTGAATTTTGGATCGCTCTTGTAGAGAAGTGGCCAATCAAAAGTCTCATGCCCACAAGAGTTGAGAACAGTGGTTAGCGCCACGATCGGTGGTTGGTTGAGGCAGTCTGCAACATTATTGGTGTTGCCCTTCTTGTACTTGATGTTCAAATGAAACTGTTGCAGATATGTGGACCACTTTTGATGGCGATCATTCTCCAACTTCCCTTGTGTCTGTATGAACTATAGGGGTTGGTGGTCTGTGTGGATGATCATTTTTTTCCCCAAAATATAATGCTTCCATTGTCGGAAACCCTGCACAATGGAATATGTTTCTTTGACACAAGTGGGATACTTGTGGACTGCGTTGGACAGTGTCTCATTGTGATATGCCACTAGATGCCCCTATTGAGTAAGAATTGCCCCAATCGAGTAAAAAATATATATTTATAAAATTTATTATAATTTTATAATTTCTTTTATGTGTGAATAATTTAATTTTAAATAATATTAAAATTTAAAAAATAATATTTTATTTTTAAATAAATAATATTTAATTTATGCTCATAAATATATTAGCTTAAATATGATTAGCGTACCTATACAATAAAATAAATATGAGAGAAAAATCTGATAATCAATCTTCCAAATTCCTTTATAATATATATAATCCTTTATATTTTTATAAATATTAATTTTTCATTCAATAAATATATACTTTCGAATTGAAATGAATACCCACCTTATAGTTTTTCCTGCAAAGACTTGAAAGTAGTAAACTTCATATTTCACGGCGAGTCTAAACAATAGCAGTGGAATGTTGGAATATTGAGAATTCCAAATGGAGATAATAAGCTCCCCTCTACAACACAGAGAAATTTTATTATTTGACAGGAGACAGAGGTTTTCACACTTTGAAACAACTTCTATTACATTCAAAAGACTGTTACAATAATCTTCCTCAATACAGAGGGATAATCAAAAGATGTTGACTGGACTGCTACAGACGCAGTGCACAGAACTCTCTGTTCTCTCAAAACAATACTCTGTCTCTAAAAACAACACACTGTTGTGTATTTTTCTTCTCACACGCACTGCTGTGCAAAACAGAACAATACAATACTCATATGATGGCTCGCAGGCCTTTTGACTTCTATATATCGCGCATATTAAAACATTACGTAAAATTATATAAACAAAGTCTATTTAAAATAAAATACATGCGGGCCCTGCTTTGAACGCACGGTCAAAACATTTAAATTCAATGTATAAAACAATCGGGTCCGCGATTTAAACAAACAATTGCACAAACCAAAAGTTCCGATTGCGATTACACAACGGACGCGATGGCCCGATATAAAACCTGGCATATAAATCGATCGGGTCCGAAACTTCAATCGGGATACAAAACAAAAACCTCCGATCTTCCGATTGCGATTAGGGACCGGATGCGATTCTCCAATAAACTGTGGTACATAAGATCATCGGGTCCGGGACTTCAATCGGAGCATACAATAAAAGACCTTCGATTGAACCTTGCGATTGAACTCCTGCGATTCCATTGAAATATCGCCACGTGGTCAAGTGGACCCACGGGCCTCCGCTGCTGTGGGGGTGCGATTTATATATATATATATATATATGTTTTGGTTGTAATATATACAACCGTTTCGTTTTGCGGAACTCCGCCATATCAACAAGACACTTGAGTATTGTAACATTGCGATTTGCGATTGCGATTTGATCGCATCGCATAGCAAACTCTTCATCAACAAGACACTGTGGTTGTTGAGGGCTTTAAAGCCCGAGATGACTGTCTTTAATTACTCTGCTCCTCCATAGAACAGATCTACGAAAATCTTCGTCCTTCCACTGTGAGAATCGGCTCTGCCCATTACTGAATTAACTTCTCCTGCACTCTGTGGCTGCGGCGCATCAAAAGTAAATTCGTCCTTACAGTTCTTCATTCCTCTTTAATACAGAGCGCTGTGCACTCAAAATTCTGCTGTTGCTGCCGCCTTTGTACTTGTTTCTTCCTGCCCAAAAGCATGGCAAGTGACTTTAATATTTCAACATGGAAGAGGAGTGCGATGTGGCTTGGACGCACATGATTCTGAAGGGACACGCCTTGAATGGCCTTTTCTAATTTTTGAAAACATGCACGTAGGTCCCCATTGGTTGTTGACCGGATCGGTTCCATGACTGGTTCAATTGAACCATGATCCATTCATTTAAAAGTTATATATATTGAGTGTGCATACCGTTTATAAAAAAATTATACATTTTTGATGCAAAAACGGATATTTAACTTTGAAGAAACATTCAGTTACCGTCAGTGGAAGAAACATTGCTTTCAAGATAAAGTATGCTATGCTTTTATTAAAGCTCATGCTGAATAATAACAGTAATAATTTTAAGCTGATATGACAAGGTTATAAATATGCTCAGAATCACGACGAAACCATAAAACATTAAGTGGGTAGCACTGATCGAAAATATCGGCCAAACTTTGAGCACCTTTCTGTAACTGTAGACAACTTTTCCAATAAAAGCAACATAGCTGCACGTACAGTTTGAGTTAAGAATTTCAAGGTGAAATGATGTCTTTGTTAAATTATGAACCAATCTCAATCTATAATTTCGCAAGTTAATGAACATTCTAAATGTTAAATTATTTAGCAGTGGCGAAGATGAAGAAGACTTAATGATTGTAAATGAAGAAACTCAAAACATTTTAAATCATATAAACTTCAATTATAGAATATTTTATATTAATAATAAAAAGAATATTTAATATTAAACTAGGTTAATAGGATTAAATTTTATTTTAAATATTTTTAAATTTAGGAAATTTTATTTTTAGAATTTTTATTTTATTAAATATATTATAAATTTTAAATTAATATAAATATTTAAATTGAATATTAACCAAGTTTATTGACAAGTTAATTGGGAATCGTCATATTATAAAATGTTATATAAATTATAAAAATTCAAATTCAAATTCATTCATCAAAAATTAATATTAAGAAATTATACATTTTTTATATTATATATTGAGTGTGTTACGTTGCAGATAGATATATGATGATTCTTTTGTTTTACAGAGCGAAGGAATATTTGTCTGGAATATTTGGAATTTTAAAAATAAAAAAAAAAGAGCGAAGGAATATTTGGCTGGAATATTTGGAACTTTAAAAAAAAAAAACAAAAAGGAGTTGTGTGGCATATTTGGAACTTCTTATAGAAAAAAAACTTACAAAACAAAAAGAGCGAAGACTATCTTGTACCTAGATTTTTTCAAAATTATAAAATGAGGCGTGTCTTCTTAGAATCATGTGCGTCCAAGCCACACAGACTCGTCTTCTTTGGGATAATTGGTAAGACTTACCCTGTTCTGGTTATTCAGATTTTCAGAAATGTTTTGGGTGGGTTATACTTTAGATTTAGATTTGAAATTTGCTGTTTAGTATTACTCTTTCTCATTTTTAATGGTTTATTATTGAAGATTTCAGGAACCTCTTGTTAACAATCCAATTTGTTTCTTTTGGTAGTATTAGTAATTTGGCAGAATTGAAAATGGCAGAGCGATTGGCCAAGTGTTTCATAGAAGCCGTAACTACTGTCATCTCGGATTTGGTGAAGGACTTAATGAAAGAAGCCACTAAAGCTCTTACTCACAAGATAATAAAGTTGCTTTCCATTGATTTTACTTGGTGGATTCTGGCGGTTTCCCTTTGTTTACTGTTCATAGGCAACAGGCGGGGCTTCCCCCATGACTTCACATGGAATTTGGGCATTGCCCTTCTGATGACTGTGATTTCACTGGTAATAGAGGGACTGTAATACATAGATTTGACTATTTATGTTTATGCACTGGTTGCAGATCTACTGTGCGACCTAGCTATTACGTTGCAGACTGTTTACGTTTATGTACTGGTTGTGGATATATGTGCAACCTAACTATTACGATTTATATATTGAGTGTGTTACTTTGATCATTATTCATACTTCTTTGTGATTGATTTCATTCAACAAGTTTGGTTTATTTTTGCTTTTGTTTTTTAATTAATTTAATTGAATTTAAAATCAAATAAATATTAAATAATTTAATTTAAAAAAATAAAATAAAAAATATGATGAGCTTGAATCAATTTTCTTATGTAATTATTTTCTATTTTTCAAACACTGAATAAAGTTATGCTTAAATGTATCTTCAAAATTTTATTTTTTTAAATAAAATATATTTTCATTTATTTTATTTGAATAACTCTTATGAATGAGATAGGTTAGTTTATTGTTAAAATGTTTATTAATAATTACAATATTTGATAAATTATTATTAAATCAAATATAAAATACCTTATTCGTCGTTATGAATTTGACAAATTTTAATTAAATTTATCATCCAATTCTTTTGAGAATATCGATTATAATAATAAGATATAAAGGGCATTTCCTGGCATCCACAACTTTAAACTCTCGGATTTCCTGTAACTTTATCCCAACTCCTCCTCCAAAAGAGAATAGTTAACTGGAAGGCATATCGTCTCCCTCATTTTAAAAATTAACTGGAAGGCATATCGAACCCCTGAATCAACCACTCCTGTGCCGGCTTCCCTGCGAGAGCGCCTGGCCAAGGGCAGTCCCAACTCTTTTTTTTTCTTTTCACAGAGAACCACAGAACCTTGGGGATAACCCTAACTCTATGAATGTCAAAGCCAGATCAAAGGGAATTGAAACCCCTCAACAAATTAAACGTTCGAAACCCTGTTCTTTCGCATGTTTAGTCCACGTTCTAGCAGGAGGAGGAGGTCACGAGTGCTTTACAATATGGACAATCACCAAGATCAGTCAGCGCGTTTTTTGTTTCGTCTTTTATGGGAATTTTGGGGCAAATCTGAATGAAAATACTTTTTGTGTAGTTAATTTCAGTTGGTCGCGAGATCCAACTGCACCACCATGGATTACGAGGTTGTAATGGAAGTTTCAGTTCAGGAGTGCTGAAATCTCTGATATTTGTAAGAATTTGGGTTTCATGGTCCAGGGAAATAATTAGGGGGAAAATGTCAACATTTAGATTGCTGATTTAGCTTTATAGGAAAGTGGTATTTGCGTATGATTCTACTGTTATTTTGACTGCAATGGATTTTATTCAGTAGAACCCAACACCAACTTAAACCCTTGAAACCCTTCTCCAACTTAACCCAGCCCTTTACTGGGTCAGATACGCCGGTTCGGATTTGGATCCCAACTTACCACCAGACACAGCCCTAGACCATTTTGCATTGACATGGAGTAAGACTTGAGGTTAGGTAAGCCGGGTATGGTGTTCAGGGACTACAAGTGTTCATGCGACTTCCAAGAGCAGTTCTGCCACAGTCCGGAAATTATAGAATTTAAACTGTGTGATGACGATAGAACGTGCTTCTATTTAGCTTGTGTTAGCACTTTTGTTCCTCGGTGTATTGTTTTTAGTGATTGTTCTGTCAGTGAGTTAGAAGTGTTGCACGAGCTTTGGTAGTGTTAGAGCCACCTTGGGTCGACCTAACATGTTGTTGATGATAAGTGGAAATAACTTTTGCACATGTTGCTGATAATAAAGGGGAAATAATTTTTTGTACTGATAAATATGCAATATGTAATAGGTAATTGTAATTGTGTGTTTTTTTATTATAATAGTGTGGAAAAATTTATTATAATTTAGTTGTTGAATTCATAGTGAGAATAGTTATCCATAGTGAGGATAGTTATTATTGAAATTCATCTATCCCAATTTACATTTTATCCTCTAGAGAATTGGGTTCTGAACAAGGACGGAGTTCCCAAATACCATCAATTGCTAAATTTTCCTTCAAAATGGGTAGCTTTAGCCCCTATCACAAAGCCAAAATATTTTCTTGGTTATTTGTAGCACCCTCAAGCCCATGAATATTGAATCTCGATTTCTTCATCAGGGCAATAGATAACCCTTCCCACTCCTACCTCCCTCAATAATAGCTGCAACTTAAGATCCATTTTACCATATAAATTAAAATAATGATCTTTCATATTTGTAACTATAATATCATATTTAAATTTAATTAGTAAATATACAAAAAATTAATCTTTACAATATACAATTTTTTAATTTATGCACACACACATACAAACTATTCATATCACAAAAAAATATCTTTTAAAATGTCAAATAAAAAGACATGTATGTAGTTATATATAGATTTTTGTAAAATTAAAAATAAGAATATTTCTATATATATAGATGTGAAATTTATATATAATATAAATAGTATTATTAAAAACCTACATATATCCATTTTAATTATGAATTTACCAAGTGCCAAGAGGAATCAAAATATTTGGAGGTGCAAAAAATTTCTCAAGATTTGCACTCAAAAGGAAATTTACATTCTTAAGAGATTTGATTCCTCTCAATGCTTGATAGATCCAAAGTTAACATGAAACTATGTCGATATTTTAAAAGATTCTATGTAGCTTCTCTTATTTTTTGGCTAGTGTGTGTGGATGGATATCCAATCTTATTGTGGAATGTTCTTTTCACAAAATGTTAACTTGTCTTATTGCCTTAAGAAAATACATTTGTGGAATGCCGAGACCCATCTATTCTTAGATTTGATATGGATCTCAACACTCGAAAAATCAAGGTTGTATATTGATTTCCAACAATTGATACAATATCCATTTGTATTGTGTGGACAAGAGATATACATCCTTGTTCTCAACAACCTACATGTATATAATATGCCATTGTTAAAAATTTAGATAGGTTTAGCTCAACATCGTACAGGTACACACCATGCCAATATTAATGTTTAATTAGGTATGCACTAGTGTCCATATTCATTATACTAGAGTTTATTAGACTTTAGCTAGCACACATAGAGTTGATGGATCACTTCCATAATCATCTAAGTTGGAAAATGCAAATTTATTCTCTTGGTTTGTTCGAGGGAAGAATGTTACATTGTTTCCATTCATGGGCCTCACGAGGAGTCACTTAAATTCAAATGTTGGGATATAGGTTGGAAACATATTTGGGCCAGTAAAAGGTATGGTCTTGTGTCACATATATGGAATAATTAAGCTTTGGAGACAAACAACTCTAATATTTGGAAATGAATCATTTGGTTGAATGTTTTAGTTGACAAATCTTATATGATGTATGTTAACACTCTTCTATGCCTATTTTGTTAATATCAAGATATATTGTTCTTCATACAAAAAATTTGCGTTGCAATTCTTTCCTTTCCTTATGGAGTGAAGATGTATGGGTGCATGTATCCACTCTCTGTTGGTTTTTAGTAATGGATAGTGGTGTTTATGAGTTTGTTTACTTACCACACATGGTTGAAAACATACTATGTTTTACATCACACCATGAAACTTATGAGGTATTATATTCTTTATCTATTTTATATTTAGGTGGTTACATGTGTACATCTCAGAATTTTCTAATAGAAATTTTACTGCCAGGTTTTTCCTTTTCAAAGAGGCAACATATAGGAGAATCCACTAATGGATCTAGCATTTCATTTGTTTAAAAGTGTAATTTATATTTGGGAATTTTTACTTGTTCCAATTGCGACAAGAATTTTGTTAGAAAAACACTCTATCTGCAGTATGATGATCCTGAGAAACCAATCTACGTGTACTTAAATTCCACAAACACTACAAAGTTCATTACCTTTACACAATATTTTTACAATAATTTTTTATTGTGATATTATTCTCCTGCATATAGTCTTGGGCCAATACCTTTACCCAATTTTACCTGGTAATTAAGACAATTTCTATAGATTATTTCTTGATAGGACTTTGTGTTTGATGCACACATTTCAAGGCCTCTTTTAATTGGAAAGAAATAATCATGGTAATATTTATTAGTATTAGTGTTTTGGATTAAATGAGTTCTTCAAATATAATATATGTTAATAGTGACAACAATTAAAATATTTTGTAAATGTAATTTACCTCAGTAAGCCTTTTTTTACCTGTTAGGCAGTTGCATAATGATAGGAATTTTTTTGTAACGATGTCTTTCCATTAAAATTTTGTTGTTTGAGAGGCTTATTGTATTGTTGGAGAGTCATTGTTGACCTTGAATAATAAAGCGTTCCAATGCCTTTCCCCATGGATATTTCCTTGACACACTCTCAAGGTTTTACCACGTAAATATTCTTTCTATTTGTGTGAAGTTAGTTTCTTTCTCTTGTGTAAATTTCACTTCTTATTTAATTTTTTATGGGCTCAAAATACCAACAAGTGGTATTAGATCCATGTGGTTTTGAAGGTTGTGAGATAAAATTTATGATTGCTACCAAAGAAAGAGGTGGGAAAGGTGAGCCACGAGCGCTAAGGTAAAGTCAGGCTAGTTAGTAGTTTTGTATTACAATGAGAAACCCAAGAAGAGCCCATGTAGAAACCGAAAATTGTAGAAAAATGTTTTGATTTTAGAAGAGAATTTTGTGAAGAAAATAAGGCAGTAGGAGTCCAAGCCATCTGAGGTAGAACTGTGTGCTGTCAGAGGTAATCAGAGGTTGTAGACAACCACCAAAGGAAGGAAGATCAATAAAAAGCGAAGTCTCAGAGGTAATGAGAGGATGTAGACAACCACTAAAGGAAGTCAGATCAATAAAAATGGAAGTCCATGTAGGAGTGGCTAAGTAGAAAAACAGGGGCCCACACTGGAGCCCAAGAGCAACAACATGAAATTTACGAGTTAAATGATCGGAATCTATATTGGGGGAAAAAATGTGCTAAAATTCAAAGTGATCAGAGTTGATCCAAACCAAAATGACCAGATACATCTCATCGCTAGGAATCTGACGCAATTCCTTTCATCGAAAATGGAGTCAGTATGTGAAAGTTAGAGCTCCTTATCTGCTTGACCAAACATGCGAATTTTCAAAAAAAGGTCAAACAGGGTCAAAGGGGTCAAAATTTGATAAAAATGGCATTTCTTTGACCCAATGGGAAGCTGACATGTGTCAAGTTGTGATTGGTCAAATCTTGAGGCTCGTTGGCAGTTTTTGGTTGGTTTTTGAAGAACGAATGGGATGCTAACATGTGGCTAGCCCAGAGGCCGCCACATGCCCCTCCCAAAGGTCGAATGTTGGTGAAGTCTAGGTCGAAATTCATATTATATATGGAGCAACATTTTATGTATTGGCGGAAGGGCAGAGGTCATGGTCGACTCCAGGACCTCCCCCACACAAATCAAATGACTTACCGCCACACTTGAGCTTTGGGACTTAACATGTAACGGACGCAACATATATCTAGAGTTTGAAATACGTTCGGGAGGAAGGATATGGGGGCCAGCCCCATCGCATACAACCTCACGCTCATGACCATGGCCAGGGCTTACACTAATGCACGGAGGTTAATATTAATGCAGGTTTTATTAACCCTTAATCACAGTTTTATGTGCTAAACAAATCTTTAATCCAGATTATGTTAAAATGCACTTAGAGCACTAAACTCCCAGTTAAATGCATGTTAACCACTAATTGATCTCTAGTTTAATTTAAGTTCATATTAGCACTAATTCGTGGAGTCCGCCATTTTTGGTAGAACCCCCAAATGTGGCGGAGTTAACTGGAGTTTCTCCAGATTTGGAGGGGTTTCCTAGGCCAAAATTGAGGAAACCATAACTGGAGCATTATTCGACCAAATTAGGCTCAAGAAAAGTAAATCCTAGATTATTTGGATGATCTAAGCATGATGGTATAGGTTGCAGAGGCAGAGAAGCACTTCTGTAAGTTTTTTTTTTCACTTTGAAGATTAAAGAAGGCTAGGGCCACCAGGAGAGGAGGCCATGTCTAGATCACCTGAAGACCATTTGCAGAGCTTGAAGATTCCATTATAAGGTTTTTTGGTCTTCTGAATCCAATGGATCGAGTTTCAAAGCCATTGGAGCACTGTAGGTGCATGTAATCAGATAATTGACCATTAATCCAAATAGGGCCAAGCCATTGAAGCAGGTCCATGGAGATGTATCACAGGAGGGGTCAAATTCGTTATCAGCTACTGTATAATGTGTTTTTTGTGTATTATTTCTCTGCAATTTACTTATTGTACATGTGTTTTTAATATCTAATTAACTCATGAATTTCTCATAAAAAAGCACAAATCTTGACACATAAACCCTCACATAACTGGCTAATTAGAGAGGATCATAAACACATTTATTTTATACTAATGAAGGAGCTAGCACAACAAAACTAGTTTTCCCATATTCAGATCAAGTTGGTATCAGAGCACATCTTACCTCATTCTAGCCCTTAGATGGTTTTCCAAAGTTAGCTAGATAATTAACTATTGGTTTTGTATTTGTGCAAGGAGAATTTAACTGTTTGCAATTTTATGTGTGTAAGGAGAAGTTCAAGATTGAGGACTCGACTCTCAAATCACAACAAAGAAGCGTTTTATGAACTACAAGAGTGATGGAAGCTTCATCAGGAATTGTTTCTAGTCAATCTTCCTTAGCAAGACTCTTTAATAAAGATATGTTACATAAGCTCTACATCATGAGAGATATGGTGCAACAGTTGGTTGAAGATAGGAAGGAGAACACTATACTTAAAGAGTAGTTGATTGTCGTGAAGGAGGAGAAGCAAGAGCTTCTTGAAAGGTTGCATAATATGGAGACTCAACTCCATGATTCTAAGGAAAACTTAGCCAAGTATGTGCATGAAAAAGAGGTATGCACTTCAATTTTATCTTCTATTTCTTCCCAAAATGAGTGTTTCGGTGATTTTGAAACACACACTAGAGTAATAGGGTCCAAATTATTGATGAAAATGGGCTATGAAGGTAAAGGGTTAGGAAAACATGCACAAGGCATACATGAGCTAATTGTTGTTGAGGAAAGGCCTAGGTATTTGGGTCTTGGTTATGGACAACATGATGGAGAATGGTCCAAAGCCAAGGAGGCACATGAAGGTGTCCCAAGAAGAACTTTCATTACATGTTCATTGCCTCAAGCTTGTGAAGTTTGTGTTCATGAGGAATGAAATTTTTTTACATACACTTCGCAAGAAGTTGCTCATAAGCATGAAACTAATGGAAATGGGAAACAAGAGGATGTTCAAAGCTATAAAGTCATTGAAGCCATTGTTGGTATTACAAAGAGAGCCACTACCTCATAAAATTCACCTCCTTAAGAAGGTGACAAAGGTGAATGTGCAAGATATAAATCCTCGTTTAATCAAGTTCCTTTTGATTATGATAAACATGGAAAATAATGACATAAGATTTGGAGAAATTTTACATGTTCCTTTTGTGGTTTGAATAACCATAATATTTCAAGATGTTGGAAGAAGATAGCCATACACAGGAAACTTTCAAAACAAAGGAACCAGAAATCCAAAGGTCTAATTGACAATGAAAACCATGTTGAAAAGAAGATGCAATTGTTTTGCACTCATTGGCACAAGCAAGGTCATCTTGTAGACAAGTGTTGGACTTTGTATCCAACAACTTGTCCATGATATTTGAAGAATGTGGAAATAGATCTTGACAAGAATGGAAAAGAGGATTCCATAATTGATGTGGGTCAGGATAATTCACATGATGAAGTGTAGTTGAAAGAAGCACCATTGAAGTGGTTTGGAAAGAGATGGCTAGATTTCTTAACCACTTAAGGCCTTGCATTTATTTTGATGATTGATGCAAATATTTCCTTATATATGCATTTCTTTGCCAACTGAATGCATTTCTTTTCTCCTGAAAGTATGTTGCCTGTTGCACGCAGCAAGATGTTTGAAAGTGGAGTTATGTTGACTCACTTAGATGCAACAAAGATGACAATTTGTACATTCTTTTTTTTGACTTGAGAGTCAGTTGTTTGAAGAGGCATGTTTTGTCGACTTGTGTTTGGTCGATGAGGTTGTACACCAAGATATAAGAGTACATGGCGATGTTCACATGATGTGACATTTGTTGCTTTGAAGGAGAAAAATAAAGAGGTCATCAAGTTGTGTTATTGCATGATGTGTTTTTCAAGTTGATAGTTTTTCTTGTGACAAGATTTCACGGGATTTTGGAAGGTCCACTCTTGAGTGAGAGGCTCATGATTAGCCTTCATTCTCAAATCATGGCATGATAAGCATGCCAATATTGGAGGATGATGTAGTCAATAAGCAGAAAAGAGGGACAAGATGCCAAAACGATTGCAACCAAAATAGTAGCCATTGTAGACCATTTGAAGTGTTGATGCCAAGAAGTGAAAGAGATGGTGAATGCATTCTTCCAGAAGTGTAATTTGGAACCGTGGAGGTCAAAATAATGGCCATTTCTTTTCTTGTGATTACTGATATTGGAACTCATTGTTGTAGTTCACTTAGATGGGATTAACTTGGGAAAGTGGTTTCTAAGGAGAAGCTTACATCGAATGCATGTGTGTGCAAAGGAGGAACAATATTCTCAGTGAGAAGGTCATCAATTATTTTTCCAAGCACCAAAGGATCGCTTTGGTACAACAAGTTGTTTTATCAGTTAGCAAGCATCTAGAAATTGTTGGATTGGGTCAGCAGCAAAAGGAGGACATTGGTTGAGGTGCCTAGCTATTTGCAAGGCAAGGCATGTCAGTGAACCCAAGTGGTTGTCATAGAGATTTTTCCAAGTAGAATCAAGTTGATAGAGCTTGGGAAAGAGAAGAGTATTCAACTCTCATCAGATAACCAACTTTTGTGGGTCCAAAAGCCTATCAGTGGGAAGGAGTGATTGGAATTTGGATTGGGGGCAAAAATTTTCTAAAAATTAAAAGTGCTCAGAATTGATCCAAACTAGAATGACCAGATAGGTCTCATCTCCATGAATTTGGCACAATTTTTTTCGTTGAAAACAGAGTCCATTTGTGAAAGTTAGAGCTTGTTGCCCGCTTGACCAAACAGGCGAATTTTCAAAAAACAAAAAATCAAGCAGGGTAAAAGGGGTCAAAATTTCATCAAAATGGGAATTTCTTTGGCCCAATGGGAAGCTAACATGTGTTGAGTTGTGGTTGGTCAAATCTCCAAGCTTGTTGGCAGTTTCTGGTTGGTTTTTGAAGAACCAATGGGACACTGACACATGGGTAGTGCGGAGGTCGTCACGTGCCCCTCCCAAAGGTCGAATGTTGGTTAATTATGGGTTGAAATTAATATTGTATGTGGAGCAAAATTTTATGTATTGGTGGAAGGGAGGAGTTCAGGGTTGACTCCGCAACCTGCCCCACACAAACCAAATGACTTAGTGCCACACCTGAGATTTGACACTTAACATGTAATAGGCACAACATATATTTAAAGTTTGAAATATGTAAGGGAGGAAGGATATGGGGGCCAGCCCCATCACATACAACCTCGTGCTCATGATTGTGTCCAGGGCTTACACTAATGCACGGAGGTTAATATTAATGCGGGTTTTATTAACCCTTAACCATTGTTTTATGCGCTAAACAAATATTTAATCCAAATTATGTTAAAACGCGCTTAGAGCGCTAAAATCCCAATTAAATGCACGTTAAACAATAACTAATCTCAAGTTTAATTTAAGTGCAAATTAGCACTAATTGGCGGAGTCCACCATTTTCGGTGAAACTCCCAAATGTGGCGGAGTTAACTAGAGTTTCTCTGGATTTGGAGGGGTTTCCTAGGCCAAAATTGAGGAAACCATAACTGGAGCATTATTTGACCAAATTAGGCTCAATAAGAGTCAATCCTAGATTATTTGGATGCTTTAAGCATGATGGTGTAGGTTGCAGAGGCAGAGGAGCACTTCTGTAAGTGTTTTTTTCACTTCGGAGATTAAAGAAGCTGAGGGCCACCAGGGGAGGAGGCCATGTCTAGATCACCTGAAGACCATTTGCAGAGCTTGAAGAGTCTATTTTGAGGTTTTTTGGTCTTCTGAATCCAATGGATCAATTTGAGAAGACATGGGAGCACTGTAGGTGCATGTAATCAGAGAAGTTACCGTTAATCCAAAGAGGGCCAAGCCATTGAAGCAGGTCCATGGAGATGTAGCCCAGGAGGGGTGAACTCCGTTATCAACTATTGTGTAATGTGTTTGTTGTGTAATATTTATCTGCAATTTACTTGTTGTACATGTGTTTTTAGCATCTAATTAACTCATTAATTTCTCATAAA